>CM023947.1:29127293-29288754 GCA_013407115.1 Glycine latifolia | reverse complement strand
GAAAAAAAATTGATTTCTGAATTCACGTAGTCACTCAACATGTTTAGAATTTAGAACATTAAGAATTTAGGATGAGTTTAGTACAGTTTTTTTTGCAGGACATTTGTTTTTTTTTAGTTGTTTGAGGAAAAAAAAATTGATTTCTGAATTCACGTAGTCACTCAACATGTTTAGAACTTAGTACATTAAGAATTTAGGATGAGTTTAGTACAATTTTTTTTGTAGGACATTTGTTTTTTATTAGTTGTTTGAGGGAAAAAAAAATTTGATTTCTGAATTCACGTAGTCACTCAACATGTTAGAACATTAAGAAATTTTGGATGATTACAACAATTTAAACAGGGAGAACACTATGGAGTGTGTCTGAGTGCCTAGAGAATTTCCACGTAAGTGGTGGTTGTGCAGTGCTCGCTAGAATAGTAGAATGGTAGAACAAACATTAAAAAAATAAAAATAAAAACTCTAAAATTAAGAATCACTAAACCCCATAAAAAAACGAAGAGAGACGCATCTGCTGTAAAATAGTGAATTGAATCAAAAATTAAGTTTAAACATTTTTTTATATTAAAATGGGGTATTTTCACCCAACATAAAAAAAATGAAAAATCTTTCACCTAAATCCTCGTCAGCCTGAAACAGGAGAGCCAAAAAAATGGTTCAAGATGAAGGAACGGACAGCCCTCAAATAAAATATTCAAATTAAAAAAAATATAGTAATTACCACAAATAGTAATTATTAAAAGCTCATTTATTCTCAAGTTCTACCTATTGAAAATATTTTTTTTGGTTTTTTTTTATTAAAATGTAAAAGACAAGCATAACCTTATTAAAAGCAAAAGTTTGAATCTCTAAAAAATGGTAAAATATTGAAATTATTTATCTACTTATATATTAGACGAAAAAATGATTCCACTAACTCTATGCATACCGATGTTATATATGACCAAAATACATTTATAAAATTAAAAAAAAATACTCGTTCATCTCATTTTTTTACCATTTGCTTTCATTTTATTTTTCTTTATATCACATTATATGTGGTATATATCATTTTTCTTTTTCTATTTATTCACTTTTTTTTTTTATCTCTCTTACATCTATCTCGATCCACCCCAAAATAGGATGAAAGAGTATCATTATTTTAGATTTTTATTAATTATTAATTTACTAAATTTTAATTAAATAATATTTTCTTAAAAATTATAATTAGATTGGAAGTTTCATTCACCACAATGAAAAAAGTTTCATTCACTCAAATTATATATATATATATATATATATATAAAGTTTTATGTTAATTTAATTTAATACCCCATTCATAAAATTAAAAATTAACATTATATATATATATATATTTTAAATATGTTATAATTCAACAGTTGAATAGGTAAAATTTACTTTTTACATAAATATAAAGTTATTGATAATATAATTATCAGGAAAATATTTTTTTAAGGAGGTAGTTAATAAAAATCCAACCGATATAATTTGATTCCTCCCATTTTTATATATAAGGATAAAGATATGATTAATGTTTTATTTCATTTTGAATTTAATATAAAAAGAAATGATAATTTGAAGTATAGTACCTAGAAGTCAGTTTTAACCAAATGAAAGAAAATAATCATTACTTGTATTTTCTCACTATTTTTTAGATAACATTTATTTCATCTGTTTTAAACATATCATTAAATATAAACATACACTTTTTTTTGGTACAAGTCCCATACACATTTTTTAAAAATAGTCATAGATCCATCCTTTTTTTTTATTATTTTGACAATATAATTACATGAGCCATATTTTTTTTTATCAAGTATGAGCCATATTTATACTTCTCATACTGTTTTTTTTTGGGAGGGGAGGAGAAAATGGCAATAAACATTGAAATCCACTGGGTAAAAAAAATAAAAATTATTCTTATTATATTATTTTATATGATTTTTTTATCCTGACTGTACACATATAATTGTACATTTCTCACATTGTTAAAAATTCAAATGAAATAATTTTCATTATATATATCCTCCTAGGCATGGATAGATATCAACTATCTCCGACTTTTATTTTCTGAGTTAATTTGAAAATTCTTCATTTATAGCTTGATTTCAAGTCGGCTAAAAGTTATAAAAATATCATTATTAGCATAGTTTTAAAATCCAGATCGACCCGACCGGTCCAATCGGTTCAACTGTGATCCGGTGGTTGGACCGGATCGATTCATAAGTTAGATAGGCCACGCTTTTGACTTGGGGCGACCCAGTTTTACTCGGTTGGGTTTGTGGTCGAACCGGTGACCCGTTAACCCGGATCGAGTCACTTATTTTTTTTTTCATTTTTTTTTGTAATTTTGAGTTAAATTGATATTTTCATTTATTGTTGAATATTTTTTGTGACCGCAATTGTATTTTTTATTGAATTAAATTGATTTAAAAGTGACCACAATTATGGTTGAGTTGCAGGTAAAATTTTGATCCTGAATTATTTTTTAAAACTGTGGAGTGAAACTTTGGATTGATTTTTTATATTTTATAATCTACTTTACTATGATATGATTATGTTTCATTTTAGTGTGAGTATTGATATATATTATCATTAATGCCTTTGGTGTTAAATGTTAGAGATAATAATTATTTTTAACTTGTGTTCTTTATATTTTTTTTTATATTTTTAAGACTTTTGAATTTCAATGCACAAGAAGAAATATTTTAAGATATGTATAAATTTTTTATATTTTTTTTATTATAGACCGGGTCATGCGGGTCAATGAGTGATTTACCAATTCGACCACTGACTCAGTGATCCAATACCATGATTGGGACATTCACCGGATCGATTTTTAAAACTATGATTATTAGTCATTCCTAATCTCTAATTTCTAATCCAAAACACACTCGTGAGAGATGGGCAACTTAAAGTATCATATTTACATTTTTTTTTAATTTCCCAAAATGCATTCGTCATTTTTTATGCTACTTGTGTTAAGAAGTTAAACCTCATTTGTAATAGTTTATTGTTTTTAGTTTTGAAATTTTTAAAAATTAAAATCATTTTGAATTTTGAGTTTTGAATTTTAATTAATTCTTTATATTTAGTTTTTTTAAAATATATTACAAATTAAAGATAAATAAAATGAGTTATTATTTTATCTTATTTCATTCTATTATGAAATAATGATAGTTGAAGCTTGAAGATGTAGGCGAGTGAGTGTAGCGACACTGATGGTGATAATAATAGTAGTGGTATTGGTAGAATGGTGGTGAGGATGGAATAGTGGTAGTGACAATGATGATTGTGGTGCTTAAATGGTAATAGTGATGGTAATAACAATAGGATGGTGATGATAGTGTTTTAAAACCTAGACCGACTCGGTTGGTCGAACTGGTTTCATCGTAGCCCAAAGTCTGGCTGGATTGAGTTGTCTATCAGAGAAACAATAGGTCACTAATTAACTCGCTTGACCGAGTCTTCATTAAAAAAAATAATTGTATCACCAACCTTAAGTAACCCGCATGACCCAGTGATCCAATGCATTGATTGAATTAATCATTGGTTTGATTTTTAAAATCATGGGTAGTGGTGGGTGAAATAGTGGTAACAACTATGACAACAATGATGAAGGTGATAGTGGTGGTGGTGATAGTAACAGTGGAACAATGGAGGTGACGACGACAACGATGGAGGGTGGAATGGTGGTAACAGCAAAGGTGAGGTGCGGTGGAAGTGACAACGACGCCAGTGTGGTGGTGGGATGATGATAGTGGTTAGAATGTGTTTTTTAAAATTAAAATACAAATTCACAAAATCTTTTTTTCTTGATTTTGATAATGAATGTAAAATGGTAGAACAGTGGTGGTGATGGTGACAATGGCAGTGGGTGGAATGGTGGCGACGCCAATGGGTGACGGTGGTGGTGGAATGGTGATGGTGGCTATAGTAGCAGTGGAATGATAATGAGTGTTTTAAAACCCGAACTAGTTCAGTCGGTTGGACTAGTTCAACCATGATTTGAAGGTCTGAGCGGGTCGAGTTGCTTATCAGATCGACCATGCATTGAACTTGGTGCAACTCAGTACGACCCTGTCAGGTTGGTGATCGGTTGGTCACGCCTAAGGGAGAAACCACGCAGGGTCATGTGGGTCAATTAAAGTTAAATATAAAATTTTAATATTTCTAATAAAGATTAGGTCTTGTAGGTCAATTAGTGACCTATTGGTTCAACTATTGACTCGGTGACCTAACGTGTTGACTGGGTCAATCACCAGTTCAATTTTTTAAATTATGGGTGGTGGTGGGGTGTAATAGTGATGATGACAATGGAGGCGACATAATAGTGTGTTGGAGTACAAGTGTGAGTTAAAGTCCCACATCGGATAGAAATAGAAAAGTTGAACACCATATAAGTGAGGAGAAGACCCATAAACCTGAGCCTTAAGGTTTTGGGTTAAGTTGTGGTGTCTAATTCACTTATATGATTACTCAGGTATAAATCTCCTCGATATTTACCTTCATCGATTTCTCAACAATTGGTATCAGAGCCGATGGTTTGACCCGGCGACCGGCTCGGACAAGTAAGAAGGCGTTTGTGGATCCATGAACATTGAGATCCGTTGTATCGAAAGTCTTCCTGGTGGGTGAGGCCAGGCAGCCTGTCCCGCAAGTGTTGTGGCGGTACAAGCCACTACTTGTGAATTGAAAAAATGACTTCCGCTCGAGGGGGAGACTACCATGTGGAAGAGACTCACACTTGAGGGGCAGATTGTTGGAGTACAAGTGTGAGTTAAAGTCCCACATCGGATAGAAATAAAAAAGTTGAACACCATATAAGTGAGGAGAAGACCCATAAACCTGAGCCTTAAGGTTTTGGATTAAGGTAGTGGCAATAACAATGATGAAATGATGGTGGTAGTGATGACAACTCTGACAGGACAGAGGGAACAATGATGATGATGATGATATGGTGATGATGGTTAGAATGTGTTTTTAAAATTAAAATTCCAATTCACAATTTTTTCTTCTAATTTTGATAATAAATATAAAACTATTTTAAAATTGAGTTAAAAAAAAATTCAGGTCCATCAAAGGCATTTTGTTTTTAAAAATTACATTTAAAAATAAAAAATTGAAAACTTACAACCACTTCGAAATGAGTCTAAGTTTAAAGATGATAATGACTATGTTATTAGAATTTAGAGGGATGAAAAATTAAGATAATAATTTATTTTAGGTGTCTTTATTTTAAATTAATTATGTTTTCAATGTAAATTATTCTAGAGAATAATTTATATTTTTAAAAAAGTGTTTTAAAAGTAATTATTCTCAGAAAAACAAATTATACCCAACATGATAAAACATGAAAACACATTTAAAAAGTTTATAGAGACATGAATAGAGATTTATTTAAAATGAGTAATGTTGCACTTTCTTACAATAGTTTTATAAAAATATTATATAAAAATAGGATTAATATGTTAAAAATATAAAAATATTTTTTATTTAGAATAATAAAACATGAATAGAGATTTATTTAAAATGAGTAATGTTGTAAGGAAATTTAAGATTATTTTGTTTAAATGAAGGAAAAAAATACATGCATCCATGAAGAATGACGAACTTCCAAACAAACTTACTCGAATGTCGTAGCATGGGCACTGTTGCGTGGGGCACAAGAATGTGCCGTGACCTGTGGATAAAGACAATATATATAAAAAAAATCCCTACTATAAATCAGAAAATATTTTTAAAATACTTTTTTAGGTGCATCAGTGCATAAAGAAGGTGAAGTGAATATTGTATTAAAGAAAATCACACCTTTCTACTAAACTTACGTTTTAAAATAAAAAAATAAGATATATTAAATTTTTTTAAAAATAAGATTATAATTATAATATACTCTGAAACTGTGATCCACGTGTAATCCCTCGTTCCACTGGTGCAATAATAATAATAACTTGAAATAAAAAAAAATTATTTATTCATTTTTTTCTATATGCATCTCAAAAAGGTCATTTTATACTAGTAGTTAATATTTAATTTAATATACCATAAGTGTTAATATTTTACCATATATCACAATTTATAATTAAATGAATTTAAATTAATTTCTACTAATAAACCTTTGAATTAGTTTATTTATAGAAATCAAATCACGTGTAGATACTTTTTTCATTTAATTTTTATGAAAACTTAAAAAAAAGAGTTATTTTAATATTTTTATTTGTTCATGAATAATCTAAACAAACCTTGTTTCTCTCTCTATATTTACTGTGTAGCGGGAAACATATTTTTTTTTGGACGCAGTCTCCATAGCCATACACTGACATAGCTTCTACGCTGGTCATCACCAACATCAGGTTTTTACGCGTTTCAGAGCTCAAACCATGTCTCAGTTCAACTGGGAAGCCGAGAAAGTGTATGAAAACCACTGATTTTTCAACTTGCTACCTTCTTTTCTATTTTCTTTTTACCCATTCCCTTGTTCCTTGTTCCTTGTTCTTCCTCTTTGATTTCTCTCTTTTGGGTTTTGTTCAGTTTCTTGTTTTAGGGTTTAGGTTTTCGTGTGATCGTGTTGGTGTTGAGTTATTGGGTTTTCTTGCACCTCCTTCTGTTACCTGTTCATTGCTGCTTGTGTTGCAAGCCTTTTGCATTATCTACGTTTTATTGTTTTCTTGCGTCTCTTCTTTGATTTATTTCTTCATTTCACTCCAAGCTTTGATTTTTCTTTCGGATGTTTTCAGTTTCGAGTAGTTCATATGTAAACTTACACACCACTTGACCTTTAGCCTGCTTTTATTTTTTATCTTTATTTTTTCGTTCTCTTTTGCAATATCTTATCAACTATTCTATGCATGGTGTGCTTTACCTTTATGGCTTTATGTTTTACCAGCAATCACATTATTTGGCTGTTGTGCTTGTCTCTGTTATGTCACTTTCGAAAAGGAAATGCTTCTTGTTTCAGGCCAGCGTCATGTGGAGTGGATGTTTTGTGTTTGTTAGACTTGACACTGTCTGGCTTGTATTTGTATCTGCACTATCCCCAGTCAGTCTTGTTGGTTGCTGATTGCTATTACTTTGATTATTTTATTGTAGTTTTCTCAACATATCTAATTAACTGTGTTTGTCAATTTTTGGGGTTGGGGAGCAGGTTAGATTTGTATATTCACGATTATTTCATGAAGAAACAATTACATACTGCTGCAAGAATATTTCAGGCTGAAGGAAATGTTTCAACGGATCCTGTTGGTAAGATAATAATATAGCCTTTCTTAGGGGAAAGAAATTAGGTATATGCAAATGCAAATGCTCTTCTAATTTACTGAATTTGACCTTTACTTTTGGCCACATGCTCCAGCTATAGATGCACCTGGTGGTTTTCTTTTGGAGTGGTGGTCTGTCTTCTGGGATGTCTTTATTGCCAGGGTAAATCCGAAGCACCCAGAAGCAGCAGTTTCTTACAGTAAGGTGTGTTTTTTCTTTTTAATATACATGAATTAATTTTTTCCTATTTTCCATGATTAATTCCTTGCTATCCTTCTTAATATATATTCATTTTTATCTTCCTGCTTTTAGTATAGGTAAATCGGAACCAAGGTTAAGTATGTGCTTCCTGATGATGCTCTTTCTTTTGTACATATTCCTATATGAATTTTTAAAAATCTCATGAAGCATGTGTGTGTGTATATTAGTGTAACAGTCCATGATTTGGTATTTATTATTTACTAGCCATTATTTTCATTGCAATTCTATTTTCTGTAGTTTTAAGATGATTAAGATTGTAGACATTGACATCTGGCATGTTAAGTTATTGAGTCACTTCAAAACAAGAACTAGATGTCTGTTTCAATATATCTAGTTAGCTCTTATTTATGTGTTTAATATGTAGTACAGACCACAAATCATAAATGTCAGCTTTGTATAAATTTGAAAAAGACATGGTCAACAAATTAAGGCTTGACTAATGCAGGAGCAACAGGAGCAAGAGCTTCAGAATACAAACCAGAATCAACAAATGCAACTCTTATTGCAAAGACAAGCTCGGCAGCGGCAGTGGCAGCAGCAGCAGCAGCAGCAGTGGCAGCAGCAGCAGCAACGTCTGCGTGGAACTCAACTTATCAGTGGTAGTGCTAGCTGTCCTATTGGCAATGATCCTTTGATGAGACAGAACCTGGCAACTTCTAATGCTATGGCATCAAGAATATATGAAGACATGTTGAAGCTTCCACTTCAGAAAGATGCTTTAGATGATGCAAGCATTCAGGTATCTAGTCTGTCTGGGATTATAACATGGCCCTGCTGTTTTTATATGATTAGAATCACATGTCTCACTGTTAATTATATTATGCAGCAAAAAGTACTTGATGTTGGGGGTCATCTTCTAAACCCAAACCATGCCTTATCGTTGAAAGCAGCAGCAACAACTGGTGAACAGGCTGCAGGGTGCGTACCAATTGTTTTCTTTGATGAGAACACTTATTATTCATGTCTTCTTATTCTTGATTGCTTATCTCAATTTGGGCTGAATTTGCTAGTTGTCAAATTTCTGTTTGCAGACAGACATTGCTCAGTGCACCTAGCATTTTACAGGGGAATATTCAACATGTTCAAAATCTGAACCAGAAACTTCCTGGGTCTACACAAGTAATTTTGAAAATCATTATTGTCTTGATTTTTAAACAACCCCATTTCTAATTTATAATATTTTGTATTTACTGGTCTTGGCTCCTGAAACAGGACATAAAGAGTGATATGAATGCAATGATGAAGTCTCAAGCTGTTGTTTCAGAAGAATCCTTTATCGGTTGTCATGGTACTCATTTTGTTGTTTCAAATTAAACTTATTGTTTCTAAATTTACTTTCACTTGTTAGTGCTTCAAAGTAGACTTGGTAAGTTCAATAAGGGATCTTTGAAGATATTCAATCTTTGTTAATTTTCAGCCAGTTATCACTCCTTTTTTTGGAAGTGCAAGCTATTTGTTTTATTCCTGTTGACTGAATTGTACATAATATCTGTGCTTATGAAGAGTTACTTGGAACTGTTCTTTCACGAGGATATAAATAGTGTTTGGACACTAAAGACGTGCAAAATATTTGAATATTGCGTATGGATACATCAATTGAAAAAAATATTTGACTGAATAATTTAATGTTTCTGGTATTTGTTCAAAAACATATGTCGGAAGTCAGAACCTTGGTCATGATTCAAATCTTTTGAATGGCTGAGGCAATTGCATCATTTGCTCAGGTATCTTCAGCTCCTGTAATTGACCTCAACTGTCTCCAGTTTTCTTCTGCTTTTTCTCAACCAACATCGTCTGCAAATGCACTTCCTTTTTTATCACTTATGTAATTTGATTTATAGTTTATTCCTCCCTCCCAAAAATTATCAATTCGAATTTACATAATTACAATATAGTTTAGGAACTTCTCTTTTTAAAGTCTATATATTTGATAATAATTCTCTTTGGTTATTGGTCACATTGTTAAAGTAAAAAAAAAAAAAAGTATATTTCTAAAAATCTGTTACATCATACCAGAGATATGAAATCATTCACTGGTGACCTTCCCCTGGGATGCTAAGCTTTTGGGTGATATGGTTTTCTGAACATAAGTCCGTTTGGTGTCAAACGGAAAAGTAGAAATTATGATGCAAAATAGAAGTTATAGATTTCCAAAGTCTAAATTCAATTATCTTCTTGCACATGGTTCTTGTACCTTAAAAATTGCAACTGTAAATGGACTTTTAAGGAACTTTACTTAGTAAATGACATGGTGTTGTTTTCTTAGTTAAAGACATATCATAAATATAATTATGTAATAAGAATGTGATGCACGATTTTTATGCTCCTCATTACTATGAACACATCTTCCTTGCCTTTTTAAGGAACATCTAAATCAATTCAATATTTTCCACTGGCTTTTCTTGCTTTTTAAGCTATTGGACTGAATACCTCAACACAAATATGTCAGCTTTGATATCTTGAAATACTTAACATTCCCTACTATGGATCATAGTTGCTTTATATGCCATCTTAATGACAATATCTCTTGGATTTGTATTATATTGTAATTGTAATGGTTTGATTTTAGAATTTGATTTGATTTTTGGTTGACAATTATTCTCATTTTAGGTTCAAATCAAGGTGGTAGCAATTTGACTCTGAACGGATGGCCTCTAGCTGTAAGACTCACTTTGACCTAATTCTCCCTAACTTAAAATTATGATGCTGTTTATATGTTGTTTCCTGAGTCCATCTTTCTTGGATCATTGATTTGTCAAATTCAAATTTCAAACAAAAAATCTGAATATATTAGGGAATAGCATGTGGTGCAGATGTGTGATGTTGCTACGTTTATTGGATTACATTGATAGATAACATTGTCTTTTTCAACATAACAATGATTACTATCTTTGTCTAGGAATTCATTTTAAGGTTGAAGATTGGACACTTTCCTTAGAAAATAGTATTGTGCTATTGAAGCAAACTCTCTTTTAAATCCCTAACAATAGAGGGTCATTACCTGTCTGGTTCAATGTTAGGGGAAGCCTCTCTGCTTGGCTTGGGCATAACTTTACTGTTGGCCTTTGTTAAGTTTTAACTTATAATATGAGATGTCATTGTAAAATTGAAATTGCCAAAATTGGCTGTGATATGGATATTTTAGTTTACTAAGTAATGTGCTTTAAATTTCATCATTTTTTCTTTCATCTAGGTTATGTAGGTACATCAATGTTCTTTCTACTGTCCAAGCAATCCTATTTATGAATTGATCGTAACTATTTTAGGGATTGGATGAGCTCTGCTCGGGATTTCTCCAGCCGAATGATTTAATGCAGTCTTCACAATCTTTCAATCAACTTTCTCTACGGCAGCAACTTATGCTTCAGGCACAACAAAATTTGATTTCTCCTTCTGCCAGTGATTTTGACAGCAGAAGACCCAGGATGCTTGTTAATGATCAAAACATGGCTCTTTTGAAAGATGGCCAATCAAATTCTGTAGGTGATTTAATTCCCGATGACAGGTCACCTGCTCAAGTTGGTTCCTCAGTGTTGCCCCATCCAGACTCAGATATGTACCTTAAGGTATCACCTAGACAATTTCACCTGTGCCTGATTTGGATTAACTTCTCCAACACTTTGAATGTATCCATCAGAAGTTATTGCCTCTGGACTGCCCCAAAGTATTCATTGTATAGTAAATTGTCTTTTACAGCAACAAATTCAAAAGAGCAGTCAGCAGCTTCAACAATATTCACAGCACCCTCTTTCAAGCCATCAGTCTGAGTCTCTCCAGAAGCAAGGAAAAGATGGTCCTGGAAGCATGACAGTAGAGGGCAATGTGTCCAATACCTTACAACGAAACAACCAGGTTTTCATCCGCTGCTTTTGAACACTATTTACTCGCTGCAATGCATATCTAGGTGTTTTAATCAGTTTGTTTGCGTGTGTTATTTTAAGGTTTCCAAAAGTAAAACATGGAGAAAGCGAAAACCAGAATCATCTTCAGTTCCTGCCAATTGCTCTGGAACTGCAAACACTACAGGACCACCTACCAGTTCACCTTCAACACCATCTACACAAATACCCACATACATGATATCAGTGTCAACTCTGCAACAGGATGTTCCTTCCTCTAAGTCGTCATTTATGTTTGGTACTGATGGTTTGGGATCACTTAATTCAGCACAGAATCAATTGGTCAGTGTCTCCTTCATAAGTATTTTCTTAGGATTACTTCTTATATTCATTACCTGAGTTGAGATGAATATTTTCTAAAGTTTTTGATATCCTAATACTGCACCAAGTTTTATTGAGAATTCCTATTTCTATCTTTGTTGCATGTAGTGCTTTTTATCTATACTACAATAATGGACTGAAAAATTATATGGTTTCGAAGCAAGGAAATATCTTGGCACCGTAAAAAAACTACATGACAGCAAGGCAATTGAATTGTTATTTTGCAGGCTGATATGGAACACCTTGGGGGGGATGGATGTTTGGGTGACAATGTCGAGTCATTCTTAACTCCTGATGAATCAGATGTTAGCGAAAAAGTTGGCAAAGGTATGATAAATCTGATAGATGAATTATCCGCCCTCTCTTTTCCCCCCCTCCAATCATATCCCAATCCAATAGGCACTCCCCCTCCAAAAATATACCAATCCAATAGGCACTTTGTGGTTTGGATCTTTTATGTGACCATATGGGAAAGCCTAAGATTTCTAATTCAAATGGTTCACTGTTCATTAGAAGTCGCATTCAAGGATATCAGGCATATAATGGCAAGTTCGCATAAAGTTGAGTGTTGTCACTTCTCATCAGATGGCAAAATTCTTGCTACAGGTGGCCATGATAACAAGGTATGTGCTAGATTGATCCAACTTTAGCTATGAAATGACCTCCATTTCAGTAGAAATGTTGCATTTAGTGGTTGTTGGAAGAAACTTTTGTTTCTTGATATGAATTTGAATTTTTGTGGTGAAATTTGTGGTTATGAATCTTGGACTCCATATGTTGGTTTGACAAGTGAACCAGCCAGGTAATAACATTGATGAAATCATTTTTCTGCTGTGTGGTGCAGGCTTCTTTGTGGTGCACAGAATTGTTTAACCTGAAATCTACACTTGAAGAGCACAGTGAATGGATAACTGATGTTCGATTTTGTCCAAGCATGTTGCGTGTTGCTACATCCTCAGCAGATGAAACTGTTAGGGTTTGGGATGTTGATAATGTAAGTCAAGATTTTCATTGGTCAAATTCAATTCTCTTTTTTCAGAGTTCAGTTAATTTGGTTTAGTAAAGAAGTTGAGAATTTTCTTATGATGTACAATTTATGTTGTGAAGTCACTAAATCCTTTAGCCTCTGTTTGAATGGAGAGAAAATGAGGGGGGATGGAGAAAAAGGGAAGAGGGAAATTATGATATTTTATTTTGTAAGTTAAACTTTTCTTTCCTTTTTCTCTCTGTTTTCTCTTCAACCAAATAAAAGAAAATACACTGTTTTTTGTGTTTTTATCTCCTTTTTTTCTTTCCTCTCTTTCTCCATAACCAAACATAATGTTTAAAATTAGTCTAATCTCGCTTCTTACATGTCTTAATGTTAATCACATTTACACCCCATTTTTTCATCAGCCTTATATTTCTTTTATGATCCCCCTCTTTCATTTGTTGGCCATTAAAATGTCAGCAACTTTATAAATTGTTATAGCCTATAATTATTAATGAGTTTGATATGAAAACCTGTTTAGATCAATTGGAGAAGTAGGGTATGGTCATAAATGATTGAAAGTAGAGGAAATAAGTCAAAGATGGAGGGGATTTGGTGCCTTCTATTGCTGGAACTTGTCAATAAATTACCCTGGAGTTGGTTCCTTACTTTTTTCCTGCATGTATGCATGTTATTTGATAGCCAGTAAATTTTAGCAGTTAGCTTTAATAATGCAACTGTGTGGTGAAAATTGACTTTGCTGGTATTAATGTGGAAAGTTGACTAGCTTCAAAATTTTATGATTTATCATTTGTTTAGTCTAAGGGGTGCATCAGAGATTTTCCTTATATCAATTTAGGTGCTAATAATTAGGTGACACTTTCTTTTATTTTTCTCATATAATTGATGGAATTTTGATTATTCTTTGCAGCCGAGTTATTCTCTTCAAACATTCACAGGACATTCAACAACTGTGATGTCACTAGATTTTCACCCTAGCAAAGATGACCTTATTTGCTCTTGTGACAATAGTGAGATAAGATACTGGAGTATTAAAAATGGTAGTTGTACTGGGCTTTTCAAGGTATGAAATCTAAAAAAGTTGTGAAGCACATCCTAATTCTCAATGTATTGTTATAATTTGATTGCAAATAACTTATTTTTCCAATATTTTTTATCAGGGTGGTGCAACTCAGATGAGATTTCAACCTTGCTTGGGAAGGCTTCTTGCAGCTGCAATGGATAATTTCGTATCCATTTTTGATGTGGAAACCCTGGGTTGCAGATTTAAATTACAGGTCAGCTGTGAATTTTGTTTATAGAACCCTGATTTACTTGTATTTCTAATGCTAAGTTTTAATCAATCATAAACAACACTAGAACTTCCAGTTTTAGATTATTTTGCTATTTACCTAAAGATAGATTCATTTTTCAATGTGTACTATGTAAAAACTTAAAATTATATTGTGTCCTCTTTAATATTAACGTAATGAGATGACCGTATAATTAACATCATTTTTTTGGTTTCATTAAGCATCAGTTTTTTCAAATATATAATCTATTTTTTTTTGTTTTATATTATTTAGTCATTCCAATTTTAATTGCCCGTATGAAAGATTTATTTTATATTGTATACCATGTAAAAGCTCAAATTATATTAAGTCCTCTTCGCGATACTTTACTTACCTCCCGGTTGAACTCCGAATAAGTCAGTTTTTTTCCCTGAACTGTAGGGTTAAGAACAAAAAATTATATAGAGTCCTCTTTAATAACATCTACCACATTATTAATTTAAAGGTTCAATATTAAATAATAATGATAATTATCATTATTTGTTTAAAAAAAAAGTTGAATGTATGTAAAGGCCTGTGCATTGAACTAGTACAATACAAAACAATAATGTCTCGTTCCATTCTGTGTTGTTTGTGTGCCGGACGTTAGTTTAGTTATTTTTCTCAAAATGATCTAGAGTTTATCCATTGATGCCACCTTTCTCTCTTTTTTTCTCCCCTCTCCTTGGAGTGAAACTCTTGACTATTGATTATTTATCAATCTTGTCCTGGTGCTCCATTTTAGGGCCATACTACTCTTGTCCGATCTGTGTGTTGGGATTTGTCTGGAAAATTTTTGGCCTCTCTTAGTGCTGATATGGTTAGAGTATGGAGTGTTGCGACTGGTGGCGAAGGGGAATGCATTCAGGAGTTGAATGCATCCGGGAACAAATTCAGCACCTGTGTTTTCCATCCCTTCTATCCCTTGCTGGTCATTGGCTGCCATGAGGTATAAGTTATCTTCTGTCTTGTAATTATTATATCGGAATAAAACATGTTATTATATCTGTGCACCAATATAAATTATCATCCTTTCTTCGATGTGGAACCGTGGGGATTTCAGACTCTTGAGCTGTGGGACTTAAGTCAGAACAAGACAATGACTCTGCATGCACATGACGATGTTGTATCTTCCTTGGCGGTATCGAATGTTACTGGGTTGGTGGCTTCAACTAGTCATGACAAGCATTTCAAGATCTGGAGGTGACTAGTACTTTTGCCTCGTGGTGCTATTGACAATGTAGATAGATGTTGCTTCTTCCTTATATACAGGTCCTCCTATTGAACAGTGAAAGGGATGTTTTGGATTTTGGCCTGGTCCCTGATTGCTTATACAACCCATACTACTCTTCTGAAAAGTTTCCCTACACTTTGGTTTAGAAATAGAAAAAGGGTATACAATGAAAGTGGTAAACCTCAAAATACATATACCGATACATGTTTTGCAATTTTACTTGGGAAATATCATGCTTTTTTATTTTGCCCCCACTCTTGATCCTATTTTTATATGTTTTTTAATTCCGTCCTAATTGATAGTGTGCTTGAGAGAGGATCATTGTTATTTAGTTTAGTAAAAAATAAAATTCATCAAGTTGTTTATGGAAAGAAAGAATGCATGCATCTTGAGTAACATGTTATTCAGCCAATTATGCTTGATTCTGGCTGAAATTATTTATTTTATTTATTTAGATTTAAAAGAGGAGAAAGAAAGGAATGACAAAGGGGATTGCAGTTTTTGTTGACATTGCCTTTATTTTAGTTTTCGTAAAAGCTTTCTTTGTGCTGGGCTTGTCATGGAGTTTTTCTTTTGGTCCATCTCCATTGTGAATTGAAATCATTGACCATGTGTCACGAGTGCATTTAGGTAAATGCACAGCATAGGTTAGATTGACCGTGTATGAGTATTGAGTCATGACTTCAGTCTTCAAGTTCAACTGTTCAAGGTTGTTGGTGACTATTGTCGTCCTTGGTACATGCATTGTTAGATTTGGTGGCCAATTTTAATGTGAATGTTATTTTATCATTATTTAAGAAATTAAGTTAGAGATTTATTTATTTTGTTGGTGATAATAACGATATCAGTAGCACTATGATTCTATGAAGAGAAAAGATGTAAAACAAGAAATATAAAGTTTTTTAATATACACATATACTGAAGTCACTGTTATCCATGATAGTTTCTGAGAAGTAGGGCTAATTGAGTTAAATTGCTTCAAGTTTAAAGTAAAATCAAATGAGGTTAAATATGTATTTAGTGATTTAAATATGCCTCATGTATTTTTTAGTCTTCTAAATTTAAATATATTTTTTAATTTTTTTAATTTTGAAATTATTCTTTTTACTCATTTTTCTTATATCATTAACGTGTGAGAAACAAGAAATAAAGAATTCATATATTATGAGAGTTTTTAGCTGTCAATTTTATTTTTAATTTAAAATTCAAAATATATTTCTAACAGTTTTTAACCACCAAAATCATTTAAAATAAAATGAAAAAAGCAAAAAAAAACGAGTTTTTCATTAACCTCAGAAATCCCTAAACGCAAAATCAATCAGCTAAACCTCCTCCATCACCCATTCACCTCTCACCCCCTAAACGATGAAGATCCTCCGTAGTCCCACCCAGAGCGGCACATTGGTTTCTTCCTCGCCGCAACTGGACCTTACTTTGATCCTGCTCTCCGTCGCAGTGTTTTCTATTTTTGGGGGCATGTCCTGTTTGTGGGTTATTTGTTTTTGGATACTCTGATTTTTGTTTGTCGTTCATGATTTGTGTTTGTTTTTGTTCACTCATCATGTTAAAATTATGTTATTTAATGTTTTTTTGTGTCTATAAAGACAATGAGTAGCAGAAATTATGTCAAAATCATGGTTTTGTGCAGTTTGAAAATTGTTCACTTCAACATAGGTGGATTGAAATGCTACTATGACTGATGGTAAATTGTTGAGGTACCAACATATTTTTTGCCATGAAGTCGAAGGTATTGTCGTGCTTATGGGGCAGTGAAGGGCTAGGGTAGGAATTGATGTAGCTAATTCTCATTAATGTAGCAAAAAATGCTCAAGATCTGTTGTTAGTTCACTTAGTTGGATGAGAGGTGGTACAAAGTTATAGCCGTGTGTGTGATTGGTAGATTTGGTATGAAGGTTAAGCCTTTACCGATGAACAAATAATTCTGATTCTAGCATTTTTTTTTTTCTAATTTGTGGTGATCTTTAACCCTAAAAATTATTATAAAATACAAATTTATTATTTCTTGTTTTTCACATGCTAAGAGCATAATATTTTGGTGAATCTAGTGTTATCACATCAATTTAAAAATCTCTTCAATTTTTTTGTTCTAATAGAATTATGATCTTAAATAACTTTTTTTAAGTCCCACGAATTATTCATCTTTTAATATTTATTTATAATTTATTTTAAAATAAATTAAAAACAATTAATTATATAATTTTTAATGATAAAAAAATAATTCAAAAAATAATTTTTTAATAATTAAAATATTTATTCATCAAAATAATTTAAACTTACCATAATAGCAATGATAAAAAATGCACACATCAATATTGAGTAACAAAAATTAGATTCCATTAGCTTCTATCGTGCACAATACAATATAGAAAATAAAATAATTTTTTATTGTGCATGATACACTATAAAAAAAGTTATCATGCTGGAATTTTTTTTTCAATTTTATGTGTTGATCTTGAAGTATTTTTCTACAAAAATAACCTTATCTTACTAGATATTAAGCCTCCCCTCCAAGAGCAAAAGATTAGTTCTTACATCTAATAAAAGGTGTAAAAATATGTATTCTAATAACATAAGGAATAAAATATTCAAAAGAACATTTTTATGTTTAAAGAATTAAGAAAAATAATTTAAATTTAAAGAACTAAAAAAATATGATCCTTATTTAAAGGACAAAACATATTTAAGTTAATTAAATCTATATTTAATTGGATAGGATTGTTTCACTTCTTAAAAACTTATTTGGTTAACCTAAACCATCGAATATATTTTAATAAAAAATTATTATTTTTTCCAAGTTTTTATCTCTACTTATTGTTTGTTTATCTATTTTTTTTCAATTTATACTAATGCAAGAGAAGAATATTCATTGTCCTATAATAACTAATAATTTGCTTATTTAATCTTTAATTTATTCTATAATTATCACTTATATCATTCTTTTTTAACTAAAATATAATATAAAAATTATACAATAAACATGACCAAATAAAACACTTGATAAGATGATAATATCAAAATAAATAAAAGAAAAAATGAAAAATGCAAGTACCAAAAGTCTAAAATTGATTAATAGCAAAATAAAAATATAGATAACTGGATCGCTGTGTTATTAATTCGAGTGAAAAAGGTTACTTCAAAATTAAACCACTTATAATTTTTATAGTTCAAATTTAAAGTAAAAAATAATTAATTTAATTACTTCAATTTAAATTATTCGATAAACACCCATTGACATCCTCAATAATATAATAATGAAAGAGAAAATTCATATAAAATTTTTAATACGATATATTTTTTACGAGATAAGAAAAAAGAAAAAAAGAAAAGTACGAAGAGATAGAAAAAAATATATAAATTATTAAATATTATTCACTTTCACCAAAATCTGTCATTACCAACCAGTAATCTGACTTCATGTCTAACAGAAACCCTATAAACCAAGTCACTTTACAACAATTTGTCCCTGAATTATGTAAAACAAAAATAATTTGGATAATGTATTCTTATTAGTTTACAAACCCTAAAAGCACACTAGTGCTATGCTATAATCATATCGCTATACAGATGTCACGCTTATTTTTATGAGGTATTGAAAATCTAACATACAATTTGGTCACAATGTCTCTAGTGGCTTGCAAGTCTCATCCCATCATCTCCTTTGGAAATTGAAGGATTTAATTGCAAAGGCAAATATAACTGCAAAAAATATGCAGAAGCCAGCCACCATAACAGCAGTAACGCACAAGAAATCATGCCTGTACCCAAACACGTGTTTGAGTACCTCTCTTATAGTCATGGAGTTTCCATCAGAGAGCTTCACTAAATGAGTATCACCACCATACTGTGAAGTTAGGAGACCATACAGACTCCAGGCTACAGGGTTTGCCCAGTAATACCATCTCCACCAAATAGGGATTCTCTGAGAAATTAAAGAAGCAGAAAAAGTTATTAGATGGCAGATTTTAGTACACAAGTTGATGTATTTCTCGCTCCACATATAATAACATGACAATCAAAGTGATAAGAGAATATCAGAGAATTGGTTGTCCTGGTATGCAATGGATCTGCCTAAAAGTTGCAATTTGAACATTCTCTAGAATTATGCATCTTGTCTTATTGCCATGTAAAATTAGCTTGATTTGTTTTACGGTGGAACTATTGTTAGATTAGAACAAAACACTAACACACTAATTAAATAAAATTCTTAGGGAATCACAGAAAACATCAAGTTAATAGTTATTTTTGAGTAAAATCCTTTAAAACTTTTTGGCATATCAGTTTAGTTTGAAGGATTTTACACCATTATAATACCCGATGATAAACTTTTGACATCAAAATAGTCAAGAAGTTATTGTTTATTGGGAGCAAATGGATGAATGCAGTCAATGACAAAAAATTATCATTTGAGTACTAATGAAGTATCAGTTTCCATACCTTGTGAGGAATCATAAAACCACTGAAAAGGTTCCACAACATATAAAATGGAGCAGCAATGATGGCAGCAACGTTATGATTTGGTGTGACAGCCGTTGTCATCATTCCATAGAAGGTAAAATATAACATCGTAAAATACATGAAGAATAAGTACCAAATGAACCTATCGAAAGTCCAGACAAAGGAAGCCATGGAATAGAATATTGAAGAGTATATAATAGCCTGTGCGAACACATAAGGGAACTCAATCACAACCTGCACATTGTAGGATAACAAGTGAGTCAAACTTACGGAAACCTGCTATTTCCATGCACTAATTCTGAATGAATGTTATATCTGAAAAAATACCTGAGCAAATGCAAATGATAAAGCCGAATACATCCCTGCAGCTCTTTCTCTATAAGAAACAAATCTTTCCACGGAAACAACTGGCTGAACAGCTGTGCCATTTGTTATACCAATGAAGAGGATTGCCGAATACATCGATCCCATGGCATTGAATAGATCTTGCTGCGTCTCCCTGCAAAAATACTAACATGGTTGTTACATAGGTGATGTTGCTACTGTTCCCCGATCAGATTTGAAGTTTCACCTCGATAATAGGCATTGACATTTAATGTAATCCTTATTGTGGAGATTATCAAGATGAAACTCCAAATCTTTTGGTACAACATCTAAGTTTTCTCCTAACAGAGAATACATCAGACCCAGTGACAGTATAAATAAACTAAAATTAGCATATTGTTGCCCGGCTAGAGTCTAACCATGCCATGAATATCCAGACATCTTGAATAGCATTTGGCCAACTATTATGGCCACTCTTTTGGTAATTTAGAAAAAAAATACCAGTTACATTAAAACTTAAACATTGTAAACTAAACTCCACGGTGTTCTAACTAAAACTTATTCAACAAGATGATAAAGTCTGTCAATTGCTCATGTCTAGCAGGGCTTTCTAAATATATGTTTACACACTTATGGCATGGTTAGACATTGCAGGAAAACATTGCAGAGATGTACCTAATAATGAAAATAAATGGAAAGTGCATAGCTTCCCAAATTTGAAACAGAATGTTACTTGAAATTGAAGATCCATAGAAGAAAAGAAAAATGAACAGAGAAGGACCTTTTAGCACCAAATCTCCAGCATATCGACCCAAGCATCAATGAGATTATGACAGTGTAAAAAAAGCGAACAGCAGTGTACTGAGGGTTACGCCAGTAACAAAGATTTTGCTTCCATAGACAAGTTAGGAACTGCTCAAAAGATGACCGGCAATACTTGGTTGGAAAATGCAATTCTTTTGAATTACCGCTAGGCTTGCTCAACCTTTCAACTAACTCTTGGTTATATCTGAAGAAAAACATGGTGTGTTCATATAAATCAAAAAATCATGTACAAAAGTTATCGCCAAAAAATATACATACTGATATAAACTTGATTTTCGGTAGATTTCCGCAAAGTCCACTCCCAGTCTGTTTTCTTCAACTGAAGAAGTAGCCTCCAGCATCCACGTAGCAGGGTTATATCCAGACCTGATCTTTGGAACTCCTTCGATTGCCTACATAGATAATTGATTTTTTGAATAATTGAGGATTGCTTTATCACCACTCAACCATATACCACTTGTTCAGTGAAAGCTAAGCTTGCATAAACTGACCTCGAAATAACTAATTAGTTCACTAGATTTAGGGCCAAGTGGACCAGCATAAATGAGCTCTCCTCCCCTTTTCATAAACAGAAGCTGTAAAAGTTGGGATTTCGTCAGACTAGTGAAGAGAAACCAAGTGTTGAAAGAGCAATTCAAATAGAAAGATAATATATGATGCTCTCTTCGAAACCACCAATCATTTCATTATAGACAGGATCAGGAAAACTCGAATATACAACAGCTACGGGCATATGTTACATGTAAACAAACAAAATAGAAAGAAATTAGAGTTTAACTATATAACAATGTCAACAGAAGAGTAAGTTGATCCATGGGAGAGAGACATATGTTGCCTATTTTGATCATAATTACAACTCCAAATATCTATGTTTAAAAGGAATGATTGAAAAGCCCTCTGCTAAGGAGAATACCTCGTCAAAGGATTCAAATATGTCTATGCTAGGCTGATGGATCGTGCACACAATTGTTCGCCCAGTATTCACTATATTCCTCACAGTTCTCATCACAATTGCTGCAGCCCGGGCATCCAATCCAGAAGTTGGTTCATCCATGAAAACAATTGAAGGATTGGCAACCAATTCAACAGCTATAGTCAATCTTTTTCGTTGTTCAGTTGATAGACCATCAATTCCAGGTAGACCCACTAGTGCTCCACTTAACGGAGTGAGCTCCACAAGCTCCATTATCTCCTCAACGAAGGCCTGGTAATAAAAAATATCCAGAAGTTATTTATTTATTTTTATTAACAGAATACCAAAGGTATTGCATGTGTCTATCCCTATAATATGCAGAAAGGCCATACTATGTCTCACACCTTTTGTGTCTCCAAGTCAACATCTGAAGATAATCGAAGCCAAGCAGAAAACAGTAAGGATTCCCAGACAGTCAAACAAGGTGAATGAACGTCAGTTTGCTCACAGTAACCTGAAATTCTTGCAAAAGAGTCTTGCCTTTTGGGATAACCAGATATATATACACTCCCTTCTATGACTCCACCAGTTTTTCTTCCAGCTAACACATCCATCAGCGTCGTTTTTCCGGCACCACTTACTCCAACCAATGCTGTCAACACACCAGGCCTAAAGGCTCCGGTAACATTAACAAGAAGCTGTAGCTTGTCCTCTACTATCCCTTGTTGTTTCAATTCCTGAAGCAATAATTGAATAAAATAGCATTTCATGTACCATAAATTGAATTTTATAAATTAAAAGGTATGATCGGTTTATATACCAAAGGGACATCCACATAGTAATTGATATTGCTGAAAGCCATGGAAAGTGGTTGAAATGGGAGAACCATTCCTCTTTGCTTAAAATGCTTTCCTGGGAATATATGACAATTGGAGGAAATGTCACGTCCCAGCTATTTAGTAACGGTGAAGTACAACACACACACACACACATATAATCCATAATTTACAAACCACTTGAAGCCGAACGCTGCAAGTACTCTCTCAGCTCAATAACAACACTTTCACCGTTTCGTCTCTTTTCTCTTTCTTGCAGCTCATCCTTTGAAACTACAGCTTGTTGTCTTCCCAAGGCTGAATCAAATATTAGGGAAATGAGATATATGGAAACACTCCTCTAAACAAAAGTTAATTTTGGTCTATGAAGCACAGATGGCACCGCAACATTAGACAAAGGGCTTGTTATACAGAATGTGTCTTACGATTAAGGTAAGCCAAGAAGATTGTAAATAGAATGTTGAACAAAATTGTGTATCCAACCATTGCCCCAAGACCAATCCAATACCAATAGCTTTCTGCATACAAACTTCGCTCTTTTAATACTGCCTCACCCAATGAATAGGTGGTCTGATTTCCAGCTTTCTGTAAAGAGATTAAATAGTGAATACATTTTCAATGCAGTAAGGAAGTTAACATTTTCATCTGCATTTCCAAGATAGCAAAATATTTACAATGGTTCTAAAAGAAACTCGTGATTATAAATTTATAATAACGAGAAGGATTATACCTTATCCCAAGAATGTCCATGGAACTCGTTCACAGAAGCTGAATTCTGTGCATACATCAAAGGAGAAATCCAAAAACCCCATATCCACCAAACAGGTATACGGTCTGCCCAAAAATGAGATATAAAGTCAGAAAAATTACTTTTTCAAACTGAATTTAGAAACACGAAAATATTGCAATTCTTGTTCGACCTCTTGAAATTATATATCCACCAAGAGCCATTACAACCAACATGGCAAAGGATCCAAAGGTATTGGATACTATCATATTCCGGCCCAAGGATCCTATCAAACGAAACAGACCTATAGACATCTGGTGCAGGAAGAAAAAAAGCAAGAACTGCCGCAAAAATCTGCAGGTCCAGTAGTACACAAAATAGTCACTTAAAAAGAAACGTACTCTAAGGATAAATGAAATTTGAAATCACAAAGTGAACATAAGAGTTACCTAGTAAATGCAGGATCATATCCACTTGCATAGTACGACACCGCCACCCAGCATCCAGCCTCTATCAGGGAAGTTGGGATACTAAGGAACCAAGATGGGAGTGTATATGCCCAGCAAGGATAGAAGTGCAAATCTCTGTGCTTGTAAAGAACTGGAAGCTTTGCAACTAACATTGACACCTCGGTAAAACCATTGAAAAGAATAATAACCATAGAGAAGTACAATGCTCCAAGATATAAGCCTCCATCGTCAATTGTATTATGGTGCATCGTTGTTCGGAAGAAAACACTCATTGTAATCAACGCAACCAAAAGCAGCTGAAAGTAGTAAACAAGGGTCAAAATAAGCTAAATAAACCTTAAATTGTTACATCCATCTTAGAACCTATAAAAAGTCAAACGTTACAGTTACATATATAAAAAAGATTATGAGATGGCTAAAACAAATTTTCACAAGTTAAAGAAAGAATTATCTAGTTTAAGAGACTACAAGAATTATTGCTTTTTCTTGAGGTGATTTTTATCACGAGAATTACTTTAAAACATCTATAAATCATTAACTCTTTTATGCTTTAACCGTATATTGATACCGGTAGGATTACCTGAACAAATTTAAAAACATAAATAAATGAATTCCGCTTCATAAGAAGCTTCTGCCACTGGTAATTAGTCTTGAGAAGTTCGAGCCTTTTCGAGCCATAGCTAAGAGTTGCCAAGGCGGCTGGATGATTACAGCGTCTATCGAAAGGTATGTTTAGCTTCTCAGACAAAATCCTTCCCTCACGATACAAAGAAAATGCTTCCGCGAACTTCCCAACAGGTACGTATCGGTAAGGGCGATCGAGAACGGACCAGTACTGCTCTTGATCCTTCTTAGACGTAACCTGTTGACAAGAATTTTAAGTATGAAGTGAGCTGTCACTAAAATCAAATATAGTAGAAACATAAATTAATTCCGATTACCCACTTCTTGTAAGAAATCTGCTACGTTTTTTCGCTCAGGACAACTGAATCCCATTTGTTTGAAAAAATCAACTGCAGCTTCACGAGGGCCCTGATATACAATCTGACCCTCGCACAAAAGAACAACATCATCAAACAATTCATAGGTCTCTGGAGCTGGTTGAAGAAGAGATACTATTGTGGTCGCATCAAGTGCACGGGTTGAATGCTTAAGATATCTGATAATTTGATAAGTAGTTGAACTATCAAGACCAGTTGATATCTCATCCATGAACAGCACTCTTGCAGGACCAATTAATAATTCACCTGTAAATCAGACATAAACTGATTAGCATATACCTAAAACATCGAACGTGCTAATACACAAGACAAAGATAATGCATGTCCTTCCTTAACCTGTTGTAAGCCGCTTCTTTTGCCCCCCTGAGATGCCCTTGAGCATTTCATCTCCCACCAATGTGTCACCACATATGTCCAAACCTAATATCTTTGTGAGAAATATTTTACTACTTGGAAGTTCGGAAGATCCAAAAACAACTAAAAAATGAAATAACGATATAATAATTCAGCATAAGACACATATACTAGTGGCTAATGAATCTTCATTGAGATTACTTGCTGAAAAAGTTAAGCTGTTTCGCATTTGGCCTTAGTGGATAATTTTGCATTACAATGTTAACTATACCGATTTGACAAACACTCAGGTGACATCTTTTATAGTTTGTCACAAGTCACCAAGTCAACAATGTTAGTGTAGTAAATGATGGACTGCAAGGACAACATAATCTAATGGACATTTTAAGAGATTAAAGTGAAATTTCTTAAACTCAGGGACTAAACTGAAACAAAAGATATAAAAAAGGATCAAATTTTTATTTTAACCTTTTATATTTTTTACAACATTTTATTTTAAGATTTACTAAAGTAGATCTACTTATTTTTTAAAATAAGTATTTTTAACAAATTATAATTTTATTTTTTTAAAATATATCTAATATGTTGCTCACTAAAATACGCCTTATATATATATATAGTATCATGCGAATATTACTAGGTTTAATGTGAGTATTTTAGTTAACTTCTTGTGATTCAGTTTGTGAGTCGTAACAATAACATGATCGAAAGCCAGCTAAAGAATTTTGGCCTAATCCAAGCTTTTGTTAATCCACCGTTCAATTTTGGCGACTTATGCGGGCCTTTCTCACTTCACACACACACACACTCACACTCATGTATTGTATATATCCAACAGAATAATTATTTTGCATAACGAATTCCATTAATAATAAAAATATTTCAAAAAAAATCCCAAGCCAAAAATATTTGAGGACCTCAGACCACAATCACAAGAAAACTCGTTGTGCATTCAAGAGTAACAGTACTTAGAGAATACCTTCATGATGTACTCCACCACAAGATTTGTTTCCTGTCCCCCGAGAGCTAATGACTACAAAAAGAAACTAGAGTAGATTAATTTGTATCCATAAATAAAGTTTGGTTATCATTTTTAGAAAAGAAAAATGAACAAGAGAAATGCTTTCCCTTACAAGGGAAGCAAAAGAAAATGAAAAGGTACCTTCATGAATAGATCAAGATCTTCATCTGGTTTTATTCCAGCATTCTTTTCTCTTCTGGCAAGTTCCAGCAACATATCTGGTAAGAGTTCAAAATTTAGTAATTAGCATATAAAAGTGCAAATTGAATATATGTTAACACAATCACATAAAAGCCTACCAAATTTAAACCCAACGCCTTGACAGCGACCAGCAAACTGGAGAGTTTCTCTTACGGTCATCTCTGCCACATGCCAGTCTTGTTGGCTAACATAAGCAGATGTTCTCTGAGGAACGAATTCTTTCAGACTATGTCCATTGTATGTAATGTTCCCTGACATCTTCGAAGGGCATAAATACATATATGAGATGGGGGTAGAACCAAGGTTTAAATCCAAAATGGAGCATAGCAAGTATTGGCCATTAGGCCAATTATGCTATTTATTTATTATCAAGTATGAATCAAAATAGAGAAGGCATTTATCGGCTTTTTTATCCAGTTGTGTATAAAGAAAATAAAATTCCGTTAATAATACAAATATAGAAGTATTTACTTACATCAGTTACATGATCATGTAAGTTAACTCTGAAGAGGAATTTTACAATGTCATTGTCGACTTCTTCAATAAAAATAATAAAATAATAATAAGTCAACCATAATATTGTCGACTTTACCTTCGACATTGAATTTTGTTATCAACTTTTATTTGAGGTAGATTTTTTTGTTATCAACTTACACCATAAAAATAAATAGTTTTGTAGTTGCAATATTAATTTACAAAATTTTATTTTCATTATGCCCTAACTGGGTAAACAAGCCAACTTCCATTAGGACCAATGCAATTTACTAAATCTTGATATTCTGTATACGCAAACTCTGCTTTATAGATAACTCCAAACAGATTGCAGAAAATCCTTCAGAATGAATCTCCGATCATTAGGTTTTCGGAACGTTGTTCTTATTAATTCCAATCTCCAAGCAACCTATTAATTCATTCTTAGTGGCGGATACTCACTTAAAGCTTAAACAGCCTGTCCGGCAAAAATTTCCAATACTATTGGCATAGTAGTTAAGTGTCCAGCCATAAAGAAACCCCCCATTTTAATTTTGTTAATCTAATTGGAAAACTTAGTACCTGCAAACCAGGTCCTAGCCTACCAGCAAGAGCCAATAGTAGTGTTGTTTTTCCAGAGCTTGGTGGACCCAATAGCAACGTTAGCCTGCAAGAATAGCAAAACCAAAATAATACATGCAAAAAAATTACAATTTGGTTTTGACAAAATTACTATTAAAAATAGTATTTAATACAGTACGTGACAACGATGAGAACAAAAATTTTGCCAATAAAAATAAAAAGTAAAAAATGACAACGACATGTGTCTGCCTGTGTAATACCATGCATGTAACGTACGCAATTATTGGGAAAATAAAGTTGAAAAATATTCATCAATTTTGAATAAAATATAAGTATTAAAACAATGTTTTTGGAATCAATTTATTTGTTGTACCAAAAACGAGAAATCGGTTCGTAAATTTTAGGATTTTGTCCATGTAAATTTTCTTTGATGAAAAAGTTGCTTTTTTCTTTTCCTTTTCATATGTCAAACAGTCAAAGTGCAGTTGAGCTATTGCCTCAGCAGTCAGCAGAAAAAGGGAAAAAAAAACTAGGGGAGTTAAATCCTGCATTTAGCTAATGAGTAGTAGTAGTTAATACATGAATATGCTAAAACTTTATAAGTTTAATAATGCAAGTATAAAATTGATTAATTATTATATGATTTTTAGAGTAATTATTATAAAAATTAATAAATTTATTATATATTATAAGTTGTAATTAGATGATAATATAAAATTATTTTATATCATTAATATATAACCTATTTTATCTATTACTTTATTATACTCATTTTTTCTTTATTAACGGTTCTTTCTTCTATCTTCCTCTCTCTCTCTATGCCTTGAATCTTGATTGGAGGAGATGAAAAAAACAAAATGAATAAATATAAAAATAATAAACAAAAGGATTGAAAATAAATAAAAAATTAAAATTATTGTAGATAAATTAAAAAAAGATAAAGAAAGACATAATAAGGATATAAGTGAAATAAGTAAGAAATAGCAAAGTTAATTTTATTATTTTAAAAATTATTTTCACTCTTTTTTATTTATTAAATAACCAAACTTAATTTTATTTCCCCCCCTCTAATTTCTCTCTTACCAGGCTGTATGTGTTTACGCATATGGATAAGGGGAGTCCAATACTAAAAATTTAGGTTTGGCTTACGAAAATAAATAAATTTGTAACACGTGAAATTGACTCATCTAAATAATTAAACTCAATTAAATTAACACTCTTGTTTTTTTAATTGTGCGCAACGGGAATAATTGACTGTTTAACGAGTCAAAATCAAATAATTAATCACATATAGCTCTACTCGTTTTCACAAATGGGTCCATGAATGATTTTTCTTTGCCTAATCAAATAATACTTCTAAACCCTGACCTTGAAGGTCTAATAATCCCACTGATGTCTGCAAGAATTGTCAATTTGCTTCTCTTCCTTCTGTATATCCGCAACTGTCTTAAAAGAGTCTAATGACAAAACGGAAACACATTAGAACTACGTCCAAAACAAGCTAAGAAACAAAATATACATAACATAATCCAGATCAAAAGCAAGGAACGAAAGGGAAAAAAGAAGAAGAAGAAAGCACCTCAGTCATATTGCAAATGAAATTGGGAATCGTAGGCAGAGCTCTGCTACCGACATGTACGTAAGTCTCAACGGTCAAGTTCTGATATCGAAGTTCGATCTTCGGAAACTCCAAACCTACTCTGCAGAGATCACCATCAAGTAAAACACATTCAATAAAATTAGCCAGTAGCCACCTACATTCTCTTTCAGGCATGAAAAATACATAACAGAGCTCTTTCCATCTTCAATTAATGCTCAGAACTCTTTCTAGCTAACAGAGGAAGCATAATTGACGTAATTGCTTTTGAATCGCAAGTCCTGTTACACAGTTACTCTACAAGAGAGAGAGAGAAATTACGCGTCAAATCGGCTTCTCATGCGTTGGAAGAACCTCTCAGGATCATTGTCGACACAGTCAACGAGCCTTTCAAGAAGAAGGCGCTGCTCCTGCGCCTGGAGATCTTTGACGTCGATCTCTTTCATGTCGCCAATGACATTCTTGAAGATTCCACGGCGCGCTCGCTTATACGTCGGGAGCCTCTGGAGCGCCGCCCAGCGCAGCGCCTCCTCATCCTCCCCTTCCTCCCTGAAAGACGCCGATCTGGCGAAGGCGTTCTCGGCGGAGTTCCACATTGCGCCCTCTCCTCGCTCGGTCGCTCGGTCGTGGCCGCCACTAAAAAAATTGTTTAAATAAAATGAAGAGTCCAAATGAGGTGAGTGATTGGGGATGAAGCTGCACCGCTTCTACTACTACTATTACTAGTTGTTGTTGTTTTTAGCGTTGGTTAGTAGGTAGTTGGGACTTGAGAGTGTGCATTAATGGTGGCACCTTCTCTTTCATCCTTCTCCACAGACTGAGTTGGTGCCTTCGTTAAAGTGCAGCATAGTGTCTGCGTGCCAGTTAGAGGACCCTCAATTAATAGCCGCGGGAAAGACAAGGCCATGGCCCATCTAATCTACAGTTTCCTTTCCACACGCGCTCCTACTCCTACTCGCTCTACTTAATGTCACAGAGGGCATCGCTGTAATTTTAAGATCCCGTTATGCTCAGTGTGGTGTGCAGCCAGTACTGTGCGGAAATTGCTGACCTGGTCGGTTTACTTTTTTGCAAAACGGTTATACACTGCGTCCATTTGCTATCTTACCCTCCCCGTGATGCCCATCCAACGGTGGATATGCTGATTTGCTTTTCTTGTTTTGGGAAAATAATTGATACTTATACCATCTTTAATGGGAGAAATTCATTTGGGTTTCTTAACTAATTTTTTGTGTTTTCCGTAGTATTTTTTGTGATTCCTATAGCGTCATTTCTAAGTAACTCACTTAATATTTTATTCTAATACAAGAAATCATAAAGAACTCAAAAAAATTCACGTATTTATATTTTTTTAATAAAACTTAACATTTTTTCAATTTTCATAAATATAAATTAAAATAAATAAAAAGAAATACGTAATAATATAAAACAAAATTTTACATAATAATAAATAATTAAACACAATAACATCGAAATAAATAAAAAACTTAGACCTTAAAAAAAAATTACATAAATTTAGTTATTGTTATTTTCGTTTCCAAAACATTCCCAACTATGCTTAACTAAATCTGATTGGAGTTGTCCGAAAAAAAATTACATCAATTTACAACAATTTTTTGTTAACGATCATATTTGTAACGTTAACTTTTTATTATACCGTTTACAATTTAAAAGCAAAATTATACCGTTTCACCTTGATATAAGAATATATAAATTATATTATAATTAAATTTTATAATCAATAAATATATTACTACTTAAAAATTATATTTAGGTTTATAATAAATAATTTATTTTATGATATATTATTATTTTTAATTATTGATGTTTTTTAAAAAATATTGAAATTTACTTTAGAACTATTTTTTTTTGTAAGAATGGAGAAATATTTTACTTTAGAACTATTTTATCATTATTGATGTTTCACTTTGTAAGAAATATTGCAACGGCATGTGCGGGAAGTAACCAGAAATATTTTACTCAAAGCTTCACTCTCTCTTCCCACACCACACGCGCATCCAGAAGCTTCTCAAAGCTTCTCCCTCTCTTTTCCCACGCGGTCTCCCTCTCTGTTCGTCACTTTCTCTTCTTCACACCGCACCACCGCGCCTCCCTCTTCCCACACCCACACCGCGCCCTCTCCTCCCTCCTCCGACCTGCAACTCCCCTCACCACCCTCCCCTCCCCTCTCTCCCCCAAACACGATTCACCCTCTCCACCGTGTACGGAGGGTCTCGTTCAAGAATGCCGTCACCGCACCCCACCATCGCGAGCCTCCTTGTCGCCGTCACTGTCGCCATCTTCCTCCATCACGAGCGTCGTCCTTGTCGCCGATCTCCTCCTTCACGCACGCCGAACTCCTCCACGCGTGCCGGCCTCCTCGCGCCGTCAACCACCACAGTCTCCCGCACCACAATATGGTTAGTTTCCCTCCTTCTTTTTGTGGGTAGTTGATGAGGATATTGTTTTTTAAATCACAAGTTCCGGTTCCTTATATAAGGAACACGTTTCAGTTTTGACGAAACGGTTCCTCCACGTTATGTGCCTCCAACGCTGCAGCTTTCCACGGAACGGGTTCTTCAATTTAAGAAACCCTACAAGCACTCCCGTTGGAGATGCTCTTAGAAGACGAAGATGGAGCATTTGCTACTTTCCTTTCCCATGGCGCTAGCCTTCAGCTTCCATTCTTATTTTTTTTTTACTAGGGTATAATGCGAAGTATCATTCATTGCTTTTTTTTATTATAAAAAAATAAAAGTTTGAGTGAATTAGTCTTTGGAAATATTAAAATCAAGATAGACCTAAAAGCTCAAAGAACACTTAAAAAATACTTATTAATTATTCACTAACAAGTCTTTACATTAATAATAAAAATTGAATCTCATGTTTTTTTAAAATATTAATTCATTTCTTACTAACTAAATCAATTTTTTTGATATATCATTCATTTTATTGATGACTAATTGATTATTTTTAGTAGAACTTTTTTATAATTATAATTTTTTCATTTATAATACTTGAATTTGAGATTTTACCTAAAGTATATAAATATGATTCCACTCAAATTAACATCATTGATAAAGTGTATTAGTTTTGCTCAAATTATTTTTACATCTTATGTATTGAAATTATTTGTGTTTTCCTAATTTAAGAATGAGGACTACATGGATTTTCCTCTTGTAATAACAAAAATTACACATGAAAATAGGTCACACCAATTTACATTTTCGTATGCTTGAGCTTAGTATGCTAAAAAAATAAAGTGAGTTTGTTCTATTATTTTATCTATTGTAAATTATTTTTGAATGTATGTTCTAAGTTATACATAAATAACTTGTTTAAAAGTCTATCTTATGATAAGATTTATAAAGTTTGAGTGTGTTCTATTATTTATTTTTAAATAGTCATAACTTTTAATTGTTTGGTTTGTAGGTTTCACAACTTTCAAAGCACTCAAACAAAAAAAATGTGTCTAGCAAACAAGCTTCAATTAGGATTTGAACATTTTCTTGTGTGTTTAGTTTGTTGTTTGCACGACTCCAAACATCCATTTACGTGTTCCAAAGGGACAAATGAAGAAACAAGTATGTGCATATTTGGATTAAAGTTTGCAAACTTAAGCGTGTTTGGATTTTCAATGGGAGAATTTTAAAAGCACGTTTGAGAGCAAAATAAGTTTGGATCATGTTTGATTATTCATCAAAAGTATGTTTGAGAGTAAATTTTTGTCTAAAATTGATATACTTTTGTAAACTTAAGTTTAACCCAAACCTAAGTTTGTAAACTTTTAATCCAAAAGTTTGCAAAAGTATTCTTATTCTTTGGTCTTACCATATCTCTTATGGTTGAGCTGTTTAACTTGTCAATTTCTCTAATTTCTTTCTTGGTGTTAATCTCCTTGTAATATGTAAAAGGGACTCCAATCCTCAATGGGTTTTGAGGAGTTTTGAGCAAGTTAACGTTTTGATTACTTACCTGAAACATCTCTTTCTCCTTCCTTAATAGTTCAAGTAATTATCAAGTTGATAACAACTTAATAACTTTCTTGTTTACAGGATGTCGTGTGGGATCATCTGATCATGGGACGAACTCATGGATGATGAGTAGTCCAAATATAGGTCTCGTATCGTACAATTTTATTTCTCCAAAACTAAGATTTTAGACAAAATTTTACTCTAAAACATACTTTTAATTTGTAGGATAACCAAACATGATTTCAAACTAATTTTGCACTCAAACATATTTTTGGACCCTTCTAATAAAAATCCAAACATACCCATACCATTGGATTGAGAAAAACGTAACTTATGTTTAATCCAATTTTTTCAAACGTACCCTTCAACAACAAAATAAACACACTATTAAACGTTGACTACTAACATTTAGTTGACACTTCACTCGAATGTAATAACACAGCCTTGACTTTTAATCTACGCTAACTGTAAATTTCTCTGTAGCAGTTTTATGTTTGATTTCAGGTTGGAACATTCCAATTTTTACCACACAAGTCTTGTGAGACAGGTAAGGCCAGACTAATAGACTTACAGTTTGTTTAGACTTTAGACTTTTGTGCCCACCGGAGGTTATTGAGTCGTTTGACAAAGGAGGCAAATGAGTTGAGTTCCACTCTGAGCTTGTGTTAGGAAACGCTAACACAACAAAATATACGAAATTGTATCATACAGGTTCTTTTTATCATAAAATTCATAACGAGCAATTGGCTTATTCAGGCTTAGTTATATCTCGTGTTTACATCGATACTATTGGTTATATTTATTTCAATGTTATTCCTTTAAACAGTATTTATTTAAAAATGTATTAATTTTAAGACTTTAGCGAATCGTGTCTTAAAAAATAGACTTTAGCCAATCGAATCATTGAAATCACATTAGTTTTTATCGTTTAGTCTCAATTTCAATAATTAACCTATGTGAAATCTTAGAAAATGTACAAAGGAGTAAGAACTCAATAATCATTTCTTTAAACTTTTAACCAGTTAATTTATTTTTGTTATCACCAACGAAATTGTATAATATTCTTTTCCCACAATTGTAAAACCTAACCATTGATATATTATGCCCACTTATGAAATCCTTCACAATATTCGCCGTTGTGTGGAGCATAGTAGAAACGCTTGTCACTAAGAACTAAGAACTCCAATAGCAATATGAAGCGTAAGCAACCTACGACCCACCGCTGCTACCAATACATGGTGATAAGTATTCTAATTCAAGTTACAACAAGAACTAACCACCTTTGTTATTAGGTAATAGAAACTTTAAATTTTAGTTAATAGTTAAAAAAGATAATTTCTAATTAATGCTTGTTAAACGAAAGTTAAAAGCTATTAAGGAAACTTATAATATATTTTTTCTTGACAGCAGCTAACTTATAATATTTAAAAGTGTGATAAAATTAGTTGTTAAAAAATTGATAAATAGAATATGTAATGTAAAAGGACATGTTTATATTATTTTTTATATTTTTATTCTGTAGAAAAATGTATTTTTAGATAACTATGATTTTAGTTTTTTAATTAATTTTAAGTTCTTATAATTTCCTTTTTCAAAATTATTATAGTTTTTGTTAAAAAATTGAAATAAATAGTGTCGGTAATGTAATAACTAAAAAATGATATAATATTGAAAAAATAATTTTATTAAAGTAATAATAATAAACTATTAATTATAAACTCAAATGTTACTGTAAGTAATATATTTAATATAAAAATACTTTTTTAACTTTTAATAAAATAAATTTATGTTACTTAAATAACCTATATATAATGTGAAATCTATTCGTTGTGTTGAGTTTCCATGAATACCTTTGAATTGTAGGGAGAATTATTGTTGAATCTCATTCTTTTTTCAACGGTTCACATGGTCAATTATGGGTGCCTTTTTTTTCACCCAGCTATCCCCGTTGTCAAGAAAATTAGACCATGTATGGCCTTTGGTGAGCATGTCCAGTGCAATCATATTAGAATAGAAGCTGATTCCTTAGCTAATTAAACTTAGTCTTGTTACCTTGCTTCAGTTTCATTTTTTTGAGGTAGTTTCGAATATATATATATGTATATATATATTAGCTTTCAGTTATTAATTAGCTGATCCATCTGCCTTTGGGGCTTCTAGCCTGTTAGTTTTTTCCTCTTTGTCTCACCAAAAACAAAAAAGTGTAGGTCTTTGTCGTACGTCCAAAAGTTTGGTAGATTTGATTTAATCTTCCTCTATTTTGCAAGGGAGTATGGTCACCCACTTGAAAGTAGTGTCTTTGTAAATTGAAAAAAGCATATATGCATGGTAAGTTACTTATGAGTTATGAAATATGATAAATGCAGAGATGGCTCTTGTTCCTTGAGTTGGGGATCTGCTGTGGACTATTCAGAGATGTATTAGGTCGACTAGTTTGTGGATTTCCAAGAAATTAAAGAATGCGAGAAACAAGTAGTTGCCGCAAAGACCGAACTGTGCACTTTGAAAGAGATGGTTTAACCCTCTTTCCCTTTTATAATTACGATTTGTTTCAAGTGATTAATCCTATTAGTATTTGTTTCTTAAACTCATCATTAGGTTTTCTGTGTTAATTAAATTTTATGTTAATTTCATATTTTTTTTTTCTAATGTAATATAGATTTTAAAAAATGCTTAAATAACATTTTGGTCTAAAAAATAAGAGATGTTTTATTTTAGTCTTTAAAGATTTTTGTTTTAATTTCAGTACTGTAATTTTTTTTGTTTTAATTCCTACTATGTTTGAAAAAAAAATTAAATCTTTAAATAACTAATTTTTTTAATACACTAAGATAAAAAAACACTATCTTACAGGAAGTGAAAGTTCAAGCCAAAATTATATTTATATAAAAACCTGGTAACAATACGATTATACTGTTCATGAACAGGTGGGACACGTTATGATGAGATTGATATTTTATATGTTCGATTTACGTTACATTTATCACATATTATGAATTGTACAATGTCTTACTGCGCTCCAAACATGCAAAAAGGCGTATGTACACAATAAAATCGTTATTTATGATTCACATGGATGTGCTTCACCTTTTAACTGAACCCTCCACACATTATTATTGTATTTGTACTTGTGCAATTACAATCCCCAGCCCATTTAATTTCCCTTGCGTGGAAGGAAAATCTTCTGGTTATGAAAGGCTAACAAATAAAAAAAAAAGAAGAAGGTGAAATTAATTATATATTTTTCTAAATAAATTTGTAGGAAAATAAAATAAAACAATTTAACGAGTCATCTTATTAAATTTTAAACAAAAAAGAATTTTACGCAATTAAACTATATATATAAAACTTAAAAGTGTTGGCACCTATGTTTCTGATTACATTGTAAAATGCTACATGTAAACATGCTTCGAAATATCTGATGGAGCTAAACTATATATATTTAGAATCATTCAGAAATCTTAGAGGAAATTTTAAAAAGAAAAATCTATATGACCTTGAGATTTTCCATTTCTTATGTTATTCATCTACAATTTTTATATTTTTAATAACCCTTTAGCAGAACAAAAAGATAGCAATTTTAAATTCTACGGTTTTTGTTTTGTCACGATAGGGAAAGTCTACCAAAAGAAGAAAAAAAAACTAAAAAAATAGCACAAAATTGACTATTGAAACTTGCTGTTTATTTTCTTTAATACCAACCCCTGTGTAAGTATTAAGGGGGGAAAAACATTATTCAATGCTCATCTATCTAGTTGCCGGGTTAGGACCTTGTGGTAGAGTGGGTCTACTTGTATTTGAGGGAGATTAATGCGTCTCAAATTTACATTTGAACACACACTCCACATGGAGACTTGTCACAGTCATCATATTTTATCACCATTTGAAACCTGTTTTGGGTGTTTGCTACACTATATTTTGTATGTGGTTTATTGGGTGATAACGGGAATGGAAATTGCTAATAATAGTTAAACAGCTTGTTTTCCACATTTCATGGTTTCCCATATGGTTTAATCAAAGGAAGATTACATTTACATGATCATGATCAGTTTACCCAAAAAAAAAAAATGAGACCCTCTCTAGAAAGTGGTAAGGTCAAGTGCATTATTGTTGTAGGTATTAATGGTTTGATTAATGAGAAGGTACCCCACCGTAAAATGTAGCAACCCTAATGCCATGTACTTGCCACGAAATTTTTGGAGTTGGAAACCCGTTGCACACACTTCTTCCCTATAGTCCCACGCTTTAATAATAATATTAGTCAATCAAAACTATAAGAAACTTTACCCAAGTATTAAATGCGTTGTCACGTCTCTCTCGCACTATAATTTAAAACTTATTAATAATGTAGTTTTTTATATTTAAATTAAGATATTTAATTTTTCTATTTTTCAAAATAAGAAATTTTATTCCTTTTAACAGTTAATCATTCAAAGTTATTGAAATGAACGTTAGGGTTATGTTTGATAAAATTAGCTAAAAAATTAGTTAAACATTTGAAAAATTGAATTATTAAATGATAAGTGTTCAATAAAATTACCTATTGACTTAATTAAAAAGTGTAAAATGATATAAAAATAATAAAATTTAGATTTATTTTAAAAGGATAAAAAAGAAAATTGGATAAATATATTAAGGATAAAAATGAAAGAAAATGTAAAAAGTTGAAAATTAAAAACTATAGTATTAAAATATATTACTTTAAGAAACATTTAAAAAAGAAGAAGCTAGAATCTAACTAAAATACGTTTTGAACATAGTCTATGTGGCAAGAGATTCAATAAATTAAAAATAAAAAGAATTTTGATAAAAGTTGAATTCATGATTTTTTATTTAAAGATTAAGAAATAATTCTTTAAGATACTTGTTTTGTTTAATTAAGTTTACAAACACTATTTTACTTATATCATTAGTCAATAATTATTAATTTTTTAATTACAAAAATTTGTAAATTAAAATAAAATATTTAATATTTAAATATTCAATTTCACATGTGTTTATTTTATTATAAATTTTTATTTTAACATAAATTAATAAATTATTATTATTATTTTCTTATTGAATTATAATTAATTAAAAATTATAGATTATTTTAATAAATTATATTACATAATTTGTACAAATTATGTTAATTTAAAATAATATTTTAAAAATCTAAAAAATTATTAATTTTTAAAATTTTAAATTATTTACATATAAAATTAAATTTACACATTTTTTCTAAATAACATTAAATAATTTTCATATTAATTTATATAATTTTCTTGATTTAGACAACTGGTTTAAAAAAACTTATTTTACTAAATAATTTTTTATAGTTATAACAAAAATATTAACATGTAAGTTTATTAAAAAATATTAAAATTTTATTAATTTAGAATAATATAATTTACATATTAAAATAAATTTACGTAATTTTTAAATTTTCATATTTATTGATGCAATTATATTAATTATATAATTAGAGTAAAAATAATCTGTAATTTACAAAATAATTTATTTATTACTTTATGAAATTGTAAATTGATAAAATTAAAATAAAAATGTAAACTATTCAAAATAAAAATATATAAGATGATATAAATAAAATTAAATATATTTATGAAGGTATTTATAATTTTATCTATTATCTGATGTATCAGGAACCTAGTTTAATTTTAGTATTATAGACTTTTTTGTTGTTTTTTCATATCATAAAACGTTTTTAACAATTTTTATTTTAATAATTTATAAATTTTTATAATTTGAAAAAATTAATAACTATTGACTAATACATAAAAATAATACTTATAAATTTAACCAAATAAAAAAGTATTATAGTAATTTATTATCTTATTTATAAAATAGAAGGTCATGAATTCAAATTTTGCCAATTTTTTTATTTTTTACTTTATTTAATCTCATATTACAAAATTATAAAATAAAATAAAATTACAATCTAATCTTTTATATATATTGTAGTTGACAAGAAAAATATGCAAAGAGTATTAATATAAAGACGGTACAGTAGGCCAACATTCTAACGATACATCCGTGTCTACAGCTGTGTTATTGATACATCTCTTCATGAAGACTTTTACATCAAATTATAGACAAACTAAAGTGGCTAGCTGGAAGAAACACAAAAGGGAAAGTATTAGAGCATCTCGAACTAAGAAGCTAATTGGGGCTCTTGATATTCTTTTTATGGGTCCTTAATTATCACGTAATATATAAAAGGTTTAATGACACTTTTCATCTTAATTTTTACTCTCAATAGATTAATTTAATGTATTTTATATTAATTTTAAAGAAATTTATGTATTCTATTTTCTATTATTTTATTCCTAATATAATTATATTTTTTCCTAAACATTTTATTTTTTTACAAATTTTATTCCTAAACTTTTTATGTTTTGGTAAATTTTACTCTTATTTTTTATTTTTTTACAAATTTTATGTTCATTTTTGTGCTTATTAATGGATAAATGATTGGATAAAATTCACAAATTTATTAAAAATTAGAAATAAAATATATCAAATTAAAAAGTTAAAGGAAAATTTCACCAAAATTTTTTAAAAACTGAAGTAAAAAATGCAACCAACCATATTCTTTTTATTAGGGGAACTAGAAAATCTAAAACATGAAGTTAGATGATTAAAAAAAAGTGGAAACACGAATAAGAACCATTGGATCAATATAAAGAGGACAAGTTGAGGTGTACATAACATATATAACATAGACAATAGACCTGGCAAACAAACAAACTTAAAATCAAAAGATTTTTCTGGTCACAATGATTTCATCCTTTTTGTTTTCTGGTTTATGATTTTATCCGCAACACTGCTGACATGTATGGATCTTACCAGAATTTTTTTGCCTTTTCTAATCTAAGCATGACGTGAATAAGCTGGCCTTTAAACTTGTAGTGCAATAATTTGATTTTGACCATGTGAATTATGAAAGTTGGGGGAGCTGTAAAAATTAGAAGAAAAAAAGAAAAAGAAATGTAACTCGAAACATGTAATTGTTCCGATCTTTGTCCGCAAACATGATAGATCCCCATATTAAGTGTTTGGGGGGGCTATTAAGATTTTATTTTTATAAAATACGTCTTCCTGAATTAAGAAAACAATGTGATTATAAATAACTATTAATATTACCTCCTAAATCATGTAAAACATTATGATTACCGAAAAATAACACTATTTTCACGGATTTTTAATTAACCTATAATACAAAATTAAATTCTCATTTATTTATGATACAAAAGAATCTTATGGGTTGAATTTATTTGTAAAAATATAATTTTAGTAATTCAAAGTCAAAAGATAAACAAAGAAAGAAGAGAAAAATGATAAAGTGGGTGGAACAAGATAATGTACGTGAGATAACATTAATAGTAATTTCTTATATTGATTAGTTTATAAGATAACAAAATTTAGCAATTAAAATGCTAATATATTAAGTAAAAATTATCGATAATTTTTTAAATAAAATGATATTTTTTTATAAATTACAAGTATAATTATTTTTACTGCTCTTCATTTATTCAACGTCTTGTTTCTATTAAAACTTTTGAAATACCCATAAAAGTATAAAACATTCAACAATGAAACTCTTATATTTTTATTTTATTTTATTTACATTGTAACGAAGTTTTTTAAAAATAATATTTTTTTTGGCGAAGTTAAGACTTAAGAGTATTTTCTGTAAAAAGAAAAAAAGACTTAAGAGTATTAAATGATCTATATATAAATTTAATTTTTCTATCAATCTATTTATAATATCTAATTTGATATACAACCAAGTAATTTTATAAAAAAAATATCATAATCTTAAAATCATAGGTGAAAATCATGATTTACAAAAGAATGGTTACTTATAGCCGCGAAAACATAACAGAGGACTCGTTCCGTTGAGTTATTAAAAACACTTTAGAACAAATATTTAACACTGTAGCTCTTAGCTTTGAGTCACGATTCATGCAGGTTATGACTTCAGAATATGCGATTTTATATTAATATAACATAAAAAAAATGTTAAAACTTTACTTAATCAAGTTAACAATTTCATAATATGTGTGCATGTGTATGTATTGTTTGGTGTCTAACTGTCTATACCTTTGCTGTCAATGACTTTACAAGTTGTGAGTGATCAAACTATATCTCAACTTTTATGAAGGAGAGGATATATCTCAGTTCATAATTAATAACTAATACTTTTGGAAACAAAATATATATTTTACATGCAATTAGAAATAAAAGCCTTATCAATATGTTTAAGAGATCTATTTATCTTGCACTAAATTGGAAAAAAAAAACATACAAAGTTGCACTGCAAATATAAAATACCAGAATAGGCGCATTATGAGTTTTTTTCTCTTAAATGTTTTTGATTCCGATAAATTCGTACTTTTCAATTTTGGTCTGTGTAAGAAAAACATTGTTTATTTTTAATCCCTAGAAGTTTAGATTTTTTCAATTTTGATCCTGTAAGATATTTTACTCATTTTTAATTCTTAAGTGTGTACGTTTTTTCTAATTTTAGGCCTGGTAAGCGCAAACTTTTGGGGATTGTAAAAATAAAAAAATTGAAATTTTAAAACAACTAAAATTTAAAAAATGCCAACATATAAAGATTAAAATTAAAATAAATAAATTTACCGAAACCAAAAATTAAAAAACGATAACTTATATGCATCACAAAAAAATTTGTGCCATCAACTATTGGACTTTGGAGCAGCTATGGAATATGGACTTGAATCTTATATTTAGAGTTATGATTCCTATACTACCCAATTTTTTAAATCCGTAGAGTGCATTTGAATTCACAATCCATAAAAACCTTACAGATTCATAATCTAATAAGAATCCAACCTACAATCTTCCAATTACAAGTAAAATGTTCTAATTAACTAAATTACTGGACCATTTATGTTAAAAGTTAATGAATATCATTATATATAACATTAATTTTTTTAATGTATATATAATACACATATAAATTTATATAATAAGTTTTATAACAAATAATTTTTATCTAATAATTTTTTTTTACATATATAAATTTCTAAAGTATATGAACCTATGATTTTATAAAATTAAAATTTCTAATGTATATGAACCTAATATTTTTTATTCAAACCTATAATTTTTTATTAAACCATGATTTTTATTTTAAATTTATTGTTATAAAATATGCATTTAATTGTTATAAAATTTATTATGTAAATTTATATGTGTATTAAATATGTATTAAAAAACATTTTAATGTTATATATAGCGACATTTATTAACTTTTAACATAAATTATTTAGTAGCTCAGAGCATTGTGTTTGTAATTGAAAGGTATCAAGTTTGACACCTGCTGGTGTCATTATTTTGAAAATCATTTTAAAATTTTTAACCCTTATGGATTTGTTCTTATGGATTACGAGCTGAGTGCAATCCCGTATGAACTTTTTTAGATTACGAGTTGGACAAAATTGATATTATACTATTTATGATGAGTGTATAAGAAAATTAACTGCTGTAGGAAGCATAACTCTTATATTCATGATACGTGGCCCAATTTAAATGAGATCTATATTCATAATACAATAAGCAGAACTTTCATATTTATGCTCATATTTGTGGAAAGAGCTGCACATGTGTATAGAAAGGAGAAATGAAAGATTTCCAGTTTTTGGACTTCCAGACAGTTTTCTAAGAAGGGTTTAGATTTATTTTGATGATCTTCGTTCTTATACAAATAGTGACTAAATTAAAAACATGTTAAATATATTTGGAACAAATTAAGAATATGTTATATGTGTATGAACCAAATTAAAAATATGTTAGATAGTTAAGTGTTAACTATCAATATATGACACTATCTCTTCAAAAATCAATATATGACAATAGGAACTAAACTAGTAACGTTTGTATATATAATGATCAATTTAATAAATTTTCATTTTCATGTATAATAATCAAATTAAGAACCAACAAACACATATAGAGACAACTCCCTCCATTTTTTTACAAGTGTATTATTTTTTTATGGGAAACAATTCTATTTTAGGTGGATACTCTTCTTTTAAATAAATACAACTATATAATTAAAGCTTGAACTCAAAACAATTAATTAAATTGAAATAATTTTATATCAGATGATGGATTCGGTAATATTCTAAACTTCATTTTCTTTTTCATAAGAAAAAAAAAGCTTCATTTTTTTAAATTTAATTTAGAAACTTTTTCACCTAATAAAAAACATTGACAGCAATTAATTAAGTGTGCATGGCTTTTCAAAGTTACTCGAGTCACATTTTTTATTTTATAAAAAAATGAAAAGATAAGGCAAATATTGGTGTTCAACGTTGGGCAACGGAAAGTGGCTACTATAAATATAAGTGAGTCAAATATTTCATCAAGCAGTTACAGTTACTTTTGTGCGCTCTATAAATATTCCCAACTCATTTTTTAATATTTTATGACTTTATCCATGTTAGAGAAATAATAAACTTTACGACTATATTTTCCAAAAAATACTATAAACAATCGTAATCAAGATAGTATCTTCTAAGTCGATAGTCAAATATTACCTTTGAGGTCACTGAAATGACTTTCCTTTTCTTAAATCTTAATACTAGGGCTGTGCCTGTCTCCATAATTTTAAATAATAAAACAAAAGGGAAAAAGATTTTGAAGTTAAAAAAAAAACTAATAACATGAGTAGTGGGTAATTATTATAAGAGAATAGTAAAAGTTTAAAAATAAAGGGTAAATTTTTTTACAATTTGTGAATAACAAAATGAAGTATTCTCTTTAATAATAATATAGATAATCATTTTCATGCACACAACCAAAAATCATTTTTAATACACCTTTTTTTAATCAGATAAAAGTCATTATACATCTCACTAAATATAAAATATTGTGAGTCTTATATTTTATTTAATATATTTCATTAGTTTCATATAATACTTGAATCAATCGAAAACTTCTTAGTAGTTAAGATTTTTTTCCGGATGAAGCATGGGGAGAGTTAAGACAAAAAAAATATTTCATTCGTTATTTAATGAATTTCATGAGTTTTAAGTAACAATAAAATTGTTTTGCTAATATTTTTCGTTGGGTAAAGAAATATATACTTCTTTCTTCTCTATTCGATTGTCCTAACTTCAAATTCGAAACTTGGCCAGTGGTTGTACTTACCCCCTAAAAGATGTAGAGTAGGACGTAGTTGTTTCTTGCTTTCCTGAAAACTCTTTTTCTGTTTTAAAAGTAAATAAAAAAGAATCGTTTGATAAGAGTAATTTTTGAAAGCTACGTTAAATTTACATCTCATTTTTACTTTAAAAAAAACCTAGTCGGTAACCTATGCATTCGCATGAGATGTACTGATTTGTTACGCTTTGATTCGCTTTAAATTAGAAAACTATTTTTATAATAAGTAAACATATAAATAGTTTAGAAATGAAAAAAATGATGAATTTATAATAGGAATAAGAAATTATGTTTGTTGTGTGTAATATAAAGATATGATAATTATAAGTAAACATATGAATGAAAATTCTAACATTTATTTGTATATATTTTTTGTCTTCGATTGCGTCTGTAGCATTCCTTTTGCATGGGTAATAATGAAAGATTATTTCATAACAATAGGTATATAGATGTAGTGTAATGCAATTGTAGGCACGTGACGATCAATTTGGAATGTAGAACTTATTAACAATTTTGTTAATATCTTATAAAATTTCAGTCTAGAAATAGAATATTGTATATAAATGTAACTGATGAGTTACAACAATTTCAAAAAGATTGAAAACTTAAATAGTTTGAGTGAAACATGACTAATGCATGACTGATTGAAAAATTGTTAGAATTTAAATTCATATAATCACTATAAGATAAAATTATAAGATGAATAGAAAAAATGAAAAAGTTAGCTTGAAACAAAAATACTAATTTTCAATCTAAGCAAGAATTGTAATATGTAGCAAGCAACTTTCAATTTTGAACTTAAATTAAATAAAATAACTGAAAAAATTATGCAAAATTAATGCTTTGTTAGTAAACTTCCTACTTGTTTAGGTCTTCTCTTTCAATTTATCCAAGTAATACATTCATTTTGTCCTGCATCTTTTCCCCACTATGAACTTTCATCTTCCACTCAATCATCAATTGAATTATTTTTATTCACTTATGTTTGTGTCAATGCTAACTTTTATAGAGGTCCTGCATCAAATTTCACAATTGAACATTCCATTAATCTTTTACCCGTTCACCTAACTTTCTAAAATAAACATCAGTTTTCATTTACTAACGTTTTAAACAAATATAATTGAACTATTGATTATAAATAGGAGTAATATTAACAAAAGATAAGCAACAATAACAACCAAAGATTGTATGTGAAAAATTCTTACTCTATAAGATAATACCAAATCAATGAAATCAACTAAAAAATTTTCATGTGAAAAGTAGTCTCAAAAGTGTCATAAATTTAAAAGTAAAATGAGAAATAAGGAAACATACCAAAAAATGTCATTTTGACATTTGATCAAACACATAATTTGTAACCAATAAATCAGTTTAGAACAAAATTAAATCGATATTTAAAAATTTCTCTATTTCTCATCTATTCTTATAAAGACATGTTTAGTATCTTTTTACACATAATACTTTAACCCATAGGCCTTATCAAATAAACATTTTTGACAAATTTAATCCATATTCACAATATTAGAGAAATTTTAATGAAGGAGAAAAAAACAAAGAAGTAATTAGGCCAAATCAAAATCAACCAAGAAAATATAAACTAAGAAAACTATTCACCTTTGTTGCTAAAGATCATTATAAATCATGAAAAAATTATGAAGAAGTTGTAGTCACAGTGGCTAGCAAAGGCATCTTCAATGAGGGTTGCGATGTTGAACGGTTAATGGAGAAGTAAAAAGTTATTTCATCGGTTTATTTTTCGAATAGAGAGAAAATAAAGAAGATAAGAGAATAGAGAAAAATGGTGAAAAGACAGAAAACATTAGAGAAGAAGAACATTTTCAGAGTTGAGAAAAAAGAGAAAATGATAAGAAAGATATTTGAACATATCTAACTCTTAAAAAAGTAGTTAAGACAATATATCATTTAAACTGGAAATATATTTAAAAAATTGTAAGATCTTACATAGTTTATTAATGGCAAAATGAACGTGTAGCAAAAATAAGAGAAAGAAAAAAGTGAAGTTCAATAATAACTTTTTCTTCTTGTGATAATATACCTCTGTTAAGATCATATCATAAGCAATTGATCCACTTAAGGTTTCATCTTTTGTCACGCTTGTACAAATCTGTCAATAATTAGACTTAATCAATTGAGGTGAGAACCAATAAAATTGAGAAATATGAAGGCCCAAAAGGAGAAAATTATAAAAATCATAACATAAAATGAAAGGAGATCACTGCACTTTATATAGTTGTCAAATAAATTAATAAGAGAAAGAAAGAAGTGAAGTTAAATAATATTTTTTTCTTCTTGTGATAATAAATCTCTGTTGAAATCAGGCATTAAACAATGGATCTACTTAAGACTCCATCTCTTGTTATGCATGTGAAAACCTGTCAATAATTAGACTAAGTCAATTTAGATGAGAACCAACAATATTAAGAAATATGAAGGACTCAAAGTAGGAGATTGTGAAAATCATAACATAAAATGAAAGGAAATCACTATAGTTTTATAGACAGTTGTTAAGTAAATAAGAGAGAAATTACTATATCACCAGTAGTTTAGAATCTTTTGGGAAGAGAAAATTAAAATAATATTGAGATTTTATATTTTTATAACTGGCTAGTAAGATACCGTGCATAAACAGGTAATATCATTATCTATGCGTTAAATATATAATAATGTGTGAGATTGATGAAATAAATGATATAATGAGTGAAATCATTGCACTTAGCAAGTTTTTAGACAGTTGTTGAGTAGTTAAGGGAGAAATTACTATATCACCAATGGTTTAGAATCTTTTTGGAAGGAAAAATTAAAATAATATTGAGATTTTGTATTTTTGTAACTGGCTAGTACGATATCCTGTGTACACAAGTAATATCACTGTCTACGTGTTAAAGAGATGACATGTGAGAGGGATGAAAGAAATATAGATTTTCTTATCAAAAAGGGGTGCAATTAGCAAGTTTTAATTTGAAATATTGGAATGCACTTATAAAAAAGGGTATGTAATTAGCAATTGTTTATTTGGTACTTGTTAAAAAGGAGGTGCAATAAGCAAGTAAATGTCCAATTACCATTTTATCCCTATTTTTTGCCAAAATGTCTCCACTATAAGCTGTCTATTTTTGTAATTATGCTAGCAATTTGCTTTTATATATGTATAGTAGATCTGTAGTTTTTTATTTTTTTAACTTTCAATTTCTTTTTATTCTTTATGTTTTATTGTACTTTACATCCTCTTTGGAATAAAAAAAAATCCTCTTTTCCCACTCTTACTCTCTAAAATTTAATTTTTAAAAAGTATTTTATAAAACAATTTTTAAAAACTTAATAACAAATCAACACCCGCAATATCCTTTAACTAATTAACATGTTATTTCATTTTCAATGGTAATGTCCTGACTTAACTTCAAAAGTTGATCACAGTCTGTACGGAAAGTTATGAAAATTTGAAGATGCCTTTAACTATATTACTCTCATACCAAACAGAAGAATGCACGGGACAGAACATCTAAATATAAATTCTGGATCAACTTTGGAAAAAGACCTGAGCTGTTTTGTGTAACCCATTTGGCAATACAGCACTTCTCACAGGGCTTTACTTTACACTGGTCAAAAACAAATAAGCATTGTTCAACCACTATTAAATATAAATTCAAAGCTCAACTCATAGAAACTGTTGAATACCATGCCTATTAAAATTTTGGCCCCAGTTCATCAGTCTGCACTAGAATCAGCATGCCTTTTGCCGACATAACGCAAAAACAGGGTCCCCAAAATGTTCATATCACCGTTATATTATCACTAGAGTAACTTGCGCTAAATTGAAATACTCAACAAGGAAAAAACCGAAAAAAGGGTAGCACTAGTTTGGCCTGTGCCTCCTTGATCATAAAGTAATTTTACCGAGAAAGCATATCACAACCATATCAAAAGTAACATACTCAAAAAGTTACATCTTCATTTGTAATTATTACTTTAGGTAGATACACATAGAAGAGACTATGAATATGATCATGTTTTTATTATATATAGGACTATTGCAGGCATTGATCTATCATTCATATCTAAGGGCAGCAGCAACATAGCACATCCAAACAGCACTCACAGGTCTCATAGCAGCAGAAGCAGCAACACAAGGCAAACAAGCTGCAATTGCAAATCCCAATGAACATCTCCACCAGTCAACAAATGACAGCAAAAATAAAATAGAATTGATGATTAATTCGCACGAATGAACACTGTGAAAGAATGAAAAAGGAAATTATTGAGTGTCGACAACAAAGAGAGCAGAATGATGAAATTTAAATCATGTATGCGCTAGAGTGGCAACAGCAATAATAACAAGAAATTTAACAACAAAAGCAACAATGATAACTATATATACAAACCAAGCATAAAGAAGCGTATGCGAACATGTTCCACATAAGTTATCTCTTGGTATGTGGGAGGTGCATACATTTTTCCTTGTGTGTTGGGGAAATTAAAACTAGAAGGTGAAGTTTGGTTATGTAACAAGCACAATCAATAAGGTGATACCGTCATTCAATTAATTTCTATTTAGTTTCTATTCCTTTTCTGAATGGAGGATTCTTTGGACCTTGAAGTGCTCAACTGCTCATTGAAATATATATAGTAGTAATAAAACAGAACATTGACTAAATACTATATAAACTTCATGGCCGTCCCTTGGATTCTTAAATACAAGCTATATCCAGATTCAACATATCCACGTGTAGCTAAAATGAAAAACCTACGAACATAGGATATATATTGGATATGATAAACAATTCAATTGAAAATGTATATTTAGATGTTATAAACATATGGTATGATTGGTGTCAAATTAAGTAAGGTATATAAAATTCAATATCTCCCTATCTAATACAACTATTAAAAAATGTTTTTCTACTAAATTGTAATTTGGATGTTTGGTAGCTAATAAAGTTTGAAACTCTCAACTAAAATTTCCTCATACAATAGTGTCTCCTGTATTAAATTCTCATTGAGTTAATATTTTTATTATTTTAAAAATATGACCTTAAAAATTGCCCGTACAAGTCTCTATACGAGACATCTTATTTATAACACACTTATAAATAAAATATAACTTCATTGATTCTGAATTTTGAGTCTTGAAACTTGTTGTCTTAAGATTCTTGCATGACAAATTTGGCTTCATGCTTGAAGAGCATCGTTGCAAGTTTGAATACAAGTTGATTTTTATTTCAAATTTTAAATTTGAAGCTTCTTCATAATTTTATTTTTTTGACATTATATGTTACTATTTGACTAATGACCACTTGAATTTTGAGGTGTCACGTAACTACTTGCTTAATCATACATACCATAACAGTCATCTTCGTTCTCTTGCAAATATATTACATCTTTCATTTAATATTAACCATACTAACAACTGTATAAACTCGTTAAGATATAACAATATGAGTATTTGATAAATGTTATATTCACATGGTGTGGCACGAGAGTAACTAATAGTTTAAGTTTTTCAGATGTATGACATGAATTTGATTTTACCTATGTGTATATAGATACATTTGTGAATAAAAGAGTTGTTCCTTAATTAACTGATACTTTATATCCGTAGAGATTAATTCCATGGTTATCAGATGTGAAAATACGTACCCTGGCCTACCTTGAAGAAAAAAAATGAGTGATGTGATATCTTTCTATAAATCTTACTAATATTTTATGCAGAAAGTATTAAATAAAAAACTAAATATATTTAATGTTTTTTAGAGGAATATTTAACGTTTATTCACAAAAGAAAATATATTTAATGTCTTAAAAACATATAAAAAAAACAGTTAATACCTACCTTATAAAGCAAGATAAGAATTAGTAAGATGTTATAAAATGATTTAATATTATTCATAACTATATCGTTATATATTGATTGCATAAAAATTAAATTCTTTCTTTTATTGACTATGAAATACAAAACAATGTAAAGATTTTGCATTCATGAGTAAACTTAGTGTTCTCCATCAGCTGAAAATGGTTCTTACCTGTGTCCCACCGAATCAAACAGGGTGTTAATGTTTACCACATAATAACAATGTACGCCAAATACAAAATGCGAAAAATCTATGTTTAGCACAAAAGTTAAATTTTTGAACATCTTAATTTGTCAATCCTTAAGGTCATAAACGTTTATATCTATGACGCAAAAGTTGTGACATTAATTATAAAAAGGGGAGTTGAATACATTGATTAGTCCAAAGAGGAGAAAATAAGAAACGAAGACCGGTGTAAAGGGTGAACGCATTAAATCTAAAGTAAACTTTATGGGTCGGATGCAGTAGGTAAGATATAGAGATGTCCCATTAACGACGTGAATAGGCGTTTGCCGTGAAAATGAAACATAATGGACTCGTTTGATTATATCTTTTGTTTTGTTTTTGTGTTTGTAAATAGTTATCATATATTTAAATTTTTTACATAAAAAACAAGTTTTTGTTATTAATTTTGTATAATAAATGCAAGGTTACAATTTTAGAATTACGTATAAAAAGAAAAAAAAAGATACTATAACTAAACACCACTTAAAAGAATTTGAATCTTACAATCTTCCTTTTAACTTTGCCTATGTTAAAGTAGAGGTTTACATCACTCCCCATCAAAGAAGGAAATCTCTGTCGATGTTAAGTTATCTGTGTTCAAGTGGGTGACTCATTTATTATGACTTACTTTGTTTAATAATTTTTATAAATATTAAATTTTATCAATTTCACTAATAAATTCATAATTCTCATAAAATAAATCATATTGATAAGGTTTTGTATAGTTTAAAAATAATTAACAATTTAATAAACTAATTACATTTTTAAATGTATAAAACCTTTTTAAAATGTAAATAAATATTAACTACAGAACTCCTTACAATATAAGGTTAAACAATATCATGATACCTGATTGATGCAATTTATTTATGTACTTCAAGATAATTGATTATAAATATTAATTGCCCCAATCATATCATAAGATTATTTAATCCTATACACTTACCAAAATAATTATCTTGTAAAAAAAATTGTCTCAAATAATCATTATCATCTTAACTTCTCAATAATTATTGTGTTGTATCGTTTCCAAAAAAAAGTCTAATTTAGCACAATTATTATTGTTTTTGCATCTATTTATTAAATTTCTTTTATTTTGCGTAGAAAAACTAGGACACGATTATTTTAGAAGGCAGGAATATTTTACTTGGAGTTGGAGTAGAGGAGGAGGTAAAAATAGAGAAGGAATGAACATAGATGTAACTTTTTTTCACTTGGCATATAGGGAGAGAAGATAGATAAGATGTGGGCAATGAGTGTGGGAAAGTAGCAAAGACACCGCATAGTTGCAGGGGAAGGGACTAGAGTGGGGTCCAGCAGGTAAGAAAAACTGAATAAAGGAGTCAGGGTTACGGTGCTGACACCGCAAATAATTGCACGCACGAATAAGCCACCGACACACACACCCCCACACCTGCTATCTGCATCTGCATCTGTTCCTCCAAACCATAAATAAATAACACTTTCTTTTCTTTGTCAAACAAACACTCCTCAGTCACCATAATTTCATTTTCTTTGAGGCTAGTATTTGTATACATACCCACCACCCTATTTTTGCCACAAATAAAAACTCAAGAACCACACCACTATTATGTAATAGTAATAGTAATTAGACCCTTAACCTTACAAAGCAATTAGAGCTTAGCATGCCACTGAGCATGCAGCAGATTTTACTGGCACTAAAACATCTCCACCTCCACCTACAGAAGATTGGACACTACTAGTACTTGCAGCAGCAGCAGCTTCTATGCGTTCCCATGTTACTCTTCTCCTCTCAGCTGCAGCACTTGCACTTGAATCTTCCTCCTCAATCCTGCGTTGGCATGCAACTACCAGCTCTTCATCCATCTGAGACAGCATCTTCCTTATGTTCTGAGTCAGGTTCAACACTGCTTGGTTCCAATGACTTCGAGCATTATGTATAAGTGCTGAGAACACCAGAGGCAGAATCACCTGTCTGTTTTGCGTTATCAGGTTCAGAATGTGCTCATTGTTCCATAGCAAATGTGCTCTTTCAGCCACCTGAATAAACCACATCAATATATATTAAGCTTCACCCATCCCAACATAACCATATTGCAACACATGATTCAACATAAAAAAAAAGGGTAAGCGGAGGGATATTGTAAGCAGCCTTACACTTGCATATGCAAAAAGACTGTTTCTAGATTCAAATTCATGACCAACAAGTCACCAAAACACAACTTTACCATTGTGTCAAGATTCACCCTCATCACATGATTCACATGATTCAACATAGTATAGTAAAAAATGCCACAATCAATTACATTATTAAGCTATTTCATCTATTTATTCCAAAAAAAGATTTATTGGAAGCCAATGGAATCAAGTGAGTACCTGATAATGAGAACTATTGAGGCAGCAAGCCATTCGTCGGAACAGTGGGACCATGATCTTCTGAAACTCAGCCATGCTAGTCATTTCCAAAATCTCTTCCAACTCACTGATGAACATGAGCTCCTTTTGGCTATTTGTCACTGGCCAGAACTTCAATAGTCCCTTTATCACAGTGCTAGCCAGTCTTTGATCCTTGTCTACGAACTGTACAACACAATATGTTAACTGCTGGTGATAAATACCAACAGATTTTGGTTTGTGCAAAGGAATTAGAGCCCTCGACAAAAATATCTTGTGCTCTTCCTTCAATGGCAAGGCAAACCCACTAATGACACTCCCAAAAATCTCCAACAGCTCAGCGATGCCGTTATGCCGCTCGGTCTCAAAAACAAACCGGTAGATGATGTTGCTAACAGATTTCCGTATGAAAGGCCTATGAACCATGAACTTCCCATAGATTCTATGCAGAATTGTTTTCAAGCAATCTCTTTCTCTAGGGTCCTCTGAATCAAAAAGATCAAGTAATCTTAGAATAAAAGCATGATCTACATGTGCTTTTGCCAACTTCACATCAAGAGAGTTATAATTGATGAATTGAAGGAGTAGATCATAAACAACTTGTAGGTGAGACCAGGCAGGATCAAACATAGGTTCTTCATCTTCTGTTTCTCCAACACTAGTACTTGTTCGAAACTTTGGTGGGAAAACCCTGAACAAATTAGTTGCACACATTTTACACAATGCGGCGATTGCTGGTTCTGTGAACTTAACAGATCCAGAAGAAACAAAATCAACAAGCTCCAACAACGTTTGTCGTTTGAGATCTTGCTCTGTAGTGTTCTTATCAGGATCACTCATGTCATAAAGTTTGCAGCAAAGATTCAACTTACTAATGAACAGGCTTTGCTTCTGTGTATTTGAAACATCTCTGAAGGACAGACATGGGTCAACTGCTTCCACTCCAGCACTCATGCTTGCAGGGAAAACAACAGAAGATACCCGCTTCACAACATTTAATTTGCTTGAAATGGTACTTCCAACATTTGTACACTGAAAAACATTCCCAAAAGTAGTGGTATTACTAGAATCACTCCTTGCAGAATCTGACGAGTCAGATTTTGGCACCTTCTTTGGCAATTTGCTAAGAATTTGCTTTATCATGGTGGCAATCTGGCCAAGAACACCTGCAACGAACTAATCACTCAATTACATGCTCAAAACCTAGGAATTCTTTTAAGTTGATTTGCCATGTAAGCTCAAGTTAATGTAAAACAAGGCAGAAATGGAAAACAAGGCATATGTACGAGACTTGCACAGTGTGACTAAGACCAAATTAAGAGATTATACTAGAGCATCAAAAGGTAAGAACTAAAGAAAATGAGCAAATTCTGTGCAAGAAAGAGTATTAAACCAGGGATGAAAACTACCAGTACAATATGCCCGAGAAGGTTGATAATCAGAAGATTAATGCAAATAAATGGGATAAAAGCAGAGACAAGATCAAGAGAGAAACAATACTATTTGGAGAAGGGGATGTGGCAAAGGAATTGAGGATAGTCAAGACATACGTTTTTGAAACATGGTATTTGGTATGTCTTCCAAGAACAGTTAGCAGCATATTCTAGCCAGATCTAACATCTGTTTATGAATTTGTGCCAAGAGATATTATAGAATTCAGCACGTTAGGATGAATCTCAGCAATTTTTCAACTACAAACAACAATTAAGCACCCAAAGCTGTTGTAGAATACAAAACTAGCCATTCCTGAAACACTAGCTGAACAAAAAGGTAAAACAAGTTCATCTTAACAAATTTTGGAATCAAACAACAAGAGAGGGGAAGAGAAAATACAAAAAAAAAAAGGTAAAGAAAGAAAAATGTAAATGACTCTTTTAAAGCAAGAAATTGACTAGCATACAATCAATACAAAATTAAAGACTTTACAGAAGCAGCAATAGTGGGTGGCTAAAACCGAGATCTGGGTCTGAAAATAGAAGAAGAGATAAGAGAATCACAACCACTTGAGGAACCATTAAAGACCTTGTACCTGGCAAGATCATTATCAGTACTAGAAAAAAAAAATTAATACTTCAGTACTTAACAATTCAGTTAAACTCCAAGGTGAGTTCAAAACAGGAACCCCACCAAAATTAGTATATTTAAGAACAGCTGTTGAGAGAGAGAAGCAGAAAAGACCAACCTGATGATTTCTGTGACACAGAAGCAAACCCACTAAAGAGAAAGAGAGAGAGAGAGAGAGAGAGAGAAGAGAAGCTAGTCAGAGAACAAGTTTAACTTTCACGGTTTGCATAAAGATGGAGCAAGTCACAGGTGGAAAATGAAATGGGAAGAGAAGGAAAAAAGAAGAAGAAGAGGGACAGAGGTGGGAGTCAGTGTTGTGTTTCTTTATTTTGTTCAGAGGTGAAGAGTGAAGAGAGAAAAATGGTGTTTGATCCAAAGAAGAATGCTAGATTTGGAAAATGGATGGAGAGGGAGCATTTTGATGCATCAAGATGGATCCCTCCATGAATGGCACTGTGTTCAGAAATTGCTCCCTCCTTCTTCTACTTTCCTCGATTCAAGAGAATAAACGACGCTATATGACACATGTTTTGTTATGTTAATGTTGTAAGTTGTAACTCAGAACACAACCGCAGGTACAACTACCACAACACGCTCCAATCCAACTTAAACTCCATCTTAACCTATAGTTTACAGTACCATCTCTTGCACAGTGAACTGAATTATATAAAAATAAACTTTATATACATTTATGAAAGAAATCTAATTTTTCTAATTCCAAACTTGTTGGCCGAAAAAGTTATCATATATGACCGCGTAGATACTTAATTAAATAACTTGTTATATAAAAATATTCTAGTGAACTTTATTTTATTAAAATATAAATAGTTTATAGTCTGTTTTTGGGTTTATTTATGGTAATTTTATTACTTGTTTTAGTTCGGACAAAAAGGTTCATAGGGGATAGTCCTATTATACATAGGGTGGGATTACGTAAAGTGAAAATGGGAGATTTTGGATGCCCGATTTCGAGGCTAGATTTTTGGAGTTGGGAGTGACAGAGCGGCGGAGAGGGGAAGATGAAGATGAATGAATAATGAGAACAAAATAGAGAATCACGAAAAGTAAGGGACAGAAATCACAGAATCACCGCAAACACAGAGAGGAGGGGGCTAGTAGGGGAGGGTAAAAAGTAAAATACGGCAATTATTATCACCATTCTTGAGGGAGACAAGACATAAAATATATAAAAAAGGGGGTTAACTAATGCTTCATAGTTGATATGCGATTGATTTAAATTATAAATACTAACGAAAATACAACCATTATCACGGTCATCTGTACGCGTTTATATTATGCTATTATATTTTTAATATGTTAAATTTAATATATTAATATATATAGTTATATATAACATATGTTGAATAAACTTTTATATACTATAAAATGTATTCGATAAATTCTTAGATATCTACGTTTTTATTGTATTAAAGTATTATTGTAATTATTATATATGTGAGTGGTTGTATCATGTATTTTTACTAAAAATAAATTAAAATTAGTGTACACACCATGTTATAAATTTTTAAAAAATTATAATTTCCCTTATAAAGATGATATATTAAGAGATAGTATGTAATCTAGATAGTACAAAAGTTTAAAAATATAAAAATAGCAAAAAATTTGGGAGTTTAATTAACTAATTGGTTGACTTTTAAATCCAAAAATATTATTACTTAAAGTGGGACAGTATGTAATTAACAAATGACAGAATGAGGCTAATAAAAATCGTCGGAAATTAAAGAGGTTATAAAAAATCATATCATCTTTATCTATTGTTATAAATCATAGATAAATGGATTTAGGACTAATTTATGCATAATAAATGTTGTGGATAGGGATAATTTGAACATGGGTGATATCTATTTAATTATTTAAAACATAAAAAAGGTTTTGTTGATTTTTTCCCATGAAAATTTATGCACAAGGATAATTTTCTAATATTTATTTTATGTTATATTGGTTGATATTTAGTGTTAAAACAACAGTTTGATATTTGTTAATTGTTTGATTGGATTAAGTTGTTTTTTCACATTTTTAACAATGAATAATAAAATAAATCACTATTATGTGAAAGCTACTTTTTATATATATAAAAAAAAAGTCAAACTACCCACTAATCTGTTTTTGGCTTTTATTTAAAAATAAATAAACCACTATTATTTAAAAACTAACATTTTTATAATTTTAAAATTCCAAACTACTATTTGAAAACATTCATTCTCTTTAATTTTAAAATGCCAAACTATTAAATATGTTTTTGAATTTTTGTATTTCAAACTACCTCACTATTCTCTTGACTTCTTAAATGAATCGCTATTGTTAAAATAATCGCTTGATATTTGTTAATTGTTTGATTGAATTAAGTTATTTCTTCACATTTTTAATGATGAATAATAAAATAAATCACTATTATGTAAAAACTGCCTTTATATATATATATATATATATATATATATATATATCAAACTACCCCACTAATCTGCTTTTGGCTTTTTTTTATTAAAAAAATAACTATTATTTAAAAACTGACACTTTTTTAATTTTAAAATTCTAAACTACTATTTGAAAATATCCATTTTCTTTAATTTTATAATTCCTAACTACTAAATATATTTTTGAATTTTTATATTTCAAACTACCTTACTATTCTCTTGACTTTTTTATTTGTCAATTTTTCCCAGTGAAAAATTAACTTATATGTAACTTGTGAGAGATAAAGAGAAAAAATATAGATCAAACTCAACCACAAAGGAAAGGAGAAGTTTAAAAAACAGAAAAGAAAGAGGGACAGTATTTTGAAGGAAGTGGAATAAGTTTCATGGTTATGTCATAGTGTCATTTCACACCAAAATAAATTAAATTACAATAAGTCAATAATCTAAATTCCATCACAATCCCATATTAATTTACCTTAAAGCTAAGACCAAAAGGTTGAACCTTTATCGCTTAAGCATCACCTCCACTTGGAGAGAATTTTGAATTTATAATAAGATGAGGGGTTATTTTACTAATTGATATGTTATTTGGAATGGAAACTATAAATAGAAAATAATTGGAGATAATAAATGGCCAAAGCCACCACCTCCAAATAACTCCATCCTCACCATTTGTGTCTTCATTGGGCATCAATCCCATAGATGATGTTGATCATGAGAAACTTCCATTGTTGACTATTGCTAACAAATTGCATTACAAAAATGGGATTCGATTTCACACGTACAGTCTAAAATAAAATTCTTTGGAAAATAAAAAAAGAAAAAGAAAAATTAGAAAAACTCCACCATAATCCTTGCTTGTATTCCCCATGATTTTCATTCCTTCCCCTCTATCAAATCGCACACTGCCGTGTCTAGTAAACATATTGTGTGACAAAAAAAACAGTTTAATTTAATTTAAGAGATAAAATTGATTACTTTTAAAGATAAGAGTCGTTACTCAAATTCAAGGATAAGGATGAACTATAGATAAGTTTGTAATAAACTAACACTTTGTTAAATCAGGAAAAAAAAATATTCTTCATCTAGACAAAATCAGAAAAATTCAAAGGTTAAAATTTGGGAAAATAAAACATGAAAAAAATAGAGGGAATAGAGATGAACAAAATAGAGTAGTTATGATTTACAGCAGCCTGTCAAAAAAAAATCATAGTATTCAACATTTGTGTTTCTCTCTCTATTTGTGAAACACTAACAAACGCAAAAAAAGAATCTAAGAAGATTCTTTATTCTGTTGCAACATCAGGACATCTAAATTATTAATTCTGAACGGAAACGGCAAGAGGTAGAATCTTGGAAGCCATGGTAGGAGAAGAAATTCTACTTTTTTTGCTTTTGGGTTTTTGTTTTTTTAATGTGGAGATTGATTGGTACGTGAAATGAGATTGAGTAGAAACTGTGAATGGAGATGGGAAGTAGTGGCTGCTTTCCCTTGTGTTTCAAAAATAGGAGGATGCTCTTACAAAATAACAAAATATGGGAGAGTACGCAGTTGCGAAATACCAGTGAGGAGGGTGTAGTTATTCAGTTTTCAAACATATGTTTTAACAAATTGCAAGTTACAAATTTAGACATCACTTAAAGAGGATAATGTATAAGTTTCTTATGATATTTGAGGATAAATGTGTCAAAAAAAAAGTGGAGACCAAACAAAAGATATCTCTTTTATCTATTGTTATAGATTTATAATTATTATTTGGCTTTTTTAATTTATTATCTCTTTAATTATGTCTTGAAAATAGCATTTCTCTACATACATTAATTATACCACGACATAATTATTGAAACATTTAAGAATATATTTAGCACAAGATTTAACATGATTAAATCGCTCAATATTATTTTATAAAGTAAAAATTATTAAGAGCGTGCTTTTTTAAACACATCAGAATATAATTATTATCAAATGGAATTTGTTCAAAATTAACTGCTGTAATGAATTTTTCTAGGGTTTTCTTAGAGTTATCTTAACAAGATCTTTCACGTTAAAGATAATATATTTGTAAAAACTCTGACATTCAAGTCTAAGCTAAATAACAATATATATTTTGTACAAAAATCATATGTAAACATGAAAGATGGTTATGAAGTATTTACAAAGAAGTAGACAATATGTTATTAGGTAATTCTTCATCATCACTTTATCATGTCTACACAGAAAACCAGTAACACATTACGACATTGTCTTTCATACGTATTTTTTGTGTCTATAATGATTTCATGATTGATAGCGGTAATTGCATGATTTTAGGAATTGATTACTAGGTGACTGTTATTTTAAAGATCAACGTCTACAAGGATGAGTATGATATATGATAAATGTAGAGGGTTTAAATCAATCATGTGGCCAGTCATCGAGCAAGACTACTCGATCTTTTTTTATTTAAACGAAAAATGAATATTATTATTATGATAAGATGACCACGTTGTGTGCTCACAATATCATAAAGATTACAATGAAAAGTTACATGTCCTCATAAAGGCAACTAAAAATAAGATCGTAAACAAAAATCAGAAACACTCCATAGAATTGGAGCACTAATTTGCAAAAGAGATATCAGGCGAACATAAGTTTTTGTACCTAAACCAAGCCATGATAATCGTTGAACCCGAAACAACACACTTGTGATATCAGAATTGTCATCATTAAAGATCACATTGTTACGCTGAATCCATAAAATCCAACACATCCTATGTCATATGATAAACCTCATCTTCTTCAAGCATTTTCCTTTGAATGCTAAACATAGGACTTCTCGATCTTATTATACTTCAAAAGCAAAAATTATGTAAGATGTAGTCATGTGTTCATCTCACTCTATGTAGTAAAACTTGAATATAGTTTATTTAATAATGAAGTAATGTTAAAAAAAATGTCAACAAACTTGTCAGTATTTCTTTTATTAAAAAGCTAATACAAAATTGTGTATCTTTTATGAGTTTTTCTTAGATTTCATTATTTGATTTTATAGACACGTGTTAAAAATAAAAAATACTAAAAATGATAATATTTATTGTGTTAAAGATAAAAAAAGATTATTTAATATTTTTAAGTAATTTAAAATATTCAATTAAGTGTATTTAATACTTTCATATACACCATCCATTTAAGACTATATAATAAATAATTCTTTTCAACATCAACAGTATTTTTAACCCAAGTTAATTGAGATCGATGGTATATGAACACAATAAAAACAATCATTTTATATATTAAAAAAAAACCTACATTGGCTAACTCTAAAATATAATTTATCAATTAAATAATTTATTGTGATATATTATAATATAACCTTCATTTTCCATTCTTGAATCTTATATGTTATAATTCCGATTGAAATTTGATGGCGATTATCAAAACCCGTTATAACCATTTAAACCTCTCCAACAAACATAGCATACGACACATTAAAATAAAGCAGTGGGATGAACTATTAATTAATTTAAAAATATATAAAACTTTATACTTTATAATAATTTTATATGTGTTGGGGTAAGAATGTAAGGAGAAAGTTGATCTTTTTGCAACATTGCTTTGACTAGCTTCCTCATAAGCATAGCACGGGTACGTAGATGAAGAAATGCCAGACATTACTAATGATAGCTGAGTATACTAATTAATGAAACCGTGTATCGTCCACGAGGATCAAGTGAATAAATAGATTCCAATTATAAACACCGACGTTCAGATTGCAAACAAGGGCAAGCACCTCCTCAATTCAATTTCAGATCCATCATATTTATTTCGATGACTAGAGTTTTACGAGGAGGATGTTGCCATGTTGGTTACACCCACTGACCCATAATACGAGACTCGATCATATGCAATTTCCTTTGTTTGTTAAATGTAATCAAAGAACGATATATGCATGTCATGGTACCTATATGATGTTATTAGGATACTGCATTTGATATCCAATTTTTTTTTTATAATACATGCTTAAAGTCGAATATATTGCTTGTGAAATTGAAGTCCGTTTACCTCAATCGTAACATCTTCCCAATTGAAAATATCTACCCATTTTCATGAGATGGAAATGACAGTTCCAACTGTTGTTTTCGTGGATCTAAATAATTAATATTATCTCGCCCTTGAACAGGTTGATTGTGAAGATGACATTGCTTCTTTTCACGGCTAAAGCTATGGTTTTAATCACAAACTAGCTTATTGAAATAAGCGAAATTTTACTGTTCAATGAATTGAATAAGACAAAGTGAAGGGCAGATGCATGTAACGAAGTTACAATAGCGAAGTAAATTAAGAAGTTTAAGCTATATTTAAATATTTAATACAGAGCCAAATAAAATGAAATATGATGAAAGAAAATTATTATATTATGCAATTATTTTTATGGTGAAATAAAAATAATAATTTCATTTTATATCTTAAATTTAAAATAAAAATAAAATGGAACGATTATTTTATTTCAAATTTAAATTGATAAAATATTTCATATAATACTTTTTAATGTATATTCAAAGATATTTGATAAAAAATAAAAAGGAGTAAAAGTTTTTGTGGGAAAAAATATTTGGTACATCAACATGTAATTTTGAGTCCGAATTGTATGTATTAAAAAAAAATACTATTGAGAGCTAATTATACCATATTTTAAATGTTTATTAGTCGAATATATCAATCATGACCCATCTTAGTTAAAAAAACTTTTTTTTTCAATTTTTTAATATAAATACATAATTATGTATATTAAAAACTTTTTTATTCTTAAGTATGTAAATATTGTCCAACCATAGAACAATGTTTTTTTCCGCACATAATCCCTATTATTTAATAATGATAGGTTTGTCTGCTTGACACATGACGTAAGGCCGTGAAAGAATAGTTTCCACTTATTTTGAAGTAAAATGCTATTCGTTTACTTTAAATTGGGGTAAGTTTCCTTACACCTGATGCATTGAAGTGGCCGTGCACTTAGATTGTCTTGTGATTGGTTTTAATCAACATTTTAACTATCAATTTGGCTTGACCGTTTTTTTTAAGTAAAGGGGTTCACTTTGACTCAAGTTCAATTCGAAACAAATGCATGCTTTTTAAATATTTAATACAATGTATTAATATTTGCATACTATATATATACTCATACACAAAAAAAAAAAAATCATATAAAAAATGTAGAAATATTGCTAACAATTAGAAGCCGGATTAGGATATAACATGACAGGAGAAAACCCAAAACAGGCTAATCGCAAAATTCAAGGCTTGAAAGTTGAAAGGATGGAAATTGATTTTCAAAACACATGAAAGTATGAAGAAGCATCCTAAAGTAATGCCGTTGAGCAGCATAGTCCATCAAACTTCAAAATCAAATTGCACTTTCATTATTTTATTTTTGGTTAAAATATATTTTTTAATTTCATAAAATTAGAATTAAATATTCAAATATATTCAAATATCTGAATGTGATTTATCGATTATGTATATAATCGAATTAAATATAATAATTTTTATATTAATTATGTATATAATTAAAGAATATAATATTTTTATGATGGAAAAAAAATACAGATTCAAATATTTGAATTTTGCATGAAAAAAATATTTTTTAATCTTGAGAATAAAAAAATACTAAATTTGTAGATAGAAAAAAACATACATTTTTTATTTTAGGACGACAAAAATATATATAAACTGTTTTTTAGCAAATGTTAAATACTAGTAGTGAATATTTGCGGTGAATGAATAGCCACGTACAGTTTTAAACCTGGTACGTGTCTGGCGCCAGCGCTTGATAGCTTTTATTCAAATCACATCCCATCTGGCGATAACAGTATCAAACTAACGTTATAAATTGCAGGTAGCTCTACACACGGCTGATTTACTTTTTTTATTTCCTTCCTTTCACTGAAGGCTGAGGCACGTCCTTGCGCAGGCTCTAAAATTCAGTGCTCTATTCACTCTCAAACAAAATTATTAGGCACAATTTTATTTTATTTTTAATTCAGGAGATGATGAGTTCATCTCTTTGGAACCTTTAACAGATTGAATAATTCTGTAAATAAAATAGAACATAGCAGTATTTAGTTTTCAGAAGCTCAAAACCATAATTTAGTAAGAAAAATTGTTCTTATAACTTTTGCCTAAATCATGATTTTTGGGTTTCAAACAAAAGTTTAATTTTTACTCATTATAGTTATAAAACCTTTTATATTATCAGCCAATTCAAAATTACTTTACAATTTTTTTTTCAAATAATTATAATAAAATCAACTATCTTTATCCCACAAAACATTTTTTATCAAAATGACAATGTAAAAAAATTAATTTATTAGTATTCAGTTTCAATATATTCTAATTAAATTGTTGAAACAAAATTAGTCATGCTGACAGTTTGTAACATAGGAATTCTATTGGAGTGATTTGTAAATTTTTGTACCTATAACTTTTCATTTGATTTTTGGTATTTATTTATTGTTTTCATAAAAGTATATTATATTGTTGTTATTATAATTTTATAACATCTACAAACACATAATTAGTAAATATAATTAGTAAGAAAAACATTTGTGAAAGTTTCAAATTCAAAGTATTTTTTTAAAAAAACAAAATAAAAAACCGCTAGATCCAATGTTACATATAACTATAATCTTTGTACCTTATAAATAACGTCAATATCAACAATACATTTAACTCAAACTAATTGAAATTGGTAGTAAATGAACCTAATGATAAATATAAGGAGATTGAAAAAAAAAAGTGAAAAAGGAAGAGGAAGGGTAAATAAGATAAAAGAAAAGAAAGAAAAAAGAAGGAAGAGAGAGATGAAAAGGAAAATAACTAAAAATAGACTATTTGGAATATAAAAATAATAACACGTCTAATCTTCCACCAAACTTATAGCATTTTTCTAGTCCATCCTAAAACACATTGTTTGTCAATCTATATTTCACTTCATTAAGTATTATTTAACTACCTTTTTCTGGGTTAAGTTTCGGTCTACCTCTACTTCTTTTTGTGTTGAACTCTTGGTTACAAACATTTGTTCTTACGGGAGCATCTAGGAGTCATCTCTTGATGTGTCCAAACCACTGCAATTTATGTTCCCTCATATTTTCACTCATCGATACTATTGTTACCTTTCATCGAATATATTTATTTCTTATCTTATTCATCTTCGTATAACCACACATTTATCTTAACATCCTCATTTCTGCTACCTCTATTTTATGCTCATGTTGCCTATATGTTGGTTAACATTCAGGTCCATATAACATAGTAGGTCTTACAGTTGTTTATAGAATTTTTTTTAGCTTATAGAGAATTTTGTAGTCACACAAAAATCCAGATGCACTTTGTCATTTCATCCACCTACTTTAATTCTATGATTTACATTCTAATCAATCTCTTTACCTTTTTGCAAAATTACTCTCAGGTATCTAAAAACATCTTTCTCGGATATCTCTTAACCAAGTAGATGTACAAAATATTGATCACTATCTCTTACCCGCAAAAACTCACATTTCATATATTCAGTATTATTCTGACCTAATGTGAATATTTTAGAATTGAAAGTATTTCTCCACAATTCAAATTTTATATTAATACGGTCATTGTACCTCATAAATAAATAAATAAATAAATAAAAACTTCGTGGGCTATTGTTTGTTAGAACAATTTTATGAACATCTTTTTTTAAGTAATCATGATTTCATTAAGAGGAAGGAGCATAAACTTTATGAACCTTACAATGACCCGTTATTATATCACCCTAAGAGATATATAAGGATTATTGGATAAATTTATCAATAAATAATGAAATATATCTGTAAAAAAATTAAATATTTTTAAGAGAAAGAAAAGGCAAGAACGATAAATAAATTAAAACATTACAGGTTAATATTAATTTATACACTTCAATTTTTATAGAAATTCTCCCATCTAATTCCTCTTAATATTGAAATGCATAAATTTAGTTTGCTTTTGATCTTATACTACAAATATTTACTGATAAATTATTCAACAGATCTAAAAATACTTAAATTTTTTATCATTGTAATAACTGAGTAATAGCTAAAAAAATAGACCAAAATTAGCAAGATTCAGTAACCAAAAAAGTCTAAAGAAATAATTGAACTTTTTTAAAAGTTAAATAATCTATTTCTTATTAAAGAAAAAAGAAGGGAAAATCAACTTTAAAAAAAACTGAATAAAAAAAAAGATATCTGTCTTTAGTCTACTATTTAAAGTCAATATGAAGCACAGTCAACCGGACTGAATTTGGCTCCATGTAAATCGAAACGTTACAGTTAGAATTCATACATATCCATGGTAAAGTATAAATTATTAATACCTCCTCCAAAATTTTATAATAAAGAATTGTAACCCCGTGTGTTTTTCTTCTAAATTACACGTCTCACTTCAAAATAACCAATTAAGCAGGAATTGGAATTGTTCAAGAAGCAGAGAATTTCAACCTTGTAAAAGTGTAGTTCTAAAAGGCACGAGTCGTGAGCCAATTATAGGGTCCCAATACGTAGGAGTGTAGGACAGCACATGTACAGGCCCCCACACATTCGAGACTCACCCAGCAACCTACGATAATATGCATTATTATAACAGGCTTGAAGGAGAAGGGATGTTTCGCACAATAATTCCCATGTGCGAAGCTGGCATAAAATACAAGCTGGAGCATACAAAATCACGGTTGTATTGGATGGACAAGTCATTCTTGCATACAGGATATACAAAAATAAATAATAAGAATGAGAATAAGAATTTTGCTGTGTTCACAAGGAAAATTGCATCTTTAATTGGGCCAAGAGAAAAAGAATAATAATATACATGCCTAGCTATTTTGAACAAGCAATTAAATATTGAAGACAGCCTAGCAGTAGCGCAATCAGAGATGAAATGAAATATGGAGCAGCAGAAAAAGAGAATACAGCAGTAGCTAATTACAATGAGAATGAGATTTACTGCTGCTTTTCCCCCTTACCCACCAAAGTAACACAAATTAGAAGGTGTATATATATAAAGACATGTAGATTGATTGGATAGACACAAGCAAAACTCTCTCCAGGGGCCAGAATAAGTCTAAACATAGCAAGGAGACTGATGCAACTCCAACCGTTAACCATTTCAAAATCTTAGGTGCTTTCTGCTGGAACCAGGTTCACAAAACCAAAGTTGTTCACAGGTTTGGGCCTCCACTCAGTCCTGCCCCTCACAATCTCAGCACCATTTTCCAGTCGAAGCAAATGCTTGCACTCAACATGCCCGCTGTGAGCTAGATTGCCCATGTCGGCCCCAGATACAGCAGTCAGGGAATCCAGCACACTGTCCCTACCACACTCTCTCCTATACTCTAAAGTCATGGAAGAAAGCTCATGACTCTCCAAAATTGGCTGTGGAGCACTCTGCAACAATCAAAAGACAGTCCTTTGGTTAAAGAACAAACATGGATTGCAGTTGATTAGAATACAAGAACAGAAAAATACCTCCAGAATCCAGCCAATGTACTTCACATTGTTGACATGCTGATTGATATCTAGATCACTCCACCTAGGCTGGAAAAATGAAGATACATTATGTAAACTAATTAGAAAACATCTGAAATAATTTAAGAAAATAAATTAATGACAGCAATTAGAAAAAAAAAACTAGTTGACATACACTTAAACCGGTACGGATATAATCTGCTGTCTTGTCGTCAAGTTTAGTCAGTTTTCTGTTATCCTCTTCCAGAATTGGATCAGAATCCACAAAATAAGATCCTATCTCCTGTCTGACTTCTTCTGGAATTTTAGACAGCCTCCGTGTCAGCTTATTCATCATGACCCAAACACTGTAGATCACCAAAACCATAACAAACAGTTCGGAAAATGCTAATATGTAATTCATTACAAGCTCCAAGGTGATGCATCAGTACACATGATAAAGTCTGACAAATAAACTAAGATATAATGTTCAGTTTGTTCAATTAGAGGTTTTTGCCTGCAAAATATAATAAATGTGTAGTTCATTATCTTTTTTAACATTGCAAAATGCAAATGATTACCTGAAACTTCAGTCGTGACAAATTTGCATCTTAAGAGGGAAAAGAAAGGGTTCCATAACTTTTTAAATGTATGGAAGATTCAAATTGTGCCCAATCACCATCAAGCACATTAAGATACACATCTTAAAATTTGCTTGAAGCAGAAGGAAAGGGGAAGAAAAATTCCAGAGAATGATTTCTACCTGGAAGCTCTTGTCAAGATTTCACCAGTTTTGCAGTCACGTAAAAGCCAATCACGACGCATACCATTCTTCCCTGATCCAGAAACCCAAGTGTCCACTTGAACTATGTCACCCCTGAATCAAATATAGACACACAATTTCAGATAATTAGATTTAGAATAACCATAATAATACTAATAGCTTATCTAACTTCAACCGAACACCAAGAAGCCAGAATAATTGCATTCTTTATACATCTAGTACTCAAACAGAACAGAGGATATAATAACTGGTAAGAAAACAAATGCAAAAACCCATATTATCAGCTTCTCTTTTTACAATAATTAAACAAGGATAAGTCACCTTATCTAATATGTAATTAATGCTATACTACTTCTTATGTACAGATCAATAGCTCTGTTGCACAAGGTTTCCCATAGTTCATCATGTATAAAGTTTGTGTATCTAATCAATTTTCATCCCAGACAAATTTCCAAAGCATTGTGGTTCTCATAATTAAGTCTGAATAATTACCATGAATATATTGAGTGATCATTCCTCATAAAGATTACTACAATAGACAGAGAAATAGCAGCTTAACATGGATACATTGCAAATCAAATGTAATGGGTGAATCTAGATGACTAACCATGTAGGATAGCGTTCCACCACAACCTGCATCCGAGTAACTACCCATATCAAGTTCTTTTTGCACATTTCTGGTGTGGAACCAAAGCCATCACCAAGAAGCCCAGCACTTTTAACATGATTAAGTGCAGTTTCCTGTTGTTAAGCAAATAGTTGATATAAATCTAGTATGAAAAGTAACAACAGAATGATATTATCTATATATGAAATTCAATTACAGTGACTAAATAAACAGCCTATCTTAGTCAAAACATACTCATCTCTGAAGATCATAAAGATTCACTTGTATGAGGACGGACTTACTTGCAAATGGTTCATTACTGTTTCTATAGATGCAGTTCGATCAGCACCAATCTCATATGATCTAATAGAAAAGTTTTCACGGAACACAAGACCATCCTGAACAATTTTTCCTATCCCAAAGGGGTCAATAAGCATGTCAGGTCGCCTTGGCTTCCAATCAAGCATCATCCACTGCTTTTCAGCTGCCAAGAAAATTGTTGTGATAGCAGCAAGAAGCATGCTCCAATCAGGCAACTGGTTGATAAAAGTCCTGGGGGGAGGCGAAGGTAGATCATCATCATGTTTGAAGCTTTCTTTAGATGTAACAACTGTGGTTCCATTAATTTTCGAAGGGGCTTGCGCCTCTGCCTTCAAGCCACCAGAAGATGCAGATTTGGATTTTAGTCCTCCAAGGTTCGCAGGCCCACCACCAAGTTTGCTGCCTGCTCTACCAGAGTCCGGCGAGGGTGAAGTAACAGGGAAAAATGATGAAGTAGCAGCTGTTGCCACCATAATGAATTTCTATGGTAGCAGCATGCAAAATATACGCAAGTTAGAAAAAAAAAATACATTTTTTCCTTCCCACCTTCCACAGAAAGGGGATAAAGAAGAAAAATGCAAAGAGGCAAACACTGTAAACGATATGAGATATATATAAAAACATCAAGCGCACACGCGTGGTAGAGGTCAACCTTAGCCTTAAATGATATCGAGAAATTAATCGGCCTAAAAATGCTCCAAGTTCACCCAAAAAATTATACTTCACCCCCAATAACAAATAATAACAGCACAGCACAGCACTTATATCACAAACAGAAGAGAGTGATCACAAAAACTTTTGGCAAAAGCAAAGGAAAAAAAAATTAAATAAAAGGCAAACTTGTTCTTAACACTACTAAAAAAATAGCAACTCGAAACAGTAGCTCCAATTTCAGAACAGATCCATGGAATTCTTTCCGATAAAGAACACAAATTCTACTTCAACTAAAATAGCAGGCTTATTTGATCACGTGTGAGATTCCAGAGGTAAAACAAGCCAATCAAGCGAAAAGTCACGAATAAGAACAAATTCGTCGTATAAGCCGGCGCAGATCTGACTCGGAATCCTAAAAACATCGCAAACCGAAAAAATGCAGAAGAAACATCCATCCCCAAAAATTAAAAGTAAGAAATAAAAACGAAAAATCAGACAAGGCAAAGAAACAAGGGGGAAGAGGAAAGCAGACAATGCAATCTGTAACTGTAACGAAAATCAGAACCCCATTGCCTCGAAATTCACAACGAACAGACGCATCCAGCTCTCATTATTATTATTTTAAAAAATAAAGCTAAAAGAGAAAAGAATCGAGAACCTTCTTCGGTAGAACGTCTAGGCTAGAAATGCAGAAAACGCGGGATTTGGTCTTGTGTTATCTGAGGAGTTGGATATCTGAAGCAACAAAGGAAGGGAAAATGAGAAGAGTGGAGCGTGGAGGTGCAGTTTGCGGACACGTAGGTAGATAAGAGAGAAAGAGGAATGAATGAATAGCAGAGTTGTTTGCGTACCTGACTGAGTGAAGAAGAAGAAGAAGAAGAAGAAAAAGCAGAGAGAGAGAGAGAGAGAGGACGGGCGCTCAACAAACGAGAAAAGCTGGAAACAGGGAAGAAGGGCTATTGTGTCATTTTGCGTCCTTGCTTTTCTCCTCTTCTTCTCTGCCTTGTTTCCCTAATTTTGGAAAATAAATGAGAAAGAGAGAGACAGTGTTATTATGTGTTAGGGATAAGGAATGAGCATTCCAGCCACTTCTTTTTATACTCTCCAGCTGGCCCTTCCGCCTCCCTTTCGAAGATCCCAGCTAGTCTCTTTCCTCTTTTACCGTATTGCCCCCCTTATTTGGGTCATACTCTCCTTAGTATTTATGCCAATACCCACGGGATTTTACAATTTTTTTTTCATTTTCCAATTAAATGATAAAGACATTTTTTTTATATTCACAATAGAATATTTTTTTCATAATAAAAGATTAACACATTTTGTAATCACCCCACCACCACATATCATTATTTATCTCTATCAAGTTTACTCGATAAAAATAAGGTTTAATCTTCTTTTTCTACTTTAGAATTTTAATTTTATATATTAGCTACTATTCTTTTTTAATGCATTTTATTACGTTAAAATATATTTTTTATTATCATAAATATAAAAAGATTCAGAATTCATTTTTATATATTTTTTAATATTTTTTGTCTTCACAAAATTAAAATGTGTCAATTTTTTTCAATAAAATTCAAATATTCAAATTTATGAATTATTTTTTATATTGATATATAATCAATATAAAAAATTCATATTTTACATAAATTATATACATAATAGAGTTTAAAAAAATCATATTTGCATTAGTCTGATGTATAATTGATATAAAAATTTATTATTGTAGATTCAAATTTACTCAAAATTACATCCAAATGAAAAAAATGACAAATTTTAATTTTGTAGGATGAAAAACATGTTTAAAAAAATTTCGGAACGAATTCCAAATATTTTTATATAGGAGGAAGAAAAATATTTTTTATTATATTTTTATTTAAGTTTTAGCTTTTCGCCTAATTAATATACTGAATTTCGTATTTTATCTAAATATTTGTAATTTCTTTACCTCATTAATTTAGTATTCCTCTTTTTTTCCAACTTAAATATCTCTCATACAATAAATATAGTTTAATCTATTTTTTCACATATATTATTTCAAAATAAATTTAAACCATTTTAAATATTATTTGTATTTTAATTTTTAAGTTGAAGATATATTTTAATTGTGTTTGAAATTTGCATAATTTTCTTCGTGTCTGTTATAGAATTAGTTGTTAAACGTGTTATATATTTATATTTATTATTATTATTATTAAACGTTCTAGCAAAAATAGCATCTCAAATCGATGTATCTTCAATTTGTTACACTCATTTGGGTTATGTGTTCGAATAGTTTTATGCCTTTTCGGATTATCTTATAATTGTCACCGCTATCATTATGCTCTATAAATCATCTGACGGACATTAGCATGTTAAATGGACATATTTTTAAACTACTTTTCAACATCTTTTATGCATTAATTTTTTTTTCACTCTTTCTTAAATAACTTTGAAAAAAAATATGTAAAGAAAATTTGTATATATTGCCGAGCAATTAAAGAAAAATAATAATATCATAAATAAGGTAATTTTTATGATTATATTTTTTTCCCATAATACATGTTTCACACAGTCAACATAAATTGATACATCTTATTAAATTTTTCCCTCACATGAGTAGCGACTTAGGTTTGTTTATCAGATTTTATCCGTTGGTTAACGCTATATTTGATCATTTTTTATTTCATCTTGAGTAATTAATTATGGCTTCATAATTAACTATGACTTAAAGTAACTTTGATTATTTTTTTGTGTTTCATAAAAATAATTACATTAATTAAGTGCTACTACTAACTGTTGTTTTTATAAATAAAAAAAAATCTAAACATAAATTACATGATTTTAAAATAATTTTAATCAAAATTAATTAATACATATTAAGGTGTTTTTTTATTGGTTGAAATTTATTAGAAATTACAAAATTAAGTAGATATCAAATCTTATTCAATGACTTTCTCACCTAATTGTGTAATTTTCAATATATCTTAACCAATAAAAAAATGTTAAAAAATATATTACTATCACTTAAATTAATTTTACAAAATCAATTTTATTAATCCTCATTCAAACACACACCATCATTCTCCAAAAGAAATTAATATAATCCAAGCGATATTGTTGATTAGTTGGAATTTTCTTTTTCGCCTTATGTTAATGCATAACCGAGATTTATGTCCTATTCCTATACAATGGTATTTATTATTATTATTATTATTATTATTATTTAATTTGCAACAACTAAACTAAAACTATATTTATAAGTTAATTAACTTCATGCAACTCACAAGTGATTATACATTTTAACTGCTGTTTTGTCTCGTGAATGTGTTGTCACTGTTGTATGTGCTTCATATTTTTAACCTTAAATAAAGAAAGTATATTTGCTGCATATGTATCCTGAAAATGTAGTTAAATAGTAAATATATAGGTTGCTTAATTAATACAACCAGAAAAGGGTAGGTAGTTAAAGTATTGAAAGGTAAAAGGCAGGCCGAAGAAATCATAAAAGAAATAAATAAATAACAAAGAAAAATTGATATTTGTTTCATGAATGCCTACGAGCGATGGTCAATATCCATTTTCTCTCACAGAAGAAAACAAGGAAACTAGCTAGAGGAAACAAAATCGGAACTTTCTTCCATTTATTTTACTTTGACGAGGAGTCTCACATGACATCATAATTAATTACCAGTTCGGTGAACGATATTTCCCGTGCCCTTGTTCGAGGACTTTTTGTTCCAATCCACGATTTCTTTTATTTTCTTTATCATCACAATTACTGAATAAATGTTATATAATTGATGAACTCATTATTTTTTATGATTGATCTAGCAGTGAGCTAGTAGTATTTTTGCTTGGTTTTTATCTGCAAATAAAATTTTATAAAATTGGGCATAAGGAATACCGGAAAGAAATACTAATTTATTTTTAAATATTAATAATTTTTTTACTGGAAATATTAATATTTTATTTTAAAAATATTAAATTCAACTTAGAGATCGAGATAAAAAAAATTATAGATTGAAAGCGATAATTGGTAGAAATTCTCTAACTAGTTGCAAGGGTAGTGTGTAAATGCACATCTTAATGAGAGAAATAATATAATATTAAAACTGTTTAATTGAAAGAGTAAAAATAGTGCAAATTTTACTCTTTAATTTGTGGATTCTAATTCATATTATAATAATGAATACGTTATAAAAGATAACAATTATAACATTAAACATTTTCATTAATTAAAAACAAACACAATAATAACTTTATTTCCTGCAATAAAATAATTATTTATTCTGATTATTTCTTTTATCAAATAATTACTTTAAAACAATATTTTAAAAAGTCATGTCATAAATAAAATGTCAATTAAATACAATAATAACTTTCTTTTCTTTTCTGAAAAAAAAATTTATTGAGTGAAGTTAACCCATAAATAGATCTATGTAAATTAGTAATGATCTTCGATTGGGAGATATCATATGTTCACATAGAAAAGTAATCAATAGTTTTTGTTTTTATTAAAACTATTATTTGATTTCTTATAATAATGTAAAATTCCATTATGACTACATTTTAAATTTGAATTGAATTAAGTTTGAAAGGGATAGGTTGGTAAACCAACATATTTGTTTTGCGGTAGTGGAGCGTTTGACCTTTTGGGTCTTTCGAATCTATAAGGCTTCAAAGAAACATATTATTAGTATTTTACTTCATTCTCGAGTCTAGATGTTTCCACCGAAATCAGAGGGAGATCGGACCAACGAAAGAGCTATAATCAGCTAATGCACATGCAGAGTGGGTATCTATTTTGCTTCTTCTTCTTTTTTTTTTTATTATTATGAATGAAGCGGCTATCCTTACCAGTCTAATAAATAATTAGAATTTAAGAAGGATGTCTCTCTAATGTGGACAACACTTGGGAAGCCGTCAACTAAGATCCGATGGGCATGATTGTGAATTTTTTATTTTTCGTTTTCAAATGTAATTTAAAAAATTAAATTGAATTGGTTTTTAATTTAATTTTAAAATAGTTTTATATGTATTATCAAAACTAATAAAAAAATATTTTGTGAATTTAATTTTTTTAATTTTAAAATATACATTATAATCACCACCATCATCGTCGCTCCTCTTTCTCCGTCCTAGTCGTTGTCATTGTCATCTCCACTCCCATCATTTCACAGTCAGATCTCGATATTGTCACTTCCACCACCACACAGCCACCACCATCATTATCGCTTCCACCATGCTACCTCGCCTTTATCACCACCATTACTACTATTATCGTCATCATCTTTGTCGTCATTGTCATGACTAGTTTCACTATAATCACTCCCCTCATCACCAATAATTAAAAAAATCGAACTAATGATTGACTTGGTCAACACATTGAATTACTGGATGAATGGTTGTACGAGTGGGTCACTAATTAACCCGTATGATCCAATATTTATTACAAAAATTAAATTTTATATCTATTTCTAATTGACTTGTATGACTTAGTGAGTTTTCTCCCTTGTGTGCAACTTAGTCTAGGTCAGTTAGTCATCGATTTAACCACAAATTCGACCAGATCATATCAAGTTGCACTTAGCTCCAGTGCATGATTGATCCAATAAATAACTTGACATGCCCAAACCTCCAAGTCACGGTCGAATGCGAATTTTAAAACATTATTGTCATCATTCCTTAACATCACCATTTCAACACCACTATCACCATCATCGTCGTCACTATTCCACCACCACCACCTTCGCTCTCATCTTGCTACCTCATTCGCCTTCATTATTTCACATTAGAGCAAAATAAGATAAAAATTTTGACTCATTTATTTAACTTCAATTTATAACATCTTTTTAAAAATTAAAAACAAAGAATAAACTAAAACTAATTTAATTTCTAATTATGAATTAAATATTCAATGACTAAAAAAATAAAAAATTCAAAAAATAATATGTGTGGTGATTTTAAACCCCTAAATTCTAATAAAACAAAATGAAATACTTTACCGTACCTTGGTCTAAAAAAATGCAAGCAAAATTTTTAAAACATTACTCCATAATTTAAAATTTAGAAGTTTATAATTATCATAAATTATTTTTGTGTTACAAAATACACTATTAGTGACATCAACACATTATTTTAATAACGTCATATTTGAGGACTAAAATGAATTATTTAAAAATTAAAAGATTAAAAATAAATTTTTAATTCATGAACTAAAACAGTTTGTTTTTATATTTAGGGAACCAAAATAATCTTGGCCTAAACTTGTGGAGCCAAAAGTTTTAAAAAAATCATATTTTTTAATTAATTACATGTAACATAAACTGACATGAACAGCGTCGCTAATAATATCAGCAACATCTCTAACAGCGTTAATGGCAAGCAATTAATTAAAATTAGTATTTTGCAAAATTCATAAACTAAAAAAAACACACAATTTTCAATATGGAGAAGAAAAAATACCCCAAATTTAAAACGTAAAAAACATATTTAAACATAAATATTTTATTTGAATTGTTGAGTCAGTCACTCAGCTGGATTGTATATTGCATGCATGCAGATGCCCAATCCCCATGGCTGATAAATTTCTACTTTTTCTACTTTCTCTTGTTTTACCGTATATACATGGACACGTTAACACCTAGTTAGCAAAGCAAGTTCAATTTGTTTTTCTGCTCCACTATTAAACGGTGTGCTATAGTAGTTCTTCTTTATTACCCCTATTATTATTAGGAGAGTGAATATTAGTGATGATTCGGTCCTATGCCACGAGGACATGGCAAGTCCGTATAAAATTTGAATTTTAACTGTATTTTTAGTTTTCATATTTTTATTTATTTATCTATGTACACTTTTTTTTAGAGTTTCTTAACTATCAGAAATAAGTCTTTATTGTAAAATTCATCTAATAATTAACACGGATGCAATAAATATTATGATAAAATGACTATATAGCATATTTAAATAAAAAAATTATAATGTAATATATATATATATTTATTTATTTTAACTTAAATACTTTTATGTCTTTTAATTGTTAATTTTTACAAACTAATATCACGTCATATTTCTCTTATATTTTATCTATTATAAGATGGAATTTAGAATGAGTTAGGGACTTAACTTTAATAATTCAAAACTATAATTTATAAAAAATTAAAATTATAAAAATTAAATATGATCAATTTATTAGAGTTGAAAAAAAAACTAAAATTACAGATAAATAAAAAACTAAAGATGTAATTAAATTAGAATAAAAAATTCTGTCTTATATAGCTTGCAGGTCATGAAACATTTGCGATGAGAGATGATCTCCAACTTGATCAATCAGACTTCAACGCCACAGTGCATAAATAAGGTAAGTACGTACATTATATACTTCGCCAAGATGGCAGTTTTTAAATTGGAGATCAAGGATTGTTTTCGTCTAATGTTTATGATTCATAGATATAACCATAAAATTACTAACAGTATCTTATAGAGTTGATAGTTAAATTTTAACTGTAAGAAGAGAAATGACATGCAGTAATATTCACAGTACATTGACAATGAAATACGTACGACCATTAACTTCCCAACAACTATCCCTGATAATCCATCATATATACAAGGGCCGATTTCCTCCATGTATGAAAATCCGCTATTAACAAACATCTCAGTAATAAGTAAAATTTCAATGAACACGTTGGTTATTTAAATTTTTATGAAACGGACCTTGGTATTTTTATTATATATATATATGTAATTTAGTACCTAGAACATTAAGCGTATGCATGATATAATATCTCGTAAAATGACATATTTCAATTTAAATATTCGTTAAGAAAGTCACATATTCTTAATATTAATTTGTAAAAACAAAATGTAGGTGTATAATATAATTTAATAACCGTATAGATATACAAAATAATATTACATTATAAGAATTAGAAGTAAGCATCATCAACTCGTTCAAATATGCCCTTCCCTGCTGATAAATTTTTACTTTCACCATTTTGTCTACAATCTACATAGAGACAGATTGCTTTTGTAAGAAAAACATACTAAGCAATATAATATTCCTTTTTATTATTTTGTTGCTTACCTTTGTTATGCCGTCAGAATTATAAATTAAATAAATTCACAATCTACAGCTATTAACATAGATAAATAGTTAATGCTGTTAACTTGAAAAGATCGATTACCCAGTTCAGGCTCAGATATGACGGATATATGTCAAAATCGTACACGGTTGCCTACACGTGCTTAGGAAAGAGATAGAATTGACTCAATTGCCAATCCAGCAGTTTGTAGAGAAACTCTAAGGTGACTTTGAAAGAATATGGGCTGATCGATCATTTTGATAATTATTACAAATAAAATACTAATATAGGTCTGTTATAAAATTATTTATCGCCATGTGTTTTTTTTATTGACGGATGAAAATTATTAGTTTTAACTAACAAGTTTAAGAAAAATATGAAATATGGTGTTCCTTTCAAACATGACACATGTCATGTTTTAATAAAATTACTGATCAAACTAACAATTTTGATCCAATCAATAATTAAAAAAACCCATGTTGATAAATAGTTTTACAATAAACTCATGTTGATCTTTTATTTATAAAAATGATCAATCAACCAAAGAATATCTAACAATCCAAGTATTATATTGAAAATAAAGTGAAAAGTAGAGAATTATCATAATGCAAAAAATATTCTTTTAATTCAATAAAACTCTGAAAATTCTCTTATAAGTATATTTATGTCGATGAGGTTGATTTTCACATAATACATTTTTAAGGATGGAACAATTTTTTTTTATGTTTAATTAAGATCCAAATCAATATTAATTTCATAGTCAACACTCAAAATATTAAAACTTAAAAAAATCCATAAGAATCTCACAAAAACCAAAGAACTCAATTATAGTTGTTACGAAATAATGTTATATTGATGAAGCTAAATTGATATAATCATATTTAAACTTTAATAAATCATTCAAAATTAAATATTTTAATTTTATAAGTTAAAATTGATAAGTAATATGGGACCTAACACATTTTTCAAAAACGTTTATAATACTAAGATTAAAAGTCTGAAAGTTTAGAGTTCAGTTTTTTTAATATATATGTCACTTGATTATTACTTCAAAGTTTTTTTTTTAACTTGATAGTATTTCTAATTTCTTCTGAATAAGCAATCCTTAAGAAGGGGTTAATTGGTACAACTTACAAGTCTTCCCAACAAGATTATCTCAGAAGGATCAAACTTTTGCATCCAAAACACTTTGCATTAAATATCAGCACATTCAAGTTTACAAATTTAAAAATTCTGTATTGTTGCTTATCTTTTTCTTCTTCTTTTCTATGATTTTGGTTTTGAAATTCTATGATTTTTTTTCATAAAATTAACAATTAATATATTTTTTTAAAAATCTAAACCAAATGGATACTATATTTTTTTCCACTTAATAATTATATCTCCTTTTCTACTTCATATGCTGGCTAATCACTTGAGTGGAGTGTAAAATAGATAACGTGATGCAATTAAAATAATATAATTTTGTTTTTCAATATTTAGTTTATTTGGCTTCAGTGGTTATCTTACCATTACTTATATATCTAAATATAATTAGCTGTCAGCCTGTCGCACGCACACAATAAAAAAAGAAGAAAAGTGAACAAATAAGTAGATAAATAAATTAATACTCCGTATCCTTTGTTCATTAAATTAAGCTGTAACTTTGACAAATCAATTTTACTTCCTCACCATTACTAAATGTCGACAAAACTTTGATGGGTCTCAAATCTAGGTGAGAAGCACGTAGAAGCCTAGCCCATCAATTTGTGGACAAAAATTAACATAATAATACCATTAATGAAAGACGGTTGAGAGAATGAGAAAAATCACGCGGCAAATAACAAAAGAGAGATACATAAGACGATCGACAACACTAAATAAAATTAATTTGGCTTCAATCGATCTCACCAAATCATCCATAAGAATTTAATTAAAACAATATCCTAATCCTATCACCCGAAGAGGCGAAGACATTTCTTTATATCTTTCTTTCTTATGGGGTTCCATAAAGGGTAGGTTTGTTTGTTGAACCGTACGTAGAGGAAATTATGGAGCCCTTTACGTATATCACATGCACGCTAACTTGATCCACGTACATACAGCTGCTACTCCATCTTTTTCATTAAGCCACCTCACTTTAATTTACATATTCAAATTGACTTTGAATAAAAAAAAATACATATTTATATTGACTTGTTTTATTCTGATTTGACTAGCTTTTATGTTAGTAGAGCTAGCACCTCCACTCTTGTGGACCATGTACATCGTATCATGATGAATATTTCATTTTTTGAATTTTACATACTCAACTATAAACAAATAAACCCGCACCTAACTGGTTCTCTAAATCAAGAGGAAGATAAAGGTCAAAGGAAGAGTCACAATCTTTGCTAACTGTTTGGAGCCTTTTTTGCCGTACGTGCACGTTGAGCGTAAATGAACGTATACTTCACATGTATACTTCATAAGAAATATATGATTTTTTTAATTATTAAGTATAATAAATGTAAAAATTAATTGGAGTTACCCTAGTATATATTTTAAGAGGAATAAAATGATATGCATGCGCGGACAGTAACGCTCGCATTAATGCGACATATTATTTGTATTGTTTTTTTTAAAACTGATATTAATTGTATTGTTGACAAAAAATAAAATAAAATATTATCATTTTAATAAAATTTTAAAAATTATACAAATGACGATTTATTATTGAATAACAATACACAACTATTTTACATTATCATTAAGCTCATATTTTAAACACCATAAGAATTGAATTATATAATAAATTTTATACATTTTTTTCTATCCATGTCGTCTCAATAGTTTACAAAGTACTGTACTATAACTTAGACTCGTGGTAGCTGTTAGGAAGAGCATGCGGTGTTAAATGTGGTGAGGAAAGCATAATCTTATAATGAAAAAGAAACCTTTTTTCCACCAATCAAGGGTTATCACTACCAAAAAAACAATCAAGGTTCTAGGTTTTTTTTCAGTAACAGGAGGTTCTATATGTTGTTTGACGTTGCACTATAATTCAGTACATTTAATAATTGAGCTTTAACTCGATATATATATATATATATATGTATAAAATACCCATGTTAAACATTCTCACTGACCTAATAATAAGTAATTAAAATTAAATATAAATAACTTCCATCGTCTCTTATCCTTATTATAGGTTGAAATTTTGGTCCTATACTTATTTATAACTACAAAATGTTCACTTATTTATTAATATATAATATGTGATCCCTGAGTACTTTTCACTTCCCCGCCATTCTTGGAACGTACCGTACTGTAATCCCCCTGAGTGGACGAGAAAGAAAGGATTTTTCGGAGACTCAAATGAAACAAAGGAAGAGAAATGTGGGACCTGAAGTGAGAACCATGTGGGGCAGGATCAGACCCAGAGGTTTTGGAGTTTGACAAGCAGCTTTTCTTCCTCAAAGCCTTTTTGAATAAATAAAGTGGGACTTCGATTGTCATCTAGTGATTTTTCATATACTGATTCTTGACCTCAGGTCAAATTTAATTTTAAGAACTAAGGGTTGAAAATGTTAAAAACTAATTGGAACATAAAATAAACATTAGGGACCATTTAGATTATTTACCATAATATTTTTTTAAAAATTATTATTATTATATTATATAAATTACATAGAACAATGATCTTGATTTAGAAAAAAAGTTTAGCAACACTTAAAAAGTGAAATGATCACTTAAGACATATATGTTAGTAGGCAATTTGATAACTTGAGACTCATTACTCTAATTAGATAGACTTCTTTATATAATTTTTTTAGAATAGTTCAAAATATAATATCTTAACAAATCACATTGTATTGAAGTCGACTACAAATACATATCTTAGTATCATATATAGTATCAACTCAATACAATGTCAACGTTCATCGATAATTAAATAGTAAAATAAAAATTATCATCAATTTGTTAAAAGTTATTCATATTAGAAAACTAGTATATATACACATAAATACACACGACTTCGCCAAATTTTGGGTCATCGTTATATTAGTGAAGAGTATTTATCAAATTTGTTGATGGCTAATTTTTGTTGAAAAATCTAGTTAGTCACCTTTAGGTCTTCCTTTCCAACCACTATATTTTTTATCTACAAGGTTTGAACCATGATACCTCGCTTAAAAAAACTAAATTCATTTTCACTCCAATTAACAACATTTTAGTAATTAAGGGATTGTATTGAAAACTATGTGTTTCTTATTTTTCCAATATATAAAATAAAAAAAGTTAATAGTGTGACTAAACTAGCATGATGCATATCAACAAGTGGTATTGGACTTGATCATTTTAATCATGGTCCTAGGTTCAAACCTTATGAATGAAAAATATAGTAGTACTTGGGAGAATGGAAAGAGAGACTCAACTAAAATTGGTCAGTTTTTCCGATGAAGATTAGTCATTAATAAAATTGATGAATATTCTACAATGATAACATGATGACCTAAAAAAGATTACCAAGATGCATGCTTTGGCTACATTCCACAAAATTAGCTGAAAATATAACTTATTAAATTATAAATATTCGATAAAATTAGTTGTTGAAGTAGCTAAAAAATATAAAATGATAGAAAAATAATAAATTTATGATTTATTTTTTTAAAAAAGATAATAAATTTTTTTGATAAATATATTAAAGATAAAAAAGAAAATATAAAAATTAAAAATTAGAAATTAACATTTTTAAAAATATTATTTATAGTAACATTTAAAAAATTGCTAAAAACCATTACAAAACTACTAAAAAAATTATTTATTCAATGATCAAATAAACTATTCAATTAATAAAAAAATAGAAACAAACTAAATTACTTGTCCAACATAAACTTAGTCAAATTCTCATTATAGGCTTGCGAATTCTGATTTTGCCCCAAGGCATGTGGACTTACTACGTAAAATGCGGCTTTTCTAATTATCTGAAATTTTTTAAAGGGATTTTAAGGTGGGATCAAAGTTTAACAAGATAAGTCTTTAATTAGCAGCGTTTATGGTTACATTAATATCCCCACGAACCCACCTAGTTAGTAGGAGCTCGACATAAATTGATGTTAACGGGATTTCTAGAGAGCCACTACTAGCCAAGTATTCATCCATTAATGTAAAGTTTGTTAGTGATTTTTTAAAAGTAATATACTCCATGCATTAAGAACAGTGAAAGTTATTTTTCGCGTAACATCTGTTTGGCTTAAAAATCATTTTATAATTAGTTTAAAATAGGATTTTAAAAAGTAAAGCAAACATGATTTGACAATTTTTTTTTAACTAAAAAAAAGAGTTGAGATTTGAGAAAATAAAAAGAGTGCAGGAGAGAACATGAAGAAAACAAGCCTAATTAACAAGTTGTTTAGCAGAGAGGAATAAGGGGGAAAGGATGGAAGAAAATAATGTAAGATGTTTGAAAAATACTTTTATTTTTTTATTTTATTTCTTACTTATTTTTAATTTTTTAACAATTTTTATCTACTTTATTTCTTCCATCTATATCAAATAGGACAGGGGAAAAATAAACTTTTTTTTAATAAAAAACCCTCATTCACCTACTAACTTTTTAAAGTCTATATGGTTTCCTTTTTCTTTTTAAAAAATAGAAAATTAAGCTGCTTAATATTTTAAGATTAAAAAAATGTTTGACTCAATTTTTAAGAAAAGGAAAGCTAAGAAAATTGAGTCAAAAATGATTGAAAAATAATATTATATGTAGATTCATATATATGGAAAAAAGTTTATTTATATCTTGGACTTAGATATAAATAAATAAAACTTATTTCACTATATTTAATGGTTTCATTTCAAAAATAATTTTCATTTAATTGTAACTTTATTTTTAAGAATTTTATTTTATTCATAATATAAAATTCCAATTAAAGACCTTTTAAGAATATTCTTATATTTTATTTAAAATTAATAAAATTAAATGATTTCAACAAACCTTCTCATAAACAGTATAATTACAGTGCTATGTATAAGTTAAGGGGAGTAACAAACACTTTTTTTTTCCAAGATTTATTGATTTTTTGGAATCACATAAGACATGTAACTAATTTAAGTTGAATCAATTCATAGTGCTATAATTAATAGTTGACAAAACTCTTCTTTAAGTTTTTAAGCAATTAAATTCATGACTACTCAAATTTAAATTCCTTATTTAAGTTAAAACAATTATCCATTATTCGATTTATACACATTATTAAACTTAACTCGCCAACCAATTGAGTAAAGTGAGTTCATAGTTAAAACATGTGAGAAGAGGAGAGGAGGGGAGAACATCAAATTATTTTTAAATAATTTTTTGCTGAGTAATTCCGTTCAATAATTTCTTGTATATATTAAATTTTAATAATTAAATTGTCGGATATTTTGAAATTATCTGGATAATCATGCATACCAAATTTTAGATAAATCATACATTTGTAATTAGATTATCTTATAACCAATATTTACTAATACGTTAAAACGTATATTATACATTAAATTGAGCTGTAGACTTAATATAATCAATAACAAGTTTTAATTTAATGTCAAATTATTAAAATTTAATATATAAGAGTTTTTTAAAAAAATATTGCTAAGTTTATATATATATATATATATATATTATCATTGTGTTTTCATTGTATCCTATTCCGAAAAGATTTATCCCTAAATAACATACCCAAATTATAAGAAAACCCATGATATTAATTATTTTGTCATTAAAAAAACTAATTTTAATAAAAAAAATTATTTATTAATTTCTTAACCCTCCATTTGCAAAACTATTCAAATTTTCCAACCTCACCAATAAAAAGATTAAACTTCTTTACTCTAGTATTTTTCTTAACACACAATTGTTTATTATTAAATGTAAATATTTTAAAAAATACAATAAATAGAAAATGCAGAAAACATGCATTTTCATGACAACTTGGGGAGAAATGCTCTTATATGTGGACCTCCAAAGAAAACTTCTTTTTTATTTTTCTTGTTAAACAAAGTGATAAGAGAATTTAGTATTTTTTTCATCATATCTCTCAATGCATTATATATAGTATCATACAATTAATAAGTCGTTTCGTTTGAATGATTTTGAATTCAATTTCTTTAAACAAGATTTCATATTCAAATTTTGTAAATGGAAAAAGTGGTCGGAGGAAAAGATCTCACTAAAAATGACCAGATTTTTTAGTAAAAATTACATCAAGAAAAACTAATAGATACTTCACACCAATATATGATATAAAAAAAATAATATCACACATAATCTTCCACTCTTGTCAAGTGTTCATCTCACAATGACTTATTGCTCCTAGTACATGAGACGAATGCAACCACTATACTAGACTAGACTAGAAATTGAACGTTGATGAAGCTCTAATGGTTACAAGTTTGTGACAATGATGGATGAGCTCCTATAATGGCTTTGTGGAGTGCAATGGCAAGGGAATGGTCCAATCTAGCTGTTCTAGATGCGTTTGGAAGCAATCTACTAGATTTTGTTCTTTCCTCCTCAACGAATTAAGTTGACTTTGATTTACCAATCTGTTAAACTTGCTAAGTTACATATTTTCGATCAAATTATTTGCTTGTACGATTTGACAAGTTAACTAGCTAGACCAGTCATTGATCAAACCAAATTATTCAGTCTGTATTTTATAACATTAGATGAGTCTTAATTAGTCCCTAATTAGCATGCCTCTGTTAGACATGAATTTCAACTAAGGATAAATACCAATAGTGTGTTGAAAAGAACAGTCTAACCAACAACGGGTGTTTTAAAGAGTTCGTAGTTAAAAAATATATTTTTAATAATAGTTAAAAATAATATTAGAAACATCATATTAATTGTTTCTAATTGTTTTAATTTTTTATTTTATTTTCGACATTGTGTAGGTTTGACTGCAAAAGTTGGTTGTATTGCTTACTTAACAGTGGTACTGCTCCTCTTCAGTAGTTGCAATTCCAAAGACAATCCAATATTCATGTTAGCTAATATTATATCAAAGTAATTGCATTGTTATTTTCAACTGCCCTTAAGAGACGTGGGTGTTTCTAGGCAAGAAGGTAGAATATTTGAGAATTAACTCAATTAAGTGTGGTTTAGTATGAACAATAGTGTGAATCAGATTTGGATTAACCCAATTCATTAGGTGTAAAGAGGAAGCGGACTCATCCTTGAGCCCAAGTTGAGCCGGCCTTTACTTTTGGGCTATTCTAGAATATATATATATATATATAGTCACACAACAAATTCTTGCTTTTCTTTTATATATATATATATATATATATATTTTTTTTTTGTGTGTCTGTGTGAACTAATATTTTTTTAATTGATATCTTTGAATTATTTCTAAGGTAAATTTACTTATATTTTAGTTAGAATATGTTAGTAGGTTAGCAATGAGTTTTGAAATAATATCTAGTTATAATTTGTTAAAATGTTCCAACTAAAAAATAATTGAGTGTGTGTTAACAAATTTTAAAAGTATTTGTTAACTTACGTACACTTATTTTTTTTAGTGATAATATATTTGCGGCCTTTTGATCAAAAGAGATATTTTTTCTTGAATTTATCAAATGAGATATTTTTTAAATTAATTTTTATTTAAGGATAAGTTGTAAGGGTGTCATGATTTTATTGATAGAAGTTGATGATTTTTTATTTTTTTAATTTATTCTCATTGAAGTCAAAAGAAATAGTATGACTTTTTCCTATTGATTTATGACTTCTTCATCTTTTTTTAAACTTAAAAAATTCAAAATCGTAAAATTGTATAAGACTTCAAAGTTGTGAAATTCCACATCACTCAAAGTCATGAAATCTCATAACTTTAGGTAAAATAAGAGTTTTATTGATTCCAAAGTCGTTATTGGCCAAACAACTTTAAAGTTGTATTTTCATGTAGCCTTCATATATTTTATATGTTAAAACAATAAAAAAAATATAAAACTCAATATAGTTGTCAAACAACCTATGACTTCTTTTTTTATTTATTTTACAAATTGAAGTAATGTTCACGACTTCAACCAAAATTCACAACAATAATAAAAACATTAAATAAAAAATCAGTAATCAGATAAATATTTATAACTTTTGGCCATGAAGTCATGGATAATTTTACGAAATGAAAATTAATTCAAAAATTACCCCATTTAGTAAATTCGAAAAAAAATTATCCTTATTGATCAAAAGGCCTATATTAGCAAGTTATAACGTATATGTGTTTTAAGATAATCTTTAATTATAATTTATAATTTAGTAACAAAAATAAGTGAGTGTAACCAAATCACACGCATGCACACATATGTATCTCAAAAGTAAATGAATTTTGAACGTATACACATGCAAATATATATGCTTATTTCTGTATCAAAACAAATTATGGAAATGAAATCCTAATGAAAGATTCACAATACACATTTTTGCTTTTGCAATTTTTCTCTCCCCCCAAACTATCAGCCACCTCCTTAGCAAGAATAACAGCTCATCCCTTCAATTGCTATCAAATTACGTGTGATTTTTGGTTAAAACATTCCGTAAATCAAAACAATTATATTGGGTGAAAACAAAATTTACAATTCCCTTCTAGCTTTTGTAACTTACATTTTCTTTCAAAATTAACAGGCTTACCATTGGAAACGAATAAGCAAAACATATATAGTATAAAATAAAATATATAAATGATTAATGTTGATGATGCTGTTTTTTTAATGAAATGTATTTTAAATAGTATAATAAAACTAGGAAGCTACAGAGAATCAGAAACTCTCTTTTCATGCGATCGCCTTTAACTAAAGAGAACAATCTTTTGCTCTTAATAAAACATTTTTTGTTCCTTTTCCACTTACTTATTATATCTATTTTTCTGCTACATATGCTGCTGGATAATCATGTGAGTGAATTAATATGGATATGGTGATATAATTAACATAATCTAACTCTGCTTCTGCTTCTTAATATTTAGTTTCGTTGGCTTGAGTGATTATCTTACCATTATTCTTCAAATGTTAAGTTGGTCAATTAAACTCACCACATTCCAGACGCACTCACACAACTTTACAAAAACACTACCTAATTGATCTTTACCTATAACAACCATTGTTAACCTCCACGCTCAACACGACACAAAACAAAACATTGGATTAGAAAAATACGATTGATTATACGCACGCTCTATTTCAACATTCTATAAATAGAATTCAAATTTTTCAGAGAGAAATGAATGTGATGGAGTCCCCAAATTCCAAGCCTAAAGATACCAAGACTCTGAAGCCTCCCTTTGAAGAGACTTCGATGCCTCCATCTGCATTCGATTTTCTTTTACTTGTTCTTGCCAGATTATTTTCTTAAGATGACTGAGAAGTTAGAGAACATGACTGAAAAGCCAGAGAACACGATGATGCAACAACAGAACGACATGAAATGACTGAGGAGAATCCTTGGATCTCGTTTCCAAATTCAACTTATTTTCATTAGATCTCATCAATATGTCATGAATTCTGGATGCAGGAAGTACATCGTGCTCCGAGTGGACTTAGAGGTGAATTTAATGCTATTAGTCACTTAGTTGATTGTTTTTTCTGAGAATTTTGTGAAAATGTATTGTGTCGCAATATCGTTTCACGTATTGTGTCGTCATCATGTCATTGTATCGTTTTGTGTATATGTTAATTACTTAGTTGTAAACACTTATTGATTCATACAAAATTACCACACGCTTACAAAATCATGATTTAGTTCCTTTTTACATGAAGCTTTAAGTATCTTTATTTCACAAACTTACACCAAACAGTTTTGCCAATGAAAATATGTCAATATGCATTAAATTGAAAAGAAACCTCACTCAAAAATACTATCAAATTGTGGTTTATCAGTTTATTGTGACTTCCTTATTGAGACTCTGAAGAAGGAGAAATTCACTATTGCAGGGGTGGATTTAAATGTCTAACATGTACCTATTGTCAATTTCATTGCATGATCTGGAAGGATTCCAATAAAGAATCAATCTTTCTTTTAGTTGTTGAATCTATCTTTGATTGATCAATGTATGATATTTCGAATCCTCATTTCTAATAGAATCGAAATAATCCTTGGATTGATTAGAAGATGTTATGTTTTGATGATGGTTTAAATTGATGGGCATAATTCCCTTGGGGTTTGGGTGGTGCTGGGAGGCCTTCCTATTAATTATTGTGGGTTACAATTAATTGTAATATTTTGTTTTGTTAAAAATGAGTCAATATTATGATCCATTTGATGATACTTAAACCTATTAAGTAATGTGATTAATGATAAGGACGTCAGAACACCTAATTTTGATCAGTGTGAAAAATAGTGTAGGTCGAACCACTAGACCCATGGTGGGAGGTGTCTATGGTTAATAAATAGAGAAACTAAATCCCCTTTGTCATCACGTCATTAGTTGCTATCTAGGGTTTGTCCCATTGAGAACTCAAGAGTTTGAGCATGCTTGTTTAGGCAAAGGAAGACTTGTCCTTTGGATTTCAAGTGACTGTCGCATATACACAAACGATTCTTTTAATCATGTCTTCAATAAATAAGTAAATTTATTGATATTCTAAATTTCATATAAACTACTTGATATATTATTTATATTACAACATACACATCATATTACACAATTTATATGTGAGTAGGCCTCCTTTGTTTTTGGCGTTTGATCAATTATCATATCAAAATGATGAAACTATTTTGAAAATTGCCTCAATTGGGTGTTTATTAGGGATTGCAATTTTAGGCGTTCATAAAGTATAACCACAGTTTTCAAATATAACAATGCATTTCATTCTTAATTTTCTTAATTTAAATTACATGGCCAATTGGATATCTTGCTTTGGTATTCCTTTCTTCTTCAATTTCTTGATTTTATTAATGTGATAGTTTTATTCTCTTGCCACAAACTAGGAAAATGTTGACAAGATCTCCCTACATGATTTGCACAGGTTATATAATTTGGTTAGAAGTTCAAGAAATGAAATATACACATTAGAATACTTTCTTTGTATGTCACTTCCTAAGATGATTGTTTTTTTATATAATTAAATTAACAAATGTCTAAATTTTTCACTTATAGAAAGTAGTATCTAGATTCTAGAATATAAAAATTTAAATAGTATTCCAAAAATTACTTTTCGAAACCTGTTTTGTATTCCAGAGAGTATTTTCCAAAATGATGTTTAATTTTTTGTGTTTTGAAAAGTACTTTCCAGATATAAATTTTAAACATCATTCCAAAAAATACTTTTTAGAATCTATTCTTTTGTATTCTGGAAAACATTTTCTGAAATGATATGTAAATTTTGTATTATGGAATATACTTTCCAGAAGATAAAATCTAAACATCATTCTGGAAATATTTTCCGAAATAATGATATAAGAGTATTTTCAATATAGAGAGCTTTTATGATAGGAAAAATTAAATGGAAAAACTAAAGGGAAATGTACTTAGTAAAAAGGGGAGTGAATATGGCAAAAGCCGAGCGTTTTTAGTTTAAAAAAAAGGTCAGCAGCTTCAGAAATAAGCAGAAGAGATAATGTCAATAATACCACAATTAAAACTCAACTTTGACGAAATGCGCAAAATAACCTCACTATTTTTAGCAATAGTAAATACATCATCCAATTTACAAGGAAAAAAGGAAGGGAAGGTGAATATCCCCTCTTTACACAAACGAATAACTCTAGAGAAAATTGCACATGCTTCCCAGTTGCTACTCAGGAGCAAGTAGATAACAAAACTGTACAGTGTACTATACAGGTGAGTTACAAGTATAGGCTTGGGTATATGCTCCATTATTGTTATTTTTTTACTATAAAGGTTGATTCTGCTTTCCATTGAAGTCCGGAGAGGATGATGGAGGAGTTCTAGAAGCAGTAGATTGTGGTGGAGCAGTAAGAGCATAAGTGAGTCTCGACGATGATGAATTCTCAATGAGACCAGCAATGCCAGCAGCTGCAGATTGAGCATTTGAAGGGAGGAAGAGATCATGCCTCTGATCTTTGTAAGCACTCCAAACCTGGAACGCAGTTGTAGAAGATGAAAACTTATGTATGGATAGTATACTAGCAACAGAATGCGAAAAAAGGCAGAAACCACATCTGAAATGCCAAGAGGCCAAAGCCAAAAACTCAAACAACCATGTTATATTACTGTTGAGACTTACATCAGAATTATTCAATAGTTCTCGCACTTTAGTGCAATGTGCTCCTTCAGTAGCAAAGGCATGCAAGACCTGATTAAGCAGATAAGAAACTTGTCAACAACAAATGATGAATCATCAATAGAAAATTGGTACAAATTAATCTAGATAATTTTCTTTAGAAAACAATCACAACTGCAAGTACTTTCTTTAATGTTTGTCAAATTGTGCAAATAAATTAATGAAAAAGAAATAAAATACTTGCAGAAAGAAATACAAAACCCGGACTCAAGTAAATGAAACAATTATTATTTTGAAGTGCAAGATGCCAGAATTAAGAAATGGGAAATTTAATAGTAGTAGTTAATTCTATGGAAACTCAGATATACAAACAAAATGTGAACTGGATAAAAATCACTAAAACACCCGGTGCATTTTTACTTGGTAAGTGGACTGGAGCATACAGAAATACAATTTTATTTTTATTTTTTTAAAGTTACTGAAAATCCTTGTAAAGAAAAAAATATGCGAGAGAAACCCAAACTCAAGATGAAGAATAAAATTGACGGAGATTCCAACCTCAATTGCAAGCACCCTGCCAATAGACGCTTCAGATTCATTCCACTTCATCTGAGAACAAAAGCCATTCCTTCCGCCAGCCCTCCAATCAAGAAGACCAAGAAGAACTTCAACAAGACCAACTCTGCATTGATTGCAAAATTTATTTTAGAATTGAGATAGAATAATTATACTCCCATAAACATACAAGACAGTCTTCAAGCATGCAGCTGTTTCAAGGAAAATTATTGTGGGGCTACAAAGCCCTCTATGACCTTCCTAATAGGCACATACATTTTTAATTATGTTTCCCTCAATTATAACCATCCATACATCTTTCAACAGTCTCATTATAATGAATAGTAAAAAATTCAAAACCAGACAGACAGATTAGGCAGAACGTGATAAGACAAATTTCAAGGCCGTAGGAAAGGTTAACTTCAAAAATATCACTCACTTTAGATAATAAAATTTGTTTCATTTTTTGTGTCACTTTAATCCAAGAAGGTATTGATTATTTTTTATCCTTGTCTTTTGGTATTTCCACTAAATGAAAAGTGAGAGGAGAGCGAGACCAAGAAGGATTTGGAGGAAGTTGTTAAGAGGGATCTCATGGTGAAAAATATTTCTAACTAATTTGGGTGAAAAATATCTCTAACTAATTTGTCTTTAACTGAGTCAACGGCATCAAGTGATTCTTGTAGCCAACCTCATTCAGTGGGATTAAGGTGGTTGTTTGCAGTTATATTTCTGTAAAATTAAGGGGTATTTAGAAACTTCTTTAATTGCTGATTCAAATTTTCAATATCTTCACACATCACTACCATGACTAGGGGGTACTCAATTCATATTGGATAAGAATTACTCAGACCACTGTCCAATCTTGCTGAAATCAATCATTGCTGATTGGGGTCTGAAGCCTTTCAAGACTCTAGACTGCTGGTTTCAAAATAAATCTTTTAGGAAGACAGTTCAGGATTGTTGGAGAGAGAGCTCAGTAAAAGGGTGGGGAGGTTTTGTATTAAAAGAAAAATTGAAGCTGCCGAAATAGAGATTAAAAGTGTGGAACAGAGAGGAGTTTGGGGATATTCAGCAGAAGCTAAAGAGGGCAGAGCAAAAACTCAATGAGCTGGAAAAGAAAGGGGAGGATAGAAACCTGACTGAGGAAGGAGCTGCAGGAGGAAGTTTGGGTGGCAGCGCACTCAAAAGAATCCATTATGAGGCAAAAAGCAAGAATAAAGTGGTTAAAGGAGGGGGATTGCAATTATAGATTCTACCACATGACTGTCAATTGGAAACGGCGTAAAAACATGTTGATGGGGATTTTTATTGGCGGTTGTTGGGTAGAGGAGCCAAATAGAGTAAGGGAGGAAGTCAAACAGTTCTTTTTGAGAAGGTTGGAAGAATCATCATTTGAGAGACCAAGGCTGGATGGTGTAGAATTTAAGAGCATTAATCAGGAGGCAATTGCAAATTTGGTGGCCAGATTTAAGGAGGATGAGGTAAGGGCAGCGGTGTGGGACTGTGGGAGCTCCATGAGTCCAGGACCTGATGGACTAAATTTTAAGTTCATTAAGGAATTATGGGACGTAATGAAAATGGATGTCTTGCGTTTCTTGGACGAATTTCATGCAAATGGATGTTTTCCAAAAGGCAGTAATGCATCCTTCTTGGCTTTGATTTGAAAGGCACAGGACCCACAAAATTTAAATGAGTACAGACCTATTTCTCTGATAGGCTGTATCTACAAGATTGTCGCGAAAATCCTAACTAGAAGACTAAAGAAGGTCATGGCTACCATCATTGATGAATGACAAAGTGCTTTTATAAAGGGGAGGCATCTCTTGCACAACGTGGTGATTGCTAATGAGGCTTTTGATGACGCAAAAAGGGGAAGGAAAAGCTGTCTAGTTTCTAAAATCGACTACGAAAAAGCATATGATTCTGTATGCTGGGATTTCCTCATCTATATGCTAAGGCGGATGAGGTTCTGCAAGAAATGGGTGATGTGGATCGATGGGTGTATGAAGTCTTCCTCTGTCTCAGTCTCGGTGAATGGATGTCCCACTGATGAGCTCTCTTCTCAAAGAGGACTCAGGCAGGGGTATCCATTAGCCCCTTTCTTATTCAAAAAGTTGTTGAAGGTTTGACGGGTCTGATAAGGGAGGCACAATAGAAAAATTTGTTCAAAGGTTTCCTGATAGGAAGATATGGGGTGGAAATCAGCATTATCCAATATGCTGACGACATGGTATTTTTCAGTGAAGCGACCATGTCCAATGTGAAAGACAATCAAAGCAATGCTAAGGAACTTTGAGTTGGTGTCAAGGTTGAAAATAAATTTCGCTAAGAGCAGTTTTGGGAGATCAGATCAATGGGTCAATTCCGCCACGGGATACTTTAACTGTAGACTCTTGTCATTGCCTTTTTCTAACTTGGGAATCCCCATAGACGCAAACTCAAGGCGCATTGAGATATGGGATCCGATTATCTCTAAGTGTGAGAGAAAACTTTCAAAGTGGAAACAAAGAAACTTATCTTTTGGGGGAAGGGTGACTTTGATAAAGTCAGTCCTTAATACCTTTTCTTTTCTTTCCTTTTTCAGGGTACCTAAGAAGGTGGTGGATAAGTTGGTGCGGTTACAACAATTGTTTTTTTGGGGTGAAGGAGAGGGGTAGAAGAAGTTGGTGTGGGTGAAGTGGGACACAATATGTCTCCCTAAGGAAAAAGGTGGTCTAGGGGTGCGGGATCTTACATCTTTTAACCGAGCATTACTTGGTAAGTGGAATTGGAACCTGTTTCATCATACTGGTGATTTATGGGCAAAGGTTTTGGAGTCGAAGAATGGGGGATGGAGAAACATAGATGAACTGAGGAGGAACCACAAGGAGTTGATATGGTGGCGGGACTTGTGTTTGGTGTGCGGTTTGGAGGAGGAAGGTGGGTGACTCAATGAAGGTGTAAGGTGGAAAATAGGATGTGGGTCGCAGGTAAATTTTTGGGAAGATAGAAGTAGTACCAGAGACTATATTGGATATCTCAATAGCAACATCACACTATTCAGCAAATAGGCTTTGAGGTGGGGGAATCGTGAGTTGGAATTTTGTGTGGTGGTGAAAGATGTTGGAAGGGAAGATGGAACTAGCAGCTAGCTTTATGGAGGATATTGAGGAGTTGAGGATTCAGCCTAATCAACAACACAGATGGATTTGGAAGGGGGATGTGAGTGGGCTGTACTCAGTGGGAAGTGGTTATCATTTGCTTAATCAGGAAAATGAAAATTCCAAGCAAGGTAGCACACTTTGTTTGGAGGTTGGTTAGGGATAGACTACCAACAAGAGAGAACTTAAGGAGAAGGAATGTGCAGCTAGATGACTACCACTGCCTGTTTTGTTCGAGTCATGAGGAGGAAGCTTCCCACACCTTTTTTGCCTGCCAAAGAATAGTGCCTTTATGGTGGGAGAGCCTCGCATGGACAGAAGTTGTAACTGTGTTCCCTCCATCACCTAGGGAACACTTTCTACAACATTCATACTGTAAGGCATCAGGAATAGTCCAAAACAGATGGTGGATTTGGTGGGCTGCCCTCACATGGTGCATTTGGAATCACAGAAACAAAATTGTATTCTCAAATGAAGATTTTAATGGACAGAAATTGATGGAGGATGCAATTTTCTTCTGCTGGACGTGGCTTAGATAATTAGATAACGATTTTGAGCTGCTGTTCCACTTTTGGCTAGTAATATTAAATCTGGATTCTTGTATAGGGGAGGGATTAGACTATAGATACTTTTTGTAATGGGTATTCCAGTGTGGCCAGAGATGGGGGTTATGGTATTCTAATATCTCAAGCATATTTCGATACCATAATCTTAGATAACATGTACACTGGGATGTACAGATATTAGTACTACTTTTGTACTGATTTATATATATAATACATACATATTTTTGCTGATAAAAAAAAAACTACCATGACTAGGGGGGAAAAGTCGTGGGATTCAATTCCTTTCACTAACAAAAACTATCAAACTAACATTTGCCAATAAAAAAAAGACTACCATGACTGAACTTCAAATCTACAAAAACAAGGGCCAAAATTTAAATTGGTTTGCTGAGTTTTCTCTTTCACTTGCATCTTGTGGAAGTTGTTTGCAGCTAATGCAAAGTTTTATCATGAATTTGGATCTCCAAGTCATAAAATATTGAATCAGTTAAAAGTATGTCAATTTTCAATCATACAAGCTACTCACTTAAGTCCCTGTGCAACAAGAGCATCCCTGGCTCGGTTTCCCGCAACCACAACACGTTTTAGAGTCTCAAGAGCTAAAATGCTTCCACCTTGCCACCCTATAGCTTTCATTAGCAGCGGAACAACCTGGAAGAAGAAATTTAAATAACAAAATATATTTTTTGTTTGGTCAAAGACAGTTAAAAATTAGGTCAATGCAAGTTATATATACAAATGATGGAAGTACAGCAACAAAAGCATACTAATATTATAAAAAAGAAACTAGAATCCTCCCGAAAGCCTGAGACTATCAGAACCTGTAAACTTTCAAATCTTTATTTTCCATACTCATCGGTCATCAGCTAAGTCACTCAATATCAACTTCAGCCAAATGGTATGTCCTCCCACAGTCAATATTTAACCTTTATACCTAACAGGAACACAGCTTAACTCTCGACCCCACCGTAGGAAAAAAAAATAACAGTTGTCATCAAAACCAAAATTTCTCCAAAATAGCATGATTTTCCCTATGATTGCGTCTTAACATTTTTCGTTGAGGCTTATTTACTCAGAAGTCTTAAGTTTAAAACTAGGATTAGCAGCTAAGAAACTGTTGTTCTAGATCAAGTGAACCACAATTACACACTTAATGGAACTTGAAGATGAACAATACAGGATCCAGAGAGATTTGAGGGAAACGAGTATTAGAGAAAGATGATCCCTGATTTTTAACAAAATCCTTACCTTTTATTGCAAAGAAAGAAAAATAAATGTGAAACATATCATACTATTTACCACAACACTTGCTTGTCTGTCATGAGAATATTCTTTATCTCAGGGTTAAAAATGTCATGGTATAAACCAGGTAGACAAAAGACCATTTTCAGCAGGCTCCAAACCAAAAAAAGAGCCACAATAACAGTTTAATAAAAAGCAGAATATTGGATAACCTGCATAAAGGAATATAAAATTGTAAAATAACAGATTCATATAGAACATGTCTTGTAAGATACCTGAGGTGTTCCAACACTGGTTGCTGCCATGGCTTCAGCACATGTGGTACTAGCTGCAAGTTGATGCAAGACACGTAGACAACTCAGGCGCACACGTTCTTGAGGAGTTTGTGTGTTCTCTGCTGATTCATTATCCGGCTCACATGTTTGTTCTGCAGGTCTCCCATTGTTTACCTCACCTGATGACATTGTTTCTCGCCTCCCCTCAAATGCAACAGCAGCAACTAGTTTGGGTACATATCCAAGATACCCAACATGATCTGCTAGTGCAGGGTGCACACGCAGTAAGGAAACCAGTGCAGCCGACAGGAGCAAAGGAAGCTCTGGATCAACAACCTGTGCCTCATAATGGGTTGCGGCAATGGATGACAAATACTGATCTAGTAGACCTTCCAAGAACCTTTTAGGGTTTCTAAGAGGGAATTTGGGATCTTTCAGAAACAGCCTAACATAGATGCCACCAACCTGCATCCACACAAAAGTTGGAATTCATTTATGAGAATATATATTATTCTATACATAATTTTATCAAAAAACAAATTATATTATATATCAGATACATCAGGTGAAGGGAGTAGGGAAGGGGGGATAGGACGTGGGTTTGAATCCCCCCCACTAACAATTAGCAACTAACATTTGCCAATAAAAAAAACATATATCAGGTGATACCTGTGGCTCATCTCTCATTTCCTGCTGTCCAGATGCCTGCTCAGGCACATCCCAATCAACAACACGCCCCTTCATCTGCTCACGGTATAGCTCTAATGCCATAGTGGAAATTTGTGCAGATAAGGAAGCTGCCATCGCTGGTGTCCATACAAGTTCTGGTGTCTCTGTAGTCTGCTCAAGAGCAACAACAACAGCTTCACCAGGTCCATCCCTAATTACTGACACAAGGCCATCAGGGAGAAACCTTGCAAGCGTTATAGCAACTCTTGGTCCATGCATTGGTTGGCTAACAAGCTTCCCCAACAAGGACGCTGCCATAGCTCTTTGCTGGAGTGGAATTTCTTCTGCACGGAATTATGATTATTATCAATATGTATAAATCTGCAAACAGATTCTAAAAATGAGAATAATAATAAATAAGACCAACTAAGATGTACAAGTCTTCTACCCTTCAAAGGCAAGAGCAATTCAAGAATGTAGACAACACCGCCATGCTTGGCAGCAGCCCAGGCCAGTTCTGGTGTGCTTGCCAATGCATAGAGCACATGGAGAGAGCCTTCACGACAACTTGGGGATGAGTGAAGCATTTGTAATAAAAGCAGGAGACTAGATCCATCTGCAACCATGGCTTGCAAACAAGGAGCATGTGCTGTTAAGAGTGACAACACTCCTAGGCAAAGTTGAGGAATGTTACTGTGTGATGCTTCGGGCACAGAAAAACACTCAAAAAGAGGCAGTAACTTGTCTTTATTAGAAAATATGGATGCCAAATTAGGATTATTAGTCAGAAGGTTCTGCAGAAAATAAACAAGATTAGTGAGACATGCTGAATAAAAAGTATTTCACTACATAATAAGGTAGTTAGGAATTAACCTGAAGGGAGGTCAATGCAGAACGGAGATTTTTTATCAGCTCAAGCTCTTCCTTCCCTACAGATTGTTCTTCAGACATTGTGCCAGAATTATCCAGAACCTGCTGCTCATTGACAGATCCATCAACAGTCTCACTCATATGCTCAGAAGTCTCAAAGAAACTAGAGGTGCCTTCAACCTTCTGATCAGCATCTTCAATCTTATGATCGGCATCTTCAACACATTGATTGTGCACAAGATAAGATATAAAATCAATCAAAGCAAGGCAAAAAGTTTCTGGTTCACTAATTTCAAAGTCTGGCTGATCGTTGTAGACTCTCAAGTAAACATTTCCAATGAATAATTCTCTGGATAGTGCTTTATAGACAAAGTCACGTGAATCCTTAACATCATATGAACCATCAGGACCTTGAGCTGCACGTTGCTGATCCACAAATTTCAGCAACTCTGCTCGTGTTGAAGAGTTCCAGATAATCTGCACAGTATTCAAAAGATAGTATCAACATGCAAATACAATTAAGAGACAGCTTTATTTTATTAAAAGTTGAAACGTAAATATTCTAAAGCAAAAAACGGTTAATTATTTGTAGGAATTCATGGATTATTTCATTGAACATCACAGTTAGTCAGTAGATAGACCAGGAAAACTAGTTACTAAAAGAAACAACAAATAACCATTTCAACTAATTTGTAAGACTTAAATCTACCATACAATAGTCGGGTATATTTGCCTTATGTGCCTTTTCTTCTTTTGGGGGAAGGGGAGTGCCATTTACACTGCTGCAAGTATTTTGCAAATAGCAACATTAGGTTACATATTTTTTTAATTTTAATTACTGTGTCAACTAGCAAGAAGCATAGTAGCAACTAGCAAGCTCAAAATGAGTTCAAGGCTCTAATAAACTTGTTCAATCAGTTTTAACACAAACTTAATTTCTAATTTCCCAGGCTTTGCCAGAAGGCCTGTCTCCTTTTGCCTGTGTTGTAGATCTCTTCAGCCCATTCTTTTCTCTTCAAAATTTCTTCAGCTATTCAGATTTTATCTGTAGTTCTTTTTCCCAAAATGTCTAGGTTTATTTTATTCTTTTTTTTTAATCTTGAGCTCAAAATCTGCCAATTTTTTTTCCTTCCAAAAGCTTAACAGATGATATTCAAAGTTCTTTATCATAAAATGTGTAGCTTTTATCATCAGCCAAACCAACAGTTCCTTTATCTCAGCTTGCTGATTTTGTTAACAATAACATCATTAACTTATCAGAAATTTATTCTCACATCCTAAACAATATTTTTTTCTGACTGATTCAAAAATGGGTACAGACTGAGACCTAGCTACTAATGACTACGCATATAGTTTCTTGTCCGACATATTTGTCACTTAAACTATGTTCCAATAACCTGTGCAATCTGACATTAATTAAAATCTTTACAGAGCAAAACATTCCTTTTCATTTTTATTCTAATGGTATTCCCACAAGCAAGAAAATAAGTGGCCCCTATAAGAAAAATTCTCCTTGCACAGGGTCAAGGATGATGAGAAAAAATACCTCTGGTGACTCCAGGTTTGCATTTAATTTGGACAGTAAATCTTTGGACATTTGATCTTTTAACATGCTAGAGAATTTGGGAGTTAGCAAAACTTTGAGGGCGTCAGCGGCTGCCTGATTGTAAGGTGTTGCACTCTCATCACCGCACAAACCACTGAGCCTTGACAAAGCCAAGGATGCTTTTATAGCATGCATGTTTTTGGCAATTTGAACACTAGCACCAACACCATGCGATTCTGTTGCATCAGATTCTTCAGCAGTAGAGTCATACTGAAGCAGTAGCGGCAAAAGGTACCTATCATGGACCATATTAAATAGGTAAGTCCAAATAATATTTACAATTAAAACTAAATAGGATAAATACATTTTTTATGTACCATAAATAATTTCTCTCAACATATAAAATTTAGAGCTCATTAGCTAACCAACAACTCAAAAAGTAATACTTCATTACAAGTATTAACTGAGATGCCTAGAGGAGTAAAGCTTAAATTATAATACTAGGTGAGGATCAGATGGTATTATTTCTTATGGCTACTAGATTTAGAGGTAGAAATTTTACTAGATACGGTCAATTTTCACTTAATGCTCAGTGCAGCACATTTAATGAGGTATTGAATCAATACAAAACAAAATTAAGGTTCCAAAAAGATTATCGCAGATGAGAATAGCTCCCCAATTGAAGGGAAGCTAGTGTTTGAGGAGGAAACTCTACGTATGTCTGCTTCATTTGATGATATCAGGTTCATGCATTCAGGAGAAGTGTTCCCCCAATACCTCAGCTGGTAACCCTGTTACTGGTGAAAGCTCTTTGATTAAGGCCAACAACAACAGTTTTGGCTAATCATTTACATGGAGTATTCCTCTTAATCCCTCTTTTCTTTCCCTTGTTACTTGTTAGTTGATCCCACATCATTGTCCCATCCTTTGCCTATCTCAGCTTCAAACTTTGAACCTGTTCATTCTATTACAGGGGTTCAACATGAGATATAAGATTTTGGTGATGGGGTCCTACTTTAGGAGATTGAAAGAGTGCATCAGGAATTTGGAGACGTCAGAATTAAAAAAGAAAATCTTTGAGATTGATAAAAGGCATTCAGTTGTAAACTTAGGTTGAATAAGATAAGGATGGCAACAGATTCAAATATCATTGATAAGGTAGTCATAAGGAAAAAGTGGAATACTTTAAGAGAGTTGGAAAATACAAACAGGATATTGTTTGAAAAAGTAAGGAAATTACTAGTTTCCATAAGGATCTCTAAACTGAGGATAATTTGTCAAGACCATTTCTGAGAACCAGAGTTGGTATGCACTTATAACAGTAAACCCATGTGACCAGCTCTACTTAAATACGTACTTATTTAAGCTACTTATCCTATTTAATCTCTAGACTTACCCTCCTACAAAATTGAAATAGATATAAAATAATTTATTCGGTAAAACAATAACTAAAGAGGCATACCATAAAACACCAGCTTTTAATAAAGCATCTTGCAATTCAGAGGAAACAGAAACATTGGCAATAGTCTGTAAAGCAGCATCAACAGCGGCAGGTACAAGCTCAAATTCAGTGCAGTGCACAATGTCCTCAACTAGTCCAGAAAACTCAAGTATCTCAGCTCTGGCAGCCTGGAACTGACTAAGAACTGAAAATGTTTGCATGATGTTTGTAACAATGATGGCAGATGGTTCATTTCCAGGAGTAGTTGGCTGAACAACACCCATGCAACGGGAAAGAAGAGTTGCAAGAAGATGTACTCCACCATCTCTTACAAGCTCTTCCCCATTCAATGAAGAAGACGCACATCTAACCATATGAAAATTCAAATTAAGAGCAAAAGTTACCACAAAATGTTTTTAAACATATTAGCATAATGGTGAAGCCTAAGAAGAAAGAACATGAAACTCTTACGTCAGCCAGACAAGCTCTGATGCAGCAACAAGGAGTGGTGCTCTATCTGAAGAAAGAAAATTGTTATCATCCTTGTCCACAGTAACAGCACTCAGCAACATGGGATAGCCAGCATATTTGAATGGCTCCAATACATCTCCATGTCTTCTGTATAAAATACATTGTCCCTTCAACAAAAGTAGCAATCTCCAAGGCTGAGGACCTTGCAACCCTTGCATGGTAGCCTATGTTTTGGTCACAAAAAATATAATTTAACAAATTATAAAAGGCATACGTGTTCTTTCTTGCAGATGAAAAAAAAAAAACTAGTAGAACAATTCATTGTAATGGAGGATATAAGCATGCACCAAGAAATCAAAATGTAAATGAATGAGCATTATGATTTTGATGGCCCATTTTTGTGCTTGTATACAACCATTGTAAGCTTGCATGCATGTATTCTGCAGTTGTGGCTCATTAGAAGAATAAAACATATAAGCTAAAAAATATGTATAAGTGTGCAATTTCCCCCCCCATCAGGCTTTTAAGTCAATAACATACCCAAGAAAAATCACAACTCCATTGCCACCTTTAGTTATAAAAGCAAATATACAGATTTAAGATTTATATGCACAAGATACTATTCATAAATTAATTGCTTAAGACAACACATGTCTCCACAGTTTTTAAGCCGAGATACTAAGACAATATAAGTATGAGAACTGTTATGTAGAAAACAAGAAATAATCATATCGTCTTTGTGACATTTATTGAAACATGATTCAGAAGATTGTGTATGACATGGAAAACTTATGTCTACCTGGAGGCGTTCATAGGCCTTCTGTATCGCAAGAAACTTCTCCCTCCCTTCTGGATTTTTGTCGGGATGATATTTCATTGCAAGTTTCCGATACTGTCGCTTTAGTTTTTCTTCATCAATGTTCTCAATCTGCTTCGATAAGCTAGAAGCTTCATCTGTAACCTCTAGAGAATTTCTTTTATTTACGTCATCACTAGATACATCCTCAAAGGATATTTCAAGGATCTTGCAAGCTTCTTCTTCAGAAAGATCCATAGGCTTTCTAGTCAACTCTTCACGCCACATTACAAGTAGTGACTGAAGAAACTCTACATGTTCAACAATTGGCCAATTTGGAAAACGAATATCATCACATAGGTTCCTGAGGTAATAACGGTGACACCACATTTCATCTCTCAGCTCTGGGTATGTCACTGGAGGCATGGGGGCATAGTCATATAAAACATGGCAATGCTGTGACAGTTTCTGTGGAAAATCACCAAGATGCTGCAAAACCTGACAAGGAGCAAAGGAGAATGGATTCAATTCCACTATGTGAATATCATATTAGAAACCAAGTGAATATATTATTATAAAAATAAGACTCATCAAAGTGGCTATCACAATGTTTAGATTACCTGGCGAATTAGATTTTCTGCTCTCATTTTGTGAGTCCATATTATCTCAGGGGTGTCAGAATCAGAAACCATTGCTGCAGCAAATGCTGTCGGACCACTACGCTCCAGTACATACAACAAAGATTCAGGTAGAAGTCCACCAAGAACACTGCGTTTTGCCAAAGGCAATGAAATTGAAACTGCAGCCTCTTCCCCACCATGAAATGCTTGGTGGACATGGGTGACAGAAAAGAGTTGCCCAATTGACAGTAGATTAGACCCAGGATATGCCAGTGCAAAATAAAATGCACCAGTGCTGTACAAACGAACCATAGCTTTGGGATTCCGGGTAACAATGGCCTTAAGCAATGCAGCAGCTGCCTCAACAATACTTGGTTCCCCAGAAAGAATGGCCTGTCCCCACCCCAAAAAAAATTGAAACGAAAATAGGAAATCAAAATATTATAATATATAATTTGTTTAGAAGTTGGAAGAGTAGACAAAACCTACAATTTTATGATATCATTTATATATCTTGGAATGTTTTAAAGTATCCTAGATTATCTCTTAGGATTTATTCTTCTTTTATATTTTATGATTTATTTTCGTATTTATTTAGGATCTTTGTAATTAAAAGCATACAATATCATGTAAATAGGAATTTATCTCCTATATCTATTTGTATTTATTGCATTAATTAAGTATATATAAAACAAACTCCATTGTGTAGTCAAGACACACGGTTTCAGCCTCTCTTGCATATGTTTCTCTCTCTTTCAACAAGAATGATAAAGGTAAATGACTTAAGACAGTCAAGAATCAAAGAATCTGGCCAAAATAATTTTGAGAAAGAAATGCTACTTAGAAAGATGCAAGTCATAACTCTCAACAAATGTCAATATTTTCCAACATGGCTGATTAAAAAATGGACAATTCCTAAAATTACCTGTGCAATATGTGGAAGGCAGCGTGGACTTGACAAGATTCGTTTTACTCTAGGAGTTGGAGTAACAATCTCTCCAGCATCATCTAAATCAGAATGTGCTGACACCATGCTATGCAATATGGATATAGCGATGTCCCCAACCTGAATACAATATACATATTCTATCTATTAGTAGGATACAAAGAAAAAAATTAAAGAATGAAGTGTTAAAAAATTGTTTTTGATAAGACAATTTATTAGCCATTACATAACTATCTTCTGACACTTTTGGTAGAGTTCCAAACGGGCCTAAGCTTATAGTTATCACTTATCAACAATTCAACATAACAGCACTAAAGCTATAGAAAACATCACAAAAGAAATTATTATCAATATTATCTGCCAAGTCCAGCACGATTCTACCTGAGGTGGGGTAAGGACAGGAACTCTGAGGGCAAGTGCCCAACGAAGCTCACGGATATCACGCAACTTCTTCCAATCTAGCATCCCAGAAGCCCAAAACCTTGTTGTCCAATCAATAGCTTTTTTTGGACCACAACCTTCTAATAGCATCTTTTTCCATAGGTCCAACTTGAGCACCATCTTTATCAACATACATCCATTCCTTAAGTGGTTCCATAAAAGCACAAGCAGCAATTAAATTAGATTGCAAGGGAATAGATGTCCTCTCTGAAGTTTCATGGACCACGGTAAGCAGATCAACAGCTAATACACAACCTCCAACTAGAACACAAGCCTCTACATTTGATAAAACCTTCATCAATGCCTGAAATTCAGTAAACCATGGTGAATTTAAATTTTCAAACAATAGAATTGACATATTGCAATGTTTACTCTAGCATTTTTTAAAACTTTATTTCATTTAGGATAATCATTAAACCAATATTGTCCACCTATCCTGTTACAAATAACAATTAGCAGCAATGAAGGTTAAAATTTAAAATGTATTTTCTTTTTGCCCAAATAGTGCCAAAATTTCAGTACTCTAAAGCCAAAATATAAGGACGAACTTCAAACAGAACTATGACACAATAGCAAAGCAAATTAATCCTTCCTCCTACTCAAAGAGAAGACTAAGTTAGGAAAAGTAAATTCAATTTACACACCTTCAGAAGTAAAAGAAGGCGATGCCTCAAAGCTCTGTCATCTGTCCTATCCAAGAGAACAGTAATGTGAGCTGTACCTTCAAAAGGGCCAATGGTCATGTAATGCTGCTCATATACAATTGCCATTGCCCTTGCACAAAGTTCTCTCACTGATGATCCACCACCTCCACCAAAACCATCTAATCTGCCCATGTCACACCAATCATCAGACGCACCTAATTCATCAGGAACAGCACCATCTACAGTAAGCCCGGTGTCAGCATCACATAAGAACCGATGGTAAAGTGCCCTGAAGAAAGCAACAGGATCACGCAATGGGAAGTCTTGTGCCCTGCCACCACTGCCACTCTCAAGCAGTAAACGCAGATAATACTGACCCACGCAAACTTCTTTGGACAAGCTTGGGTACCGAACAGAAAATTCAGGGTAGTTCCAAGATATTTGTGGCGCACACTCAACCCCTGATACCATATCCAAGGTAGCACGGCCTGGAACAATATCTTCAGTACGCTCTTTCTCGACATCTAGTTTATGAACTTCAGCTTGCAAAGATTCTCTCAACTCTTGCCTAGTACGCTCATTCCAAATCAAGTCTGCACGATTGTGATCAAGATCAAATGCTCGCCAAAATTCAGGCCAATTACATAGAAGCCGACCAGATCCTACAGGTGTGTTCTCCACAACAACTTGAGCAGGAGCAGGAATGCCTGCATTCTGCAAATCAACTGCATTGCTGTCAGGATCAAGTGAATTTGAAAAGTCAGATCCTGGAGCTTCATTTGAGTTTGTTGATGCCACAATAGTTGAATCCACAAAAGTTGAATGCCCATTTTGCACTTCTCCTGTAGAAGACCCATAGTTCAAATTTTCACTAGTGTGAACAACAGAAGATTGAATATTTGAAGCCTGTCCAGAACTTGGGTCCATAACTGTTTTAAGATGGCCGTCTGAGCCTCTAACAATAGCACCCACCGTCTGCTTAGCTGAATCAGAAACATCATAGTTATTAGCTGAAGGGAAAGGTTGTTCTTGAGAGGTAAGTCCTCTCCCAATGCGACCTTTCCTGTGCTGAAGTAAACGTCTTTTTCTTTTCCCAATTGATGATTCTTCTTGATTTGTGTCTTCAGCTAGAACTCCATCAGCACGTGTGTGCAAGTAAGCAACAAGGCCAGGAGGCAGAATTCGGGACAATAGCTCCAAAGCTGGCAGATAGGAATCTGCCCAAAGAGCAACAAGTTGTCGACTAACTTCACGCCGCTCACCAGCTGGAAGGAAAAATGCATGCAGTAAATGTCTCAACAAAGCACCATCTCGCAAAGAAGCATCCCGCATGGACTCTGCAGCAATAGCATCTTCTTCTGCAATTGATCGCATTATCATTGCTACTGTTTCTCTAACACTTTCAGCAGGGTGACCAAACAGTGCAAACAAGCGACGCTTCAACCCTGCAACTTGGCGTAATAATTCAACAAAAACAGTATATTGGGTAGTCTCGCCATGAGGATCACAAATCATAGCCTCAAGCACTTCAACAACAGTCATTGACAGTAAAGGTGACACTGAAGTAGGTTTTAATCTGTTGACAAGAATCATGATATAATTATGATTAGCAAACAATACTGACTTTGTATGCATAATTGTGGCATGCCATTCTCCTTTAGAATCTGCTACATTTGCATCACCAGGCCCACCACCTATGAGTACAGCAACAAGCCCTGCAGCCTCAGAAGCTACACCTTCTGAACCATTTCTGAGTAAACCCATTATTCTTCCAACTGCTGCCGGAAAAGACATCACATGTGATGCAGCACTTCTTGAGGCAAGTAGTCTGCGTAAACATGAAATAAAACCCATTACAGTTGCTGCAGCTTTTGGTGAAGGGGGTGGCAGGGGAGGAGATTCTGGTGGCAGATTTGGAGCAGCGGGAAGCATAGTAATCAAGGCCATCAAAGTAACCTCCGGTACTTCAATGTTTGGAGGCACACCACTATATGGTATACAGGCATTGAACTCCCTTATTCTACGCCATAGTTTAGCCCTTGATCCAGGAATAGAACCACCTTCAGCAACGGCATCCTTGGCAGAAGATGCTAAATGTTTCAAATGCATGGATGCAGTTTCTGCATCAGTAACAGGCTTTTGTTGACCATATTGCAAAAAAAACTCTCCCACAGGGAGGGTCAATACGATGACCGGGCATTGTCAGTCTTGGCAATACAGGTATGGCACATTGACCCTGAAAATAAACGTAACTAGAAGTCAAACATGCACTTTGAGTCTTTGACACTCCATTCTGCAATAAGACATGTTTTATTTTTTATAACACCATCATAAGATTGCCTCCAGTTCAGGAACAGGTTCAACAATGATATTATGAGATTAGACAAGTATTATAGGACATAATCATCAAGCTTCAATGTACGTATACAATTAAATAACAATTCTCAACCAAGATGAGATACATCTACCTACTTCAGTTTGTAAAGCATCACGAACTGCTGCAAGTAAGCTATCACGAGACGTGCTTGCATAAACCTACAATTCATCCCACATGCATGAGAAAGTTTAAAGAATAATAAATTATAACTAAATAGCACAACAAAATCTTACATGGATGGGGCATCCATCACTAAATTCAATTGCAAACATCTGGGGCTCTTCAGCAAACCGAACAAGAGCAGTTACTGAAGATAACGGACGAACAGTAACAGCCTGCAAACATCTAGTAAAAATTCTCAACACTTGACATAACCCTTCTGATTATGAGTAAAACTCAGCTTTCATAGACATATAAATGCATTAATAAGAAATTGGTTGCATTAAAAACACGTAAAGCCAACATAAAACTATTGATAAATACACAAATGCAAATTCTATTGATGATGCATATAATGTTCATAATTAATATATCTTCTTTAAAATCTGTTTTACCTCAGAATATGATACTGCCTGCTTGCTGTTACAATAAAAAAAGTAGAGGCCGCATTTGCTTAAGTATTTTCTTAGTACAAAGTGCTTTTCTAATTAAAAGAAACGCTTCAAAGATAAAAAGGTATAACCACTACATAACTTTTTCGGAGAAAAATCAACTCAAGCACTTTTCTCAGAAGGAAAAAGTTATATAAGAAAAGCACTCAAAAGCTTGTCCGCATGTAACCTAAATGTGCAGCTTTATAGAAAAAACCATAAATCACCATGGTTAAAAACTCCAAAGACCTATTGCACACAGTAACATGTTATGCTGTAATCAGTGTTGCTAAATGGCAGCGCCATGGCATGGCAGATTCTTTGCCAATCACCACAGGCAATTTGTGAAGAGATACATGGGAGAATTTTGGCCTTCAGCCATGTTATGCCATCCACCATTGATAACATTGGCTGTAATTATGTCATTCAAGATTTCTTATTAAAAAAATTCAGAAAACAATCGTTTATCAATGTTTAATTTCTTCTGCAAGAAATTCCATCAGTTCCATCAGCACACATCAATGCCTATAATATAATAATAGATTTTCATCTAGAAATGGACCAAATGGCTAAATCCTATTCACAAGTTGACTTAATAAATGCGTCACTTACTTCATAATTCTCAGGACGCCTTTCCACAAGTGAAACCTTTGTAAGAATGAGCTGACGAGATACAGCATCACCATGCTCACCTAGTCCTCCTTTTGGGCCAACTCCTAAGCTCAATCCTGGAACATTTAGAGTTCCATGGGCAGCAGATCGCAGCCTTGTTACAGACCAACCCCCCAGTGGGGTATCTTCTGCTCCAACTGCCTCTTTTGCTGCATTACATTTGTTTGTTCAAGGTTAAAAAATAAATTCACTGCAATAAATAATGAATTTGAAAGTGAAAGGAACATAAACAAGGTTATGACTAGTTACCCCTTTGTTTTATATATTCAGAAATAGAGAGAGTTTGAGAGCTCTCCACAGACAATGATAGCCCAACAGTTGATTTTGCAGTTTTAGTCTGCAATAAAACTTATGCGCTGTTATTACTAATGATATTAAAACATGTAGCATTCCTTGGTTATCAAGAAGGCAAAATTAAACCATTCTTACAAATTCTGCTTTATTTCATGCCAAAGGGCAACCAAATTTAAGGTACCAATATCTTGCAGAATAAATATTTAAGATTAAACAAAGCCATCCATACCAAATTTGAGATAATAGCTGATATTGTGCATCCAGAAGCCGCTTGGAAAGCTTTAGATTTTCTTCCATATAAGGGGCAAAGAACAAATCCGCTACCATGATCAATGTTTTTCTTTCCAAAAGCATCAGAGAGAATAATAATTGCAGGGGAATCCATGTCTCTAAAATCCAAGCACCAGCGAAGGTCACCCGATTTTGTATCGAGAAGTTCAACACCAACATAAGTTACTTTCAATTTCTGTTAAAGCCACCAGCCATACAGGATAATTAGTTTAGCTTATCACCCTGCATTCTTTTTTTTGTATAAGTTCACCATACAGTATATTAAAGAAAACTGCCGGTTATTTATAAAAATAAAAAAAATAAAAATCTTCCCAGGATCCTAATCTCCACAATTCTCACAATATAAAACATTAAGCCATGTTTGAATTAAGGATTTTCAAAATTATAAGGAATTTGGCATGTATGGAAATTTAATTGCTTCAATTAAATTATTTTCATTTACAAAATACTTTGTTTGGATAAGTGAATTCAAATACCTTGAGTTCCAATTTGTTTGTTTAGATAAAGGAATTCAATTTCCATATGTAAATTTCACTTGTCAATATTTATTAAGAAATTCAGATTTCAATATAATATTTTGCCAACAATAAACATCACAAATTTTTATATATTAAAAAATTCAAAAAAGTAGTTCAAAATTTTGAAAATTTACAAAAAAAAAAAAGATTAATTATAACATTTTTTCATAGATAATCAATAACTACAAAATCAAATATTAAATACTTGGTATTATAATTTCAATATTCGCAACCATCAACATGCCGTTTCAGAAGGGGAAAAAAAAGTCAAATTGATAGTGTTTATTATTAAGACGCATAAACTTTTAATCTTATACGGATATGGATATTGGATAGTGACAAGAGGTGTGGGAAAGAAAGAGGTAACAGGAGGGAGAAAGAAGATAAGTGAATAAGAGAGAGAGAGATAGGTGCAAAAGAGAGACAAACAGGCTGAAAAAGCATACCTACGCTTAAAGGTGAGAGAATGCTTCGTTCATAGCATTGATCCCAAAGATTCATGATCCACGTGGCTTGAATGATTACAGGCCCATTTCACTAGTGGGATGTGTATATAAGATAGTGGCTAAGGTTCTAGCTAATAGATTGAGGAAGGTTCTACCGTCCATCATTGACTACCGACAATCAGCTTTTATCGAAGGGAGGCAGTTGTTACATAGTGTGTTAGTAGCTAATGAAGTGGTGGATGAGGCAAAAAGATTAAATAGAAGTTGCCTTATATTTAAAGTGGACTTTGAAAAGGCATATGATTCCGTAAGTTGGGATTTTCTATCTCATATGATGGGCAGGATGGGTTTTGGACCTAGATGGATTGCATGGATCCAAGGTTGCCTAAATTCTGCGTCTATTTCTGTTTTGGTGAACGGAAGCCCGACAGCTGAATTTTCCCCTCAACGAGGGCTCCGGCAAGGTGATCCTCTAGCACCAATGCTGTTCAACATTGTGGCTGAAGGCCTCACGGGATTAATGAGAGAAGCCAACCAAAAAGGATTGTATGAAGGGTATAAGGTGGGTAGGAATCTGACAGAAATCAGCATTCTACAGTACGCTGATGACACCATATTTTTTGGGAAAGCAACCTCAAAAAATGTCAAAACGTTGAAAGCCATGCTAAGAGGTTTTGAAATGGTGTCTGGTTTGAAAATTAATTTTGCTAAGAGTTGTTTTGGGGTGTTTGGGGAGGACGAACACTGGATCACATTGGCAGCTACATACCTCAATTGCAGAACACTAGCCATACCTTTCTGTTATTTGGGTGTTCCTATTGGGGCAAACCCAAGAAGGCGCGAGTTGTGGGAACCCCTTATTAAAAAGTGTGAGAGTAAATTGGCCGGGTGGAAACAAAAATATTTATCCTTTGGGGGGGAGAGTAACTCTCATCAAATCTGTCCTCAATTCCATTCCTATCTTTCTGTTTTCTTTTTTCAGGGTACCGCAGATCGTGCTTCGCAAGTTGATCAGGATTCAGAGGTCATTCTTATGGGGTGGCAGTGCTGGCCAGAAAAAAATCGCCTGGATCAGCTGGGAAAAGGTATGCCAACCTAAAGAATGGGGTGGTTTGGGTATTAAAGACCTGTCTACTTTTAACCAGGCCCTCCTTGGTAGATGGGTGTGGAATCTCCATCACCATCAGGGAGAGTTATGGGCAACAGTTCTGGAATCCAAATATGGGGATTGGAGGAGCTTGGCTGATATTACAAGACAAGGAAGGGCATCCATATGGTGGAAGGATCTTAGCCTAGCATGTTTTCCTTCCGAGGGTGGAAGGGGCTTTCGGGACGGCATCAGCTGGAAGGTGGGCAGCGGGTCAAAGATTCTGTTTTGGGAGGATGATTGGAGAAATGAGGGGTTATCTCTGAAGGATAAATATCCTCGATTGTTCCTACTATCACTACAACAGCACCATTGTATTCAGCAAATGGGTTCTTTTACAACAGAGGGCTGGGAATGGCAATTTCAGTGGAGGCGAAATTTCAGGGAAGGGGAAATCCACATAGCAATTAAATTCTTAGAAGACACCAGTGCCATGGACATTCTGTCACAGCAACCTGACACGTGGAAGTGGCTGGCTGATCCGAGCAGTACTTACACTGTAAGCAGCGCTTATATGTTCCTGCGATCGGAAGATATCCTGCAGAATCAAGATGAAGTCTACAAGTATCTTTGGAAGATTAGAGCTCCGCCTAAAGCACTATGTTTTGCCTGGAGGTTAATTGAAGATCGGTTGCCTACTAAAATGAAGCTTCGAAGAAGAAATGTGGTCCTCAATGACCTAGTGTGTCCATTTTGTAGGGTATCTAATGAGGAAGCGTCACATGTATTCTTTAGCTGCCACAAAATTCAGGCAATATGGTGGGAATCCTTGCGCTGGGTCAATTTTATAGGTCCTTTTACTGAACACCCGAAAAGGAACTTTTGTCAAAATGGATTCTTATATGACATTGGGGTTACCTCACATAGATGGATAGTATGGTGGATAGCTTTCACTTGGACGATTTGGTGGCATAGAAATAGAATTATTTTTCACAATGACAACTTTAATCAAAGTAAACTGATAGAGGACGCTCTCTTCAGTTGCTGGTCTTGGCTTAGGAATTTGGAGAAAGGTTTTGATGAACCTTTCCATTTCTGGTCTAGCAATCTGGGGATAGCTTTTGTAACTAGGAGAAGGGATACTTGTTAATATCATATTTTTGTTTATCTCAATTGGGGAGTTTTATGGCCCTCTAATCCACGTACGTGTCACATGTATTATGGTGCCATAGGACTACTGTTTTGAGTTTAGGGGTAGTGATACGGCACTCCTTGTACTGTATCCTTCCTTCATATTTTATATATATTACTTTTTCTTTTCTGAACAAAAAAAAAAAAAAAAAAAAGGTGAGAGAGCTCATTTCTAATTCTTTTATTTTAGGCATTATTTAAAATCCCTTCATTTAATTTAAAAAACAAACATCCCTTATAAAAAAAAAATCATTTTAAAAATTCTTTGGATTTGATATCCAATCGTGTCCTTTTTTATGGGATCCGACTCTTCTAAAGTGAGGTAAAATAAGGGATCTCAAATGTTGATGAAAAAATCAACCTATATATTTATATATACATACATAACAAATCATAAATGTGTTGAACTTAGAATACATTACAATATACTTACTTCAGTGGAGTCAAATCCCTTTTTATGAGTGGTATTTTAAATTCACTTAAAAATTAAACTCTCTCAAAACTTTCTATCCAAACACACTTGACACAGGTTTTATAAAATTGTCCGTGACTGCGATTTTGGCCACAAACAACGTCCTGGTTTTTGGAGTGACAGCAACCATAAATGTGGCTGCATTCATCCGCAATTTTCAGCAATAACGACCATATCACGACCTTTAAAACCTTGCTTATCACAGTTATTTTCTCTTAATCGGCGCGGGACAAAAGAATGACACAAATGCACATCCTCACAATTCATCATACGCAACAAACTACGAACAACACACGACAAATAATAAACAGTACCACACACTCTTAAGTCTTAACAATGGCAAACCAAGCAAGAATAATCCCACAATCAAAATGCATGCATGCCCATTCTGCTCTCTTTACTCACATGCTAGACTAAGTTCACAGAAAAGCAAAAGTAAAAAACAAAGAGAATCAATCACAATTCACAACTAAAGAAGAAATTGCAACTTACAAAAGCAACCCACTGAGACACCCGTCGCCGAAGATGAAGCACCGGGAACTCAGCCACCGGGGCCAACCGGTTCCACCGTATCCGATGCAACTCCGTCAAAATACTCGCCCTGTACCGCGACGAGAACTTCATGGCCTTGAATTTTCCGCGTCCATCGGTCCTCACGCTGAGGTTGAACTCGTTTGAATTCACGTCGCGGCCGAGAACAGGCGAGGCACCTTCGAAGTCCGTGGCGACGTCGTACGAGTTCGTGACTGTAAGCGTGGAAGGATCGAGAGTGAGAACGGAGACGCTGGAAATGCAGAGAATCCTCTTGTAGCGGCCGCGCCACGAGTGCTTAACGACCATATACCGCGCCAAGTACTCGGGCTCTTCGAGAGGCGGCGGAGCGGAATTGACGGCGGAGGATGCGTTGGCGGCGTCTTCCATGACCGGCGGCGGGCGAAGCTGGACGGGTCGGTTGAGATCGGATGCGTAGCGGCTCACGGATTCGACCTGGGGGAGATGAGCGAGGGTGTGAACACGTGGCGCATTGTGGAAGCGGAGGAAGAACCAAAGTCCCTGCTGCTGCGACGATGGAGGTGCCGCCGCCGCCGCCGGGCTTCCGAGAGGCCGAGAGTGATTCGCCCCCAGCTCTGAGACTTAAGAGCGGTGTGGATTACATTCAATTTTCCGCACGATCGAATCGGAACCCTAACTAAAGTGATTTGTTCATCCAATGCGAGGTTTCGATTGGAGTTACGATGGGGAAGGGAGCGGTTAGGGTTGCGGGAATCGGAGAACGGAAAATCGAATCGGAGCAAGCGATCGCACGTTGGAGTGAGAGAAATGGCAAGAGAGAGAGAGAGAGAGGGGGGGTAGTGGGAGGAGGAGGAATAGGAGAGGGCGAACGCACCGTCTGGTGCTGATCAAGATGACGTGGCCGTTTCTTATTCGCGATGACTCCTACCTCCTCCAGAATTAAAACACTGAAAATTGAAAATATTATATTGTTTATGGTTTTTTTTTTCTGTTTTTAGTTACAAGAGGAAAATTCTATGATGTGGTTTTATATGTAAGAAACAAAATTGATAGCGTGTTTTAGAATAATGAAAAATCAGATTTAATGTTTTTTCTTATTTATATAACAGATGCTGAATAAAGGAGGTGAAATTGATAGCTAAAACTTGGATTAAATTGACCTTATTAAATAAACAACTTGAAATGAAATAATATTCAAAATTAAATTCTTTCTTATTTAAAATTTATAATATGATTTGCTTCTAGTAATTCGTTAGGTATTGAAAAAAGAGAAAAAAAGAATGCAACACAGTAGATATCTGTTTAGTAGTTTAGGTTGTACTCAATTAGTATAAATATAAAACAACTTCAGGTCAGTGTATTGGTTCTATTCAAAATTGGAAAGTTCCTTGTTTCATCACATGTTAAAATTGTGAAGTTTATAACCGACTAAAATGGACTTAATGGTGAGTATTGAGATAAATACATAAAAACTTAAGTTCAATTTCTATTGTGATTTTTATCCACTAAAAAAATTTGAGAAGGTCATCACTTTAAAGTTTAAACAAACTGCTCCTTTGTTTCCTCACTCGTCCACATTGACAAGACATTATTCTATATATATATATATATACTTTCTAATATTGGCATGGACTACTACAATCAAAGCATCCTCTCAACTTAAACATCGATAACGAGAAGACATATTCATGATGTTATAATTACGGAAGCATCGAGAGATGGTTTATTAGAGCCTGGAACAATCCAACTAAATGCAGGAAATTCAACGTTAGTGCTTGACAAACAAGGTTCAACATGCAAAACCTAACACTGATTGTGAGGAGGTAGTTAATCACAATTTTTACTTTTTACGTGAACTTTATCATATTTATGACCCTTTTGTTTCATGTAACTAAATTTAACAAGTTACATATCTTGAATTAGTAAAAAAGAATCATGCTATAAAATAAAAAAAACAGTTACAGTTTCAAAAAGACAACAATAACCCAAATTTGAGAAATAAAAAATTAAAATGAATTTTGTAGAAGATAAAAAAAAGAAAAAATAATTAAAAAATAATAATGGACTGTGTTTTAGACTTCAAACTATTTAAAAAATATTATAAAATAATTTTATATTATCATTCTATTATAAATTATTATGAAAGATAAATATATTAACTTTTATAATAATTTTCTTTAAAAATCATGCCACCAGTCATTTGAAATTGAAAAATAATATTTTGTTATAAATAATTGAATAATAATATTTCATGTTGTAAGTACATGACCGTTAAAATCTTATTTCAAATAAGGTAGTATATATTTTTATAATGTTTATTATATTTGTCTATTCTATACTTTTAAATCTCATCTAAATTGATTATACACACTTTCGATGAATTTAAATATTTTTCTTTCAAAAATTATCTAATAACTTATATTATTATTTTTCTTGTCTTAATCCGATTCATCAAAAGGAAAAGAAACTAATCCGAATTCGGTCAGGTTATATTGTTATTTTTCAATAGCACTTAATTAATTTCATGCACTCAGCTAGTGGTCACTCATAAGTAAATTGATCGAACAAACTTATTTTTATCTAACAATATCTAATAATCTTATATTGTCGTCCAAAATAAAAGTTCAAAACTTAAGTCTCGCACCATGTGAGCTATTGTTTCATTATTATCAACTTTCAATCTGGTAACAATGACATGTGGTGCACAAACTGAAATTGAAAACATAACTACCCGATCCTGCCAACTCCTCCATACGATGTCAAAACTTGACTGATTTGTAATCATCAGCTATTATCTTCTCTTGAATTCCAACGGGATCAAGAGACCTTCATGCGAATTCCAAAACATTTGATCATTCGGTATTGTTATTTTCAGGTCATTTTAACAGACACTGATAAGAGGGAATGAAATCTACGGCGCGACTCCAACAACAAAGAAAATAGATCCAGCAATAAGATAGAGGCAATACTGAAGAAAGATGAACAACATACACCAATAAATACTTCTATTCCCCACCAAGTATAAAATTAGACAAAACTTACTCAAAGTCAAATTACCTAAAGCCGCTCCAATGTTTATTTTGCATTTGGAAATGAACAGAGAGCATATGCTCATATATATGATATAGAAAGATAGCAAATGAAAAAGGACAAAAGGAAAATTAAACACCAAAGAGAAGATACAGCCACTTTGACATGTTTACCGCACTGGCTGCTGATTGTAGTGTGCCTTCTCTTTTTTCTTGGATGCAGCCAGCCTTGCATTCCTTGCAGCAGCCTCATTAGCAGCAGCACGCGCAGCAGCATCCATCTCCTTGCTTGATTTCTTCTTCTTCATTGAAGCAACTTTCTTAAGCCTCTCTTTAACATCAATTGCAGATGCATCCTCAGCCTTCTCCGTTTCAGCAGTTTCAGAAGCTGCATTTCCTGTTCCAGCATCCAAGCCATCAAACTGGTCTTGTGATTCTTTCTGCTCCTTTGAAGATTTGTCCTTCTTCTTCTTCTTTTTAGCATTTTTGCTTTCCCCAGTAGCATTCTCCTTCTTCTCCACAGCACCATTAGGATCCTCTTCTTTCTTCTCAGCACCTAAATTTTTTAAGGACCAGACAAAAAATTCCAAGTAAGAAAGTTTCAGTTACAGTTCAGTTGAGATAACTAATATATTTAGGGCAATGTAACTTTTTATACATGAATATGATTGAAAGCACCATATTACCATTGGAATCATCTTCTTGGCCAGTGGGTTCCTTTTGTGTGTATCCTAGCTCAGCCAAAACAGCTTCAAGTTCTTTAAGCCCCTTTTTCTTTAATTCCTTCTTTGAAAGTTGCCTTTCAGCTTCTTTTGTAACCACTGGTGGTTCAGGAGGCTTCTGGAGAACAGGCTCAGCTTCTTCTGTCACTTCTAAGTCATTTTCATGTTCATCCTCAGCATCATCATCTGCATCATCAAGACCTTCCAACTCACTCTCACTCTCCTGGTTTCAAATAGTCATCAAGTCTACCAGTTAGTCAATATGTAATCAACAAAACCACCAAGAGAGATAGGACACATACATACAAAGGGAGAGAATTACAGTGAAGACTGATTAATTGATTGATTTTAAGCAAAAGACAACACTCGGGCTCTTTTATCTTCCTGATTGTGAGCAGGGAATAGTAACCTCATCATGTTAGATAATTTTATTCAGTTATTTATTTCCAGCAATAGCCAATGATTGGATTTTTTTTCCAGCAAATTTTCTAATGGGTATGAAGTGATAACCATCTTGGCTTAAGCTCCATACTTAAGTTTGATTGCTGTTGGCATATAGTGTAAATCATTATACCTTCACCTTATTTTGCAAGAATTTAGCTCCTTATTAGACATTAATACCATTTAAATACTGTTCTCTTCTCAAAAAGCAAAATACAACAGATTGTTCCTATAGCTTTTGAGATGCTTGCTTAAGAACTATTTTAGCCAACATCAGCTTGCCTGATACTGATTAACAAAGAACTATCTCAGAAATGCTAAACATTAGCTAGAACGATCCTATCAGTTCCTTAAATGTTAAGGCAGAAAAAATAACCTCCAATATGTCATTTTTATTAATTCCAAAATCAATGTGCAATGTGCAAGGCCATTCCATGAAAATTTTACAGGCTACATTATTCCACATTAGTTTGTTGATTGTAAGATATAATAACAGTTCAACACAAGATCAGACACATGGGGAAGTATAAAGAACCGTTGTACCATTATACTCAAATCAGCTAACCAACAAAGACCAGGCCGTTAATTGCAAGTAAACAGAACGCCAACTCATGAAACCATTAACATGAATCATACATATGACAACTCCTGAAGGATTGATAAATATTATCACAAAGCTAGACAACCAGAACAAGAATCGGCAAACCGACAAAGACTAGACCGTTAATTGCAAGTAGACAAGACGCTAAATCATGAAATTGTTAACATATACAACAACTTGGCACGGATAGATAAATATTATCATGCGCTAGACAACTGGAACAAGATTTGGATAATGATTATCAACAAAAAAAAAAAAAAAACACAAATGGAACACATTTAACATTGTATCTTGTAAAGTTGAAAGCTACTCAGCCTTCATGAAAATCATTCAATATTTAACACCAATCTTTCTCCCCAAGTATATAAAGCCACCCAAGACTAAACACCACATATAAACACAACTTTAAAAAATAAATAACAGAGAAATACACCAACACAACCAGAATTCCTGACTGATAAATCCCTGTTGAAGCACTTCCACACCCATTTACGTCATACATTAGAACTCAGCCAATCCACAGTCAGGTCAAAGACAAAGACAAACAAACAACTATCCACACCAGAAACTAAGGGGTACACAAAAATCATCAGGAGTAACTAGAACTATATATTGCATCAACTAATGATAACCATCAACATTAGAACTTCTTTTATATATATATATATATATATATATATATATATATATATATATATAAGAGAAAACACAGATTTTGGTATAGCAGATAAATATAAGCATTATCTTATCCATCTATCTATAGATAGATACACAAACACGCAGATTTTGGTATGGCAGTCGTCGTGCCCATGCAGTTCAACCAATCCACAGTCCGGTGTTAAAGACAAACAACAATCCAAATAATTAAGTAAAAGCAATGAATATATAAAAATCGGGCAAAAAAAATGAAACCTCAGCAGCAGCAGCGGCGGCGTCGTTTAGAGTGACGGGAGGCGCAGCCCAAACGGATTCAGGAGGAGCGGCGGTGGCGTAGTAGTCGTCGTCATCTTCCTCGTCGACATCGGCCCATGACTTGGTGGTGAGGGGCGCGGGGGCCCAAAAGACGTCCTTCTTGTTGTCCTGGGCCTTGGACTTGGACGGGCCCTGGTCCTGGTCCTTCTCGGGCTTCTTCTTCTTCTTCTTCAAGCTACCGAGCGCCGCGAAGACGTTGGTGCTGTTTATGGCGGGCGCCTCGTCCCTCCTGCTCCCCATTTGCAATCCGGGGGCAAGATCGGAAATGTAGAAAATTGAATTTAGGGTTTTGCGGTGGTGTGATCTGATTCTGAGACTAAGAAGAACGTTTGGGTGGGAAGAGGAAAAACGTAGAAGAAGCAGGTGGGAGGGAAGCGGGGATCAACAACAACAAAAAAAAAAAAAAAAAAAAGATGAACGATGGCTATGATGAGACTGTTTGCATACATATATAGATAGACATATATGCTTTGGGATTTTGTAGGAGCATGCTTTTTCGGGTGCGCTAGGGTCCGTGTGGATCTGCTACACTAACACTCTACACTTCTCATCTCATGGGCCTCCGTGTAAACCCAAACTCACACACGTGTCGTCCATGTTTCAGAATCATCACACAGCTCGTCAATACTATCTTTTTCTTAAATTTAAAATATATAGTATTTAAGGCAAAAAATTAAAAATATTAAAATTGCGCAACTGGGGTCAAGTCGCGTCCCCTAGACGTGATTCATAACTTTTGACTAAAATATTTGATTGAGACGAAATCAGTGGCAAACCGCTCGAAATTGAGAGAAGAAGGCCTGGACAAATTTCTAAAGGGGATTTGGTCAACTCTTTTTTTCAAAAAATACCTCTAAATGCCTCAAAATTAGGATTTAGGATTCAATTATCCTAAAATTTTCAAACAGTTTACTTTTTTAATTATTTAATTAGTTCATTTAATGCTATTTTCTATTTTTTTAATTACTTTTCTTAATTTCAAACGTTTTGACATAAAACACGCCTCCATCCAAAATTAAAAATATGGATCTTCCAAAACAGTAAATGCAATGTGCCAAAAATATTCACGAAATTATTATTATTATTATTATTCATCATGCTGAGATACAACAAAAAGGTGAGATAAGATAGTAATTCCTAAAATTTATTTACTTGCAAACAAAACAACCGCTTCCAAGTTCTAAATTTGTCCCAAAATTATATTAATTGTCTCAACCAGCCCTTTCTTTCTGGTTCTAATTAATTTGTTAATCGATAGTTTTTACTCTATATCTTTTTTTTATTTGAATGTTAGTGGTTCATAATCTTTTTCTCTTTTTCTTATTATATATCTTATTAAATTGTTTAAAATATTAAAATTACTAAAGATTTTCAAGATTTCAATTTTCGGTCATGTAGATTAAAAAAATGTTATTGTGAATTATCATAGCGGTTTAAGAAAATTCACTAAATTATATATATATATAATGTTGGAATATAACAAGAATGCATAAATATAATGTTGGCACATCTTTATTTTGCTTAATATGTCATTTTTGTTCCTCCAAAGAGATATACTTATTTTTTTATTTTACAAAATCTATACTTTTGACCAAATTTTCAATTTTACTTTTTTTTTTCAATTGAATGATATATCTAACATATTTATTTAAAATACTATTAAGAAATAATTTAATTAATTAAAATGTAAGATAAAAAAATGTATGCAAAACAGTGGATTTTTTTAAATAATGAAACTAAATTTCTTTATTTTAAAATAGAAAAATAAAAAATTATGAATTTGACAAAATAGTAAACAAGTTATATTTAAGCCAAAATTGAGCCTTTATTGTATATTAGAAATTAAAGTATTTTACTTTATATGATCAAAACAAAAGCAGAACTCAAGAATAACAAAAAAAAAAAATCATATACCCAAATATAATTATATTTGATAAAAGAACATAAAATAATCAATATAATCACTTTATTAAATAATATAATATCAGAGACAATGATTTTTTTAATAAAAAAGAATTTATATTTATAAATAAATTTATAACTCTATTAAATTTGAGAGGATGAATAGACAAGGGAATTATAACATCTCAACAAATATGAAAAAGCGAGAAATGTCTACCCACACATAATTATTCATAAGATTATATTATTTTTTACACATTCACTTTCTTCGCATTTCTCCTCATTTATCTCTCAAGTAAAAATTGATATCAATTTTTGTTGTATAATTAACACACTATTATTATTTTTCACACCACAAAATAGCTATTTTGGGGAAGAGAGAAATGCTTCCCGGTCGTGGCTATTCAAACAGAAACAGTTACTTATTTGATTTTCTTAACCCAACTTTATTTCAATTAGATTAGTTTCAATTATTTTTTTAAAAATTCAACCTATTCCAATTCAATTAAATATTTTTAACTTTCATTTAAGTTTTGTGCGTTCTTAAGTCATGATAATTCAAAATGCTTCAGAAATCGTTAGCATTCAAAAATGTATGCAACAACTAATAATCAAGCTATAACCTGCTCAATCTTTATGGGTAAAAATACATTTCAGTCCATTATCTCAACCACACCAAAATACAATGAAATAATAATAATTTTAATGACAGAAGAAGCACTTCCTTTCATCTATTTCAAGGTCCATTAGTTAAATGGGAATGAAACTCATAAGTTCATGATGAAGCAGAGGAAGCAGAACTATCAAAAGTTGTTCCTACATGCTGAATAACAAAACCGTAGATCTTTCTCTTCAATTTCTCAATCTTTTCTGTAAGTGAGTCATCCCCTTTGGAAACCACACGGTCCAGCCATGCATTTACACGCTTCAAGTGTGACAAAACAACAGCAATGGAGCCACCATCCAGGGGCAATGCTTTTTTCCCATCAGCTGTACACTCTCCAAACACTTTGAATCCAGCATCAAGGGACTCTTCAACAAAACGTAGAAACCACATTTGCATTTCAGACAGCAAATTTGCTCCAAGCTCTACTGTCTCTTTCATTCCACTACCTCCTGTCCACACATCAGTACTCAAACTGGAGTGTGGTGATGAAGGAACCTTATGGTTCTTAGCTGCACTGACAGACTGTCTTTTTGATAAGCTTTTTTGCAGTGTTGATGGAGGATCTGCGGTTGTGCCAGTAAGAAGGGATACTATCTGAAGATCAGTGGCCAAGGCAGCTTCAACCCAAAGAGAAAGTGATTTTGAGTGTTTTGTTGGAATGCTGTCATCAGGTGTCTCAGAATTATGTCTGCTGGCAACAGATTCAACCATTGCAGTTGATTTCAGAACATCATCATAGATAGTGAAGAATCTGTCTATGGTTGGCAAAGGATTTCTGGCCTGGCACACTGAGCAGAGGTCTGAAAACATGCTGGTAGGCAGAAGGAACAAAAAAAATGCATTATTCATACTAGTCATTAAGGAGGAAGTGAAATATGTGAAAGAAAGATATGAATTGACACCCTTTAGTAGAAAATGAAGTTTTCTATTGAGGGTTTAAAAATTGAAACTGCCAATAGAATCCAAAAGTGAGATGAAGTGTAATTGTTACCTTAAATTTCTTATAATACATTCAGTAGCATTGGCCTCCTCCAATGCTTCAGCAGCAGCAGTAGAAGCAAGGATCTTCCTTTGCATTGCTTCCTGCATTGAGTTGATAACAAGGGATTTTAACATTTTAAAGTGAGTCAAATAACCAAATGAAATCAACTGAGCCTGTTCTAACCCTTCACATCAGGATGATACCTATCTGTTATCTTAGCTTGCTTTGTTTGGATTAAAATCTCATTGTGTTGTGGACTAACAATTATGTTGAAAAATCAGTGGTTTGGATGCTAACACTAGTAGAACAACATATAATATGCGAAAAGTATAATTCCATATAATTTGTACGAGAAAAATAAGTTTCTGCCCTTGATTTTTCTCGTACACTTCTGTTTTTTATTGGGACAAAATTTAGGTGCAGTTGCATAGATATTTTTAGTATTATTATCTAATTAGAACTAATCAGTGCAATAAAAGTGAACCCAGTGCCAAAAGCATTATTAAAATTTCAAAATCCATACCTTTCCAAGCCTTGCAAGGTTCCCAGACACAGCATCTAATGGAACACTTCCATCAGTCCATTTCTTCTCATGAATGGTGATACCCATTGCTGCAAAATTGGACTTGTCTTCAAGAACACAACTTTGAGGATAACCAGCTTTAGTTTTCTCATTGCACAAAGAATCATTGCTACCCGGTTTTTGACCACTCGCATCACTTAACCGCCTTGACATTGCAGCCTGCGAAATTGCATCAACATTGGTTAGGGCTAAACCAAACAAGTAGCAGTAAGTTAGTTGTTGCATTGTTTTTAAAATGGGAAACGCAATTGCAATTTCCCACTTAATCCTCAATCGCAAGCAATTGCGCTCTAAATTACTTTCTACTCATGGTTCATCTCAATTTCATTTACCTGAGTACGCAAAATTGCTTGTGCATCAACCTTACTCTTAGAACCACCAGCTTCAACAGGCGTGGCCGGCGGTTGCTCATCCCAATTCTTCCTGGCACTCTTGGACCCAACCAGCGCATCGGAGACCTTCGAGATCCCGGCGACAATGGTGGCCATCTTCTTCTTCCCGGAGGAATCCGCCACCAACGGCGAAACCTTAAGTCCCCCAGACAACCTCCTTCCGGGAGAAAGTGAAGTCCGCCGCGGACTCGAAGACGGCTGCTTCCTCCCGGTCGGAGAAGGCTGCCGGTACCTCGACGGCACGATAATCGCCGGCTCCCTCGACACCTTTCGGTTCTCCTCGCGCGCCGAAATGAGGCTCGGAACCACACACTTGGACGGCACCGGAGACGCGGACCTCTTCCCCTTCCCCGCCGGTGATGGATCCCTCTCCGCCGTGGTGGAAACAATCTTATTCCTTCCGGCGGACTGCGATCTCTTGGCGGTGGCCGGGGATGAAAATCTCTGTGGCGGTAAGTTGTTGTCGCGAGGCGCGAGAGGGTCTCTGGAGATTCGTTCTTTGCTGCTGTCTTTGTGATGTTGTTTATGCTCTTCATGGTTAGGGTTAGGGATTGGGGATTTGTTGTTGTTGTTGAGGGAGAGGAGGGAGAGGGGGTCTAGTTCGGAGTCTGAGAGGGGTTGGATGAGGAAGTGGCGGGTGGAGGGGGAGATGCGGGCGATGAGGGGCTCCGGGGTGCCGAGGAAGGGGTGGCGGCCGGCGAGGGGGCGGAGGTTGGAGACGGAAGGGAGAGGGGAGTCGAAGTGGAAGCGGTCGACGTGGACGAACTGGCCGAGCTGGAGGCGGTTGGAGAGGATGAGGTCGGTGTCGGGGTGGGAGAGGAGGACGTAGGTGGAGTTAAGGGAGTCGGAAAGGTTTAAATAGAAGCCCTGGTTGGACCAGAGGTCGGAGCCGGCGAGGGCGGGGACGATACCGATGACCTGGAGGAGCGGGGAGCGGTGGTCGCCGGTGACGCGGGTGTTGGTGTTCATGGCCTGCAGCATTTTCAGCAGAATGCCTGGGGTGAGGGAAGCCATTGTTGCTATTGCTCTGAGTCCGTGAGTGAGAGAGATCAGAGATGCATCTATGTATGTAATGTTAAAAGAGAGAGAACGGTTACTACAGCTGCTTGAATTCAAATATTTGTCCCGTTACTCTTCTTGTGATTCTTCTCTCTCAACTATTTCATGCCATTTATTTTTGAATTAAGTTACCCCACGTCTACGTTACCGTTGCACATCCTGTTCACATCTCGTGCTTCCTTTTCCCTTGTTCAAACTTGTACAATGCAATTTTCAATTAAATTGATTTTGAATTTATGTAATTTATGTTTTATATTTTTATTATAAAAATAAGTCAATAGTAAAATAGTATTTATTATTAAAAGTCGTAATTAATTCCTGTCAAAAATTACAAGCACATAAATTTGAGTATTTTTCTTTTAATATAATTTATTATATATTTAATGTCAAGATATAAATCTTGAATCAATTGTTTAAGAGACACAAGTCATTCCTGTCGACTAGTATTTTCAATATAAAATTTATTCAAAATTATTTTAACTCAAAATCAATTTTAAACTTGAAATTAATTCTCCAATAGAAAATCAAACTTGCACTTAATCTTACTTCACTCCTTATACAAGTTTCAACCTATAACAATTTTTGAATTTCTTAGATTGGGATTCTTTTTTCTAATGTTTATTAATTGTTCGCTTGATTTTGTTCAACTTTAACTACTCTAAGTTGCAATTAGAGTGAAGTTGAATGATAATGAGCCTTTGTAGATGTAGTTAAAGAAATGAGCTATTGTTACTTACAAAAAATTTAATATTCAATTAGTTTTTGATGAATTAACAATTAGTTATAATAGAACGAATATGCCTAGAGGAGGGTCATGGCTGCATTTAAAGGCACAAAGTGTAGACGTGCTCGTTTGGTTGTTAATTAACATTATTCTATTGTGTATCATCAAAGGAATCATAAGGAAAGAAGCTTCGATAGGTGTTTATTGTATACAAGGCTTATTTATACCTATCAAATAGACTAGAATAATTTTGATAACCAAGTGATTGGCTAGTTTTGGACAACTAAATGCAAAACATTAATTCACATACTTTAGTAGAGGTTTATGATCCTTTATGACTAACATCCCAATGATCAGGGTCTTATTTAAGTGGTTAGGTTGTGGATCTCTAAGTTGATTGAGTTGGTGGGGCTATTTGGCTTTTGTGATCTAGTTAACATGGTTGGTAGACCTAGGGTAAGGTTGCTTGGGTGTAAGTCCTTTATATAATAGTAGTCCCTCAGGTTAGTTGCTTGAGAGATAAGTAACTAGTTTAAGGGTAATACGTTGATTCAGATAGTGTTGCTTTAATTTCTCCACCTTTTTGGTTTCCTACAAGTTTTTTTATTGGATTCATTATGTTTGACTCAAATGTGTAAAAGGGAGCCACATGTTGATCATTTGACGTGTGTGCGATTGATTGTTTTCAATTTTTTCCCACTAATAAACACAGGGGGTTTCGTTTTCATGTTTTTTCTTCTACTTCTCTTGCACTTCATTTCTTTTTTCCTTGCCTTTTGTGTTGTGTTAAGTTGGGGGGGGGGGGTGTTCAACTTTCTACTTCTAGTTTCTTTGCCAACTATCATTTTCTCACTTTGTTCTACTTATTTCTTCATTATCATTGTAGTTACGTATTGAAAGGGTTGTCTTGTAGATAATGATGTTTCCTCTCTTTTTTTTCCACTCAATCCAAAGGATTTGTTGTTGTCCACAATGATCCCCCTTCCAATTTTGGTGGGACCTTCATTTGCAGAGGCAATCTTCACTTTGGAGGGTGTCAAAATTTACTCATTTCATTCCTTTAGTTGTTCAAGTTGGGATGGTGAGAAATGAGGTACCCATGAGGTAAATGCAACTTAGGTGCCATGGCCCTCCTCTAGAGGGGAATGTGGTGACTTTTTTTTTTTTCTCTAAGTGAGGCTAATGAAGTCACCCCCTAATCATTGTTAAAGCTTATACTAAGTAGTGACATTTGGAATGACTCATAGGTGCCTTGACATCTCAATGGAGGTAATTTGTAATTCGAAAAGACATAGATTCCTTATGGAATTGGCCTTAGTGTCCCAAAACAGACTCTTAGGGCATTGATTTGAGTTCTAGTGACTATAGTGGTTATATTTTTGCCTCACTTAGGTTATATTTTTGCCTCACTTCGGTTAGATTTTTCCCTAGCAATGTTGAAGAAATGTAAAAGGGTAAAAATACATCAAAACAAGGATGGTTATCCTTTGCCCTCGAAGGAAGAAGATTTCAAGTAGGTCGGTATAAAGGCTTTGGGGACACAAAGTTGTTTTGTGAGTTTGTTAGACATGACTCATTTTTATATGTCAATACAAAGGATTTAAGGGAAAAGGTGAAACATTTTTTATTAAAATGCTAAACCTTGTTCAAAAAGTTAGATGTTTGGCCCACTTTTTTTACAAGTTACTTTTAGTAAAAAAAAAATTTCAAGTTATTCTTCTTGTCTAAATTTATGTTCTTTAATTTTTTAAAAGTATTCTCTCTGAATATGGTTGAACTAGCTTCTCTTCTTAAAGAGAAGATAAATAAGAAAAAAAGTTACATCAAACTTTGATAAAACTTATGTGTTTTTCTATATAATATTATCATATTACAGTAGTTAACAACATAGGAGAATACAAATCCTTAAAAATGAAAAAGAAAATGGAAGTGCCCAAAATAATCTCACAGTTAGACAAAAAAAAAAATCTAACAGAATTCTAATTTTTTTTCAAGAATATATATGGTAAAAATCTGTAAGGGCACATTCTTTAAGTGCTCTATGGCTTCTTTAATCAGTAAGCTATAGTAAAATTACAAATATATATATACCCAAAGCTTTCTTCAGAATGTTCGTTAGCCTTTCCTGCTGTAGTAAAGAAGAGCCATAAGAGATCATTATAGGGAACTGACAACCCTTTTCTGATGGATCCTCATCTGTTACTGTAGCCAAGCCTGAGAAACCACAGTCCCAATCCTTTTGGTTATTCACTTGATAATACATATTAAAGGCATATGAAGCATTCCCTTGGAGAGTTAGACTGTTACAAGAAGAACCATAGCCCAAAGCAGTGCAATCTGATTGGCTACAAGCGTAGTCAATGCTATCAGCTAAGTAGTGCAGGTCCTTAGCATCTGGATCCAAGATACACCATTGCTTTTCCATGTACCTTATACCCTCCACAGGGACCAAACCCTTATTCTCTTCAAGTCCTCTTAAGTCCAATTCATACTTTGGCTTGCCATCAAACTCAAAAATCCCCCAGTGCCTCTCAAAGTTGCCAGGAGCAATACTTTTAGCATTCTCGTCAATTAGACTGAATAGATAAATGTCAATTATGCCTTTCCTTTTAGGGGTACCATTTCCACTCAAAGCATGCTTAAGCAAACCCATGTTGAACCTTTTTGCATTCTGGACATTAGCATTCTTGTCACCATCAGTTGGCCAGCCAACTTCTCCAACTAAAACTTCAATGTCTGGAAATCCTGCCTTCTCTAAGGCCCAGAGAAGAGTATCCAAATTTGCATCAAACACATTGGTGTAAACCGAATTGCCGTCTATAAGAGGCCTGTTACTTCCATCAAAAAAAGCAAAATCAAAAGGGAAATGAGCATTTCCATAAAGACTAAGGAAGGGGTAGATATTGACTGTGAAAGGTGCATTGTTTGCATACAAGAACTGAACTATTTCAATGGTCTGGTCTCGTACTTCAGGCCTGAAGTCACCAGCTGATGGCACTTGATTTGAGTCCGGGGAATAGTAAGCATCAGCGTTGAAGGGAACAGTGACTTTAATCTGTGAACCAAAGCCCCAACTATTGAGTGCTGTTTGTATGTTCTTAAGAGCTGGCAGAGTTGACTGTAGATAGGTGCCATTATATTCCTTAAGGAAAGGTTCATTACCCACAGCAATATACCTGCATCACAAGCATAATTCAGAGTAGTGTTAAAATTGGACTTAAACATACACAATAGAATCTTATATATGACCATTGACCAATAAGAACATTAAGTACATTACATAAAAGAACGATGCCATTTAAACTTCTTAATTGAGGCACAGTATCAGGCTTCTGATTTATTAACATTCCTTGAAACAGTAATCATATTTTATTACTTCAAGAAGCTAAGTAGATAAATATTATGAACATGTATTGGAAGAAGTGTGGTTTCAACTCCTGAGCATTTGTCAATTGCTACAAAATGGAGTAATAGTGACTTCCATGAAAATTTTGGGATACTATCAAGAATTTGGACCAAGAAAAATGAACCACAAGCTAGTAGCATCTTGAACAAAAGAATAAGAAGATATAATAAACAAAATACAACAAAAAAAATGCAAGATACAACTGGAAGAAAGCAAGAGTAGGTCAAGTACTAGAAACATTTAAGAGCAAGAAACTATCTGCAAGGAAAAGACACGCAAATGATGTGATAATGAATGTTGTATATAGTATACTCATAGGACTACTTAACTTGATATTTAGTCCACCAGGGTACATGTAACTAGTGACATTTTCATAAACCCAAGAATCTGCAACCTGAGGATTCCTACTCATCTCCTCCAACATGTTATTGGGTATTGCTAGCATCACTTCAATATCAGTTCCCATCAGTGCTGCCATAATCCACTCTTCAGCATCAAACAGCTTCAGTTTATCAAAACCGTTTTCTTGAAGCATCTTGACCACCTTATTTGGTGGAAGCTTGTGAGTTGCCATGGTTCCCCAGTTGACTCCAACACCTGAGCCACATGAGGCTACAGTGAAGAACACAAGAAGGAATGCCACTAGGTACCTAACACAAAGTGCCTTTTCTTGTGCCATTATATGGCTTTTGTTCTATATTCTGGTCTTGGCCTAGCAAAGATTCAAGAATAATGACAGATGAGAAGCCAAACAAATGGGAGAAAAAAGAAAGAGAAAGGGGAAGGTATGATTCTTGGCACAGGAATTTGTAGAAAATGAGAGGTTTCTTTCTTAGTGCTGCGTGTGTTTCAGTGCCTTCACAGAGAAGGTAAAACAAGGACTGAAATTTTGGAGTTTAATACAATATATCATAAAAAAGCAGGAAATGGAACAAAGATTCGTTCCTTAATTCAGTTATAATGCCAGCATGTGTTGCATTAGTGTTAAGCTCTTGGGTCATCATTGTAATCACAATAATAGTAAAAGACTAAAAGGAGTTTCTGTAAGGCCAATCAAGTGGCTTCCCTTCCAGCATGCATACGAAATCACGCACATCACAGGGACAATATTTGGGCCATTAGATAATTAAATGCTCTTTAGAGGGACAATATTTTATATGATGTTTACTCTTCTGAAGAGAAAATCCAATCATTGATTAAAAAATCAATAGCTAATATTATTATATGCATATACATAATAAATTACGTGATTATTATTATTAAAATCAATAGTTTTCTCATCTGCTGCAAAATTGGGTTGATTTGATGAAGAAGCATAGGTCATAGACTCATGTCATAGGTGTACCTGATGAGTAACTAATTGTATATTTACATATATTCTCAAATAACCATTTAGTCGTTTAGTTATTTTCTTTGATAACAGTGTGTGTATTTTTTTTTTTCCTTTGATCCCCTAATCTTAGATTGTTCTAGAATTAGCCTCAGTATTCTATAAGCAAGTCTGTCTCTACCCCACCTAATCATCACAATATATAAAAATAAACAAAGCTAATTAACAGACATTGGAAGTTATAGCTTTAAGAGAAGTGAAGATATAAGGTGGGTTGGATGGTTAAGGGAGGAGGAAATGAAGGGAAGATTTCGGGTTTGATTCCTCATGCTAATAAACTATCATTTTCCGATAAAAAAAATAGCTTTAATTTCAAATCTCCATATTTTCATATTATAAGAAATATAAAGTATCAATTAAAAGCTTCAAGCTCTCAGTCTCTAAAGAAAAGGATGAAGGCAATCGTGTAGTATTCTCTTTGCCAAAAAGAAAATTATGCACAGAATATTCACAGAGCTACTTTCCTATAGTTTAGAAATATTCTAGGAGGATTACAATCCAAATCAATCACATTTTTTTTGTCAGCTCAATCACATGCTAATATACAGCTAATTATGTCAATATTTTCTCTCGTGATGCTCAAGTGACTGACTATAAGGCATGCTTGTTTAGTTTTTGGTGAACTGTCCAACTTAGTGCCCTCACTATTTTATTTTTATTCTGCTAATGTACTCAACTGTAGTGTTGTTGCTTTCAAAATGGAAGCTTATAAATAAGCGCATGCAAAATGGGGACACAAAACACTTTGGTTGTAGACAACGCATTGACTAGTAATTGACTAGAACAGAGGAGAGACAAGGCCGTCAATTCTATAGCTTTCCACCTTCAATTTACGTGTACTCTTAATCCTATTATCCTTTCTATACATCTTTTAGTAAAGCGTAGCCTTTTGCTTTAATAAAAGGGGAGTACCTTCTAAGGACTCCATTTTGTATTACAAAGAGCAACAGCACTTCCCAAATCTAGAAAATTAAATAGTCAAAAGTTATCCTCACATGAGGCATTCTAGTTTTTCAGTTATTGTTTTATGATTAAGACTTTCAAAATGGTGGACAAAAGCATTTGTTTTATGAACAAGACTTTAAAAATGAGTAATGTGTTCACCTAGTTAATTCAAAATGAATTATATTTTAATTTTAATTTACTAAAGTTTAAGTGTAGAGGCATCGTTATTAACTTAAAAAATATTATTATTTTAAAGAAACTTTTTTTAAAATTTTCTTAAGACTTTTTCCATTAGATAAGAAAAATATAAATATGAACTTTGATGATTGTACATGAATTTTTTTTAGTTTTGTACGTGACTCAGATAGTGTTTCATGTATAAAAAATAAATCAAATAGTGTTGTAGTACTTGATTTGATTATAGCTAGATTTTTTTTCTACATTATAATAAATTGAGATTACATTTAAATTATGTTATAGTTATTCAACCATGTAATTATTAAAATAATTTGAATTTTAATATACCAATTCGACAAATATATATTTATGTGATAGATAAAATCATAATATATAACATATTTTATAATAAAAATTGTTATCAAACTTTTTTATGATGTAACATTGAAAAACAGCAACATATAAACGTTTTCGCTAAATCTGATGAAATTAAACAGTGCTTCAATACACTTTTACGTGGATACTAGTACTAAGTTATAAATTGAGTATCGTGCATAACTTTTGGACGAATTAATTACAAATCAGCGTAGTGTTCAATAATCAAAACAGCAAGCAGCAAATAAGTTCTCCTTACAAAAAAAAAGCAACTACATTCCTAGGTTAAATTGGGATGTTTCTTTTGTTTTTTTGTTTTCTCAACGTGACGCAGTATTTGTCAGTTCCAACGGATGAACGATTGTTTGCATAGCAAGCATGCAATTTGTAATGGATCTTCTGATTAAACAAACTAAGCAGATAAACTAATCCACTTGTCCATTGCAATCCTCCACTAATCCTCTTACCCTTTTTTATCCTTTCTTTTATCACTTTACTTTCGAACCAATCAAAATCACCATTTTGAGAAAACCTTTGACCTGGTTCGAAATCTAATCCTTTAAATAAATTACGATTGAATGATTGATTCTAGTGTTTCTTTTTTTTTTTTTTAGTTCGCTAAAGGTTTTTCCTAATCAACAAGAGATTTATCTCTATTGAGTATTGAAATATTGAGAATTAACGAAATAAATTGTCTCTACCAAAAGCCGTTTGCTATACAGATAATTAGTAATCAAAGTCTCTGTACTTGAGGGACCCAGATATATATACCACTGTCGTATTTAATAATATATATTCCTTTTTGCCGAAAGAAGAGACGTGATATCATTTGAGATTGTATTAACTCCTGTACTAATCCCCCTTTTTCCAATAAAAAGTAATACTAAAATTTAAAAGTAAATAACAAATATTTCTTATAATATATCAATTACATTAAATAATTCTGATTGAAATTTCCAGTTTTTATTTATTTATACGATACTGAATCCGTAGCTGGTTTGCTATGACCTGAATCCCATCATGACAAAGATGAACTGAACTAGGTGCAGATCATGATCTACCTAAAATCTCTAGCGTTCTTAAATAGTGTTGTTATGCTTGATTTGCAGCCAATAGGCCAAAAAAATTTAACATTGCCTGGTAGATTTTGTGCTTGGTCCAGAATCTAAGTTAGTACTTTCAGTAGAGTAGTTGTTGGTAGAATAATCCATACACTGCAAGATACAAAAAATTATTGTTCATTGTGTATAATTCCAAAGAATGTACCAACCGCAGCTTTAAAATCAACTGGCCACTTTTGCTTTGAAACATAAGTATAGGAATGCAATGCATCTCAAGAAGAATGAATACCACTATATAGTTTCAATGAACATGGCCTATTCCTTCTGTTAAATTTGTCACATGGCACTGAATGTCTGAATCCATCAATGCACCCCTGTCAAACCCTGAAAACTAAGGTAGTATAATACAAAACTATTCTTCAGCATCACCAAGGACAATGTTATTGACTATCTTCTTTAAGGCATGCTTCAGGCAACCTGAAGCTTAAACAAAACATTGCCTGCACAGTAAATAAAAAGCAAAAGCCATGAGTAAGGGATTGTAGTAGTTAGTGTTCTACAAATAAACTGGAAGAATGATGAGTTACCAAAATGATCTAAAAAGTGATGAATAACTGATACCTTGTTTGGAGCCACATCCCTAACCCTATGAAATCTTGAGTCTTGTATATGAGCGTTTAAAGCAGATTCTGCTACCTGCAAGATAAAGTTCAACGAACTATCAACAAATAAAATACACACATTTTTGTCCATATCCAAATAGCTTACAAAAATCTAGGTACTTAAGGCTGATGGATGGAAGATTTTAAAATCCAATAAACAGAAGTCATTGATATTCTAACCTTAATAACATAGAAAAAAGAAACGTGAAACACTATTAGCAGAATGAACTCACAGCTATTATAGTCTCAGGAGTTTCAGTTGCCCTAATGAAGCAATAGCAGTGAATCCATGGTAGACATCCTTTCCAATATTTCTTCTGGATTAATCCCCTGAATGCATCTGGCAGGGCATATCTTGAGTCAGATATCTGTCTATAAATCTTAAATTGGTAATAAAATTATAAAAAAAAAATTATTGTAAATGAATCTGCATACATTCAACCACATTGTAGAACACATAATAAACAAAATGCTACGAAATAATGTCTTTAATGAATCTAGGTTTAAATTATGATAGGTAGCTCATTAAATAAAATCAAGATAGGCCTCAGCTAGATAGTATTAGAAAAAACCCAAGTCCCACATCGACTAGAGATAGTGTCAAGATAGAATATATAAGTGGAGGACAATCATCACCCTATGAGCTAGCTTTTGGGGTTGAGTTAGGCCCAAACCCTTATAAGATGATATCAGAGCCTATCCTAGATCCATCAACGGGCCACCCACCATATTATTCACGCACCAAGCCCAAAAGTGCTGGGTGTGAGGGGGTGTATTGGAAAAAACCCAAATCCCACATCGGCTAGAGATAGTGTCAAGATAGAATATATAAGTGGAGGACAATCCTCACCCTATGAGCTAACTTTTGGGGTTGAGTTAGGCCTAAACCCTTATAAGAGATAGTCAATGGATCCATCCCTCACAAAATGAAGCAAGATAAAAAAAAACTCTCACCAAAATTGATTATAAAAAATATAGGTTAAAATATATATCAATCTAAATTCAGTTAAAACAGTAGAGCTGCTGTTATGATCCAATTCTTATGTTAGGCCCAATAGAGTATTATTAGAGTTATCTTTTAATAATAATAGATATAGATAATATGAGAGGTAGGTTCTAGAATTGAGTTTGTTAGGATTCTGTTATTGCATCATGCAGATATATATCCCTTGTATTGTTCCATGAAAAGTAGAAAATGAATGAATTCAGTTTAGATTCCAATTTCCATTCCTCTTCCTAATTTTCTATGCAGTTCTCCCTTACTCGAAAAGGGCCCTGTATCAGCTGCTCACCAGTCTAGGGGTGGAAGAGAAACTGCCTACAGTTTTAATATACTAAGCAAAGGAACATGCTCAAATACTCCTAAATCCTAATAGTAGGAAAAAAATAAGGGTCTCAACAAAGGGAATAAGGCCACGTGATTTGCAAAAAAGAAAAAGGCACATCATATCAAATGACGTTGTACCTAGAAACTGAACAGCAGATGCAGGTAGGTTCATTATCACGTGATCAACATGTTCCCAAGTTTTTGTGACACAGATTTCAGAGCCTCTCATTCTTTTGTTTGTGCTTCCTTTTCTCCTACCACCTTCAAGGATGTCAGTTCCATGAGCCTCTCCATTACCTGTCAAATGAAAACGACTGTAATTCTACTTTCAACCTTACAGATTGTTATCAATAATGCAATTGTTTACTTAGAAGATGGGGAATATTATACAATAAGGTTTTATGTCTTTTAAATCTATAACTAAATTGTAAAAATCTTTGACAAGCTAGAAGATCAAGTAATAGCTACATCTAGTGACAGCCTGATGTGATATTGCAGCCTGTAGAATACCTTCATGATAACTAGTAGAAGATCTTTTACCAGCAATTACAGATGTAGCAGTGTACCTCGTTGAACCCTTTACATCCTCTAACCCACTATTATTGCTATCTCCTAGGTCTTTTGTATCAACTACAATAGGAATATTAGTATAAATTACTAAGGAACATTTTCTCATATCATAATTAAGATACTTGAGGTTGTTTACCATAAAGGATTACCAGTTAGCAACTCATTTTCAGAATTTGATTCAGCATTGTCTCGTGTATCCAAAATAGGAACTTCATGTGAGTTCTCTAATGTGACCTCAGTATTTGGCACTTCCATCATCTGGGAGATGAATTTTCTAGCATCCATGTTGTATGCATAAATGCGATCATCAACCTTATTGATTTTGGCATTAATCCTCAGATAGTGAATGCTATCAGGATTTAAATCATTTGCATAGACTATGCATCCTTTCTGTGCTGCAGGAATGGCAAAAGGACCTATACCAGCAAACATGTCACAAATGGTCTCTCCAGCTTGGAACATTGAGACTAACCTTTTGTGTTCATGTTCCAATCTCGAATTCCAATAAACCAAGCTGTAATCAAGCCTAAAAGTGGCACCATATTGCTTCACTTCTGTAATCATATTATGCTCTCCTGCTAAAATTTCAAACTCAGGCACACGAAATTCATTTGTAATGGTTCCAACTTTATTAACAATAGTTTTGATTCTTGGATAATTTTTCTGCAAGAATAATGAAAACATGAAAATTAATAGGAAGAACATGTATAATACAGCACACTTAACAGTTTAAAGATAGAATTCATAAATGAATCTTCAAATGGACATCTTCATAGCAATGTGAAGGGCATGTTATTCAAATATAAATGAAGAATGTAACCTCTTAGTCTGCAGAATAAGTGATAACATCATTCATTTTGCTTCAAACATGCATAAACTAACACAGATGTGCATGCCAGTAACATAGTACTAAAATGAGGAAGCAGCATCAAATAGATCCAATAGAAACTCAAAATTAGAGTACAAATTGGGAGACCGGAGACCAAGCTCCTTACAAGAAAAATTTTGTTAATACTGAAAATGCGAGAATAAAAAATATAGATAACAAGGAAATTCTACAGATGCACCGAATAACCCAAACCCACCTAAAACCTCTCCATTTTACTGAACTCCGGCCTACCTCTCCCAGATCATTCCCTCCCCTTTTTACAGAACTGCACAGTCCAAATTCCTCTTTCTGCTCTTTTTATTCACTTTGTCTTCAAAGTAGTAGTGATATGAGGCCAAACAGGATCAAAGATTTTAATGCTTAGTTTACAGAAAAACTTACAAAATTAACAAAGTAAGACAGGGCAACGGAAAAAATCCTAAACAGGGATTTAGAAGGGGAAATGTTTTATACTGCAGCAATAGTTATGTTATATGCCCAAAAAGAGAATGACGTGATGCTGACTACTGCAAACCAAAATCAATTAGGAAAGAATTCAGTGAAGACAAGCATCACATCTTCTGTATCTGACAAGTAAACAAGATTAGTGCATTTCATAGCAGCAATAAATAGACAAAGAACGTCTTTTATAAAGAAAAAAGATTGAGAATAAAACTTAAACCTCGATGTAGTCATACATACATCATAAATAACCTTCGCAATAACATCTTTGTGGGGAAGTAACTCATCGTGTAGGTTTAAATGGGCAATTTGACCTGCATAAGTAGGACAAAAGTTAGTTTACCATCAGTGCCTATTTGGATTGCATTTGAAGCTTGTCAAACGGAAAAACACATATTCTAATGCACCAAACTGAGAAGGCTCACTACTCCACTTTGAAGAAATCATAATTAACAAATTAACAAACCATATGCATTCAATTATATTTGTAACAGTTAAAAAAGTAAAAAATATTTAGAACCCAGAAAGAGCAACATAAAATAACACAGGTCAGATGCCACTCACGAAATGATCATAAATTCTAATTCTAAATACTTAACAATTGTTTCAAAGGATGAAGGCACCTCCACTCCAGTAGGCAGTATCTGCTTCAGCACATGATCTACAAACACAAAGACAAATTACAATAATTTGGAATGGAGGAAAGCACAATGTAGGAAAAGGAAATAAATGAGTCATCTTAAAAAGAATGCTTCTAACTAATGTTGCAACCGAATACCAACTCAGCAAAATAGAGACATCCACTTGGGCAACTAATAAGACAGCTATAATTTTTTTTATTTCTTTTTTTAAGTAAAGAATGTAAATTTTTTTTTATCAGAGTTGCTACAAGCATTTTGAAGCAACTGTTTCATAAACATAAAAAAATTAAAAAATCAAGTGAAAGGCATCATCTGCAGTATGCTTTAAGAGAACAAAACAGTTACTCACCAGCACTCCAGTAAGAATACCCTAAAGTCAAAGAATAAGGCACAACTTCAATCTCACACAAGTCCTTGAGCTCATCTAGCTTTTGCTTTGGAATATCAGATAAATCTGCTCCCAACAGCCAATCCAAATCAAGTAAAAAGTAAGAATTTCCTCTGAAAGAAAGATATTCTTCTACAAAAGCAAAAGCTGAGACATACACACCTTGATTGTGAACATTGTCGGAGAGTATAAGGTAACGGTTTTTGTCACAGATTGGGTCCTCGGTGATGGGTTTAACTCGAGGCTTGTCAAGCAAGTAACTGTAGAATGAATGAAAGGTTTAGTTAGTTAGTTAGAACAGAAAGAGAGAAGGGTGTGTGAAAAGAAAGATAGAGGTAGTGACCCGTTGAGGATTCGCGTGGCGAGCTTGCAATGTTGGCAAGGGATTCGAAGGGCCCACAGTTTGAAGTGCACCTCGAACTTGCTCTCGTCCAACATTGAATTGAACACTGTCGGAGCTTAATGACAGCGGCGATACCAAACGGAGAAGGGGAGGAAATGAAGAATGAGAGTTGTTTAGCGGTTTAGGGTTTTTGATTCAAACAAAAACAAGACGTCTCAAAATCCTGTCCCGGTCGTGCTATAACTGCAGATATACAACTACCCTTCTTTAATTTTTAATTTTCTTTTAATATTTTAGATTTTACACTAGACTGTTTGACCTACGCCAAACACAAATCCGTGACTTAGTCGTGGATTGCGAAGGGCCGGGCAGGGGCGGGTATTGCATTCCCCGACCTCGTCCCCGCCCCTGCCCCCATTCCCCGTCGGGTTTTAAAACCCAGACCCATCCCACCCCCGTTGGGGGTCGGGTTTTCCCCGCCCCGTCCCGCCCCCGCTAGTTGATTAAAAATAAAAAAATAATGATTTTTTTTTATTGAAAAAATCGGACGAAAATGTTAATTAGGTAAAAAAAATAATAATAACAAACCCACATTCAAAATATGAGATTATAATTTAAAAATTACAAAAAAATCAATTAATTCAATTAAAATCATTATGGACCTACATATTTAATTTCTCCCAAAATAGTGAAAATACAATATCATTTAAATGTATATTGTCCCAAAATTAAGTAACACATCATATGATTAAGTAAAATATTTTTCAAATTAAATAATAAAAAAAGAAACAACTTAAAATTGTTTGGCAAATAAATATTGATCATTCCTCCAAATTAGTACCACCATCACCTTCATAACCTGTCATCACCTTGATACAGGTCTGGACACTTCCAAATTGCCTAGACCACTTTCATTATCTTTAGCATTCATAACCTGTCATCACCTTGATACAGGTCTGGGATTAGTATTAATACTATATACAAATTCTGTTATATCTCTGATACCTATCATTCCATTTCTTTTTTTTCATATGCCCTATACCTCCCACTCCCACACTCCTCCCTTTGTGTGCAAGAGAGAAAGAATTCTGATAAAACCATTCTCACTCAATGCTTTCCACTTTCCATTTTCCAAATAACACAGAGGACAGAGCAGTACAGTTGTATACCTGCCTAAAACTTATTGCTAGCACAATAGCAATAAGTTTTTTTTTTTTTTTTTTTTTTATGAAAACCAAGAGAGAAGGAAACAATAAATTCATTCATGGAGGACAGCCTAAAGGGTAGATTATCCATTGATAGGAGTTAAATTAAAATATTACATTATTACTTAACACAATGAAACTTATGACCAGAAGAAAAATAGATTATTACTTGAAACGCTTGTAAGCTAAACCTCTAAAAGCTGCTCAAGCTTCCACTGGTTCGAGGAAAACAACCTGAAATATCATCTCCAAATGATTCATAGCTTGACATAAATATCATTAAACAATGAACATGTAACAGTGTCAGCAATAACTTTTCCAATACCTCACTGCTGAAGACAGTTTACCAATCCACTAAATAAGAAAAGTAAGCAACAAAAAATGGCAAGATAGGATAATGAGCTAGCAACTATCCTTTAAAATCTCAATTCAATACCCCCCCCTAACTCCCTAAGACTGTTTCATATCCACATACTCTGATGGAAGAAATACTATTAAAACTAGAATAAATTAATGAAAAATGTATTAGAAATAAGGACAGAAACTAGGCTATAAGATAGGATAATGAGCTAGCAATTATCCAATGTAAACTGCAAAGGCATGTCAAAAACATAAAAAAAAATTTGAATAAATTGACTTTATTATAATTCTGCAGTGACTTGAATAAATTGCCATGAAAAGATGGTCAAATAAACAAACATGTCATTGCCTTAGGAAAGAACAACAGTGGCTATGATTTAAAATTTAAAATTTGTCTTAATCTTTAAATTCATGTATCCTTTTAAAAATAGTTTGCATGCAGAAATGAAAATATCCAAAATTAAATAACACATGCCAAGCCCTTGTTGTTGCTAGACTACAAAACAATACATTACCAAAGGCAAAACAGTGATGAAGAATAATCCAGTATGAACAATTTCTTATAAGATGCAAACTAATAAATAAGTACACAACACATTTTTCATACAAATGCATTCTATGTTGAAAAACAGAGGCATATCATTATGCAGAGAAAAAAGAAAAGGGTGAGCACAGAATGGCAAAGGTAAATATTAATTAAAGCAGTTTCAGCTGAACATTTCATTGAAAAAAAAAAGTTTGCAAAATATGGAAGTATGATTAAACAGAGACCAGTGCTTTTCTTCAAGGCAATGCATTCAATTGGACACTTAAAAGGGTTTCCAAAGACAGAACAAAAGTAATAATTAGAAGAACCCAAAACAAAGAACAAAAAAAAGTGGGGAAATAGTGGTATTTAATTGTTCTGTAGATAAATAAGCTGGATATAGCAATTATATTTCTATCACAAAGAGGAGTAAAATGAATTAAAAAAAACATATCTAGAATTCAATAATTTATGCTTTTGTTTCTACAAGATTCTATAACTTTGAAACATAACAAGCTAACAAACATATCTCAGGCAACTAAACAGTTGGCATAACATGAGTCTTGATCACCATTAAAGAATAAAATCATCCATATTTTCAGGATAACTAAGTGCAAAAAGGTAAAATAATGGAGTAAGCCTATATAGCTTACAATGATTAAAACAATCCCCAGGGTGATGATGGTAAATTCACGGCCATATTAGAATTTTAGGTTCCTTTCATGTGATGCAAATAAATCAAATAGGGTAAGGCAGAAGTCTTAAAATAAAACTAGGATTTCCTCTATTTTTTGTTTCTTTCTATGAAGTCTTAAAATTGATTTTCTTTATAGAAAGTTTTGCAACCTAGGGAAAGGTTTAATGAACTGATACTTTGGTTAGGTTGAACAAGTGGATCAAGGATATAACTTGCTTTTGAGGATGTATAGCTATAACTTCCATTTCATTACTTAGTTTGTATGACTTAACACTGCTTTCAGTTTGTATGATTTATCCCAGCAAAGGATCTGTAAGCAAAGTCTAATTGTTATTTTTACTGAGCAATTTTACTTTTATATTATTCACGGGCCCTACAAAAAGAAGCACCTAATAAGGGTCATCCTCTGTTATGTGAACTGAATATATGTATAGAAACGGGTACTTTTGTATCCTATCGTCAAAACCCACACAAATATCAGTAAAAACAATGTGATGAAGAAGTTAACTTTTAAATGCTTACTTCTCAGCTACCAATTCTTTCAATGACAACACCAAAAGGTCCAAAAAAGAGCAGCAATCGTTCACTTTCAGCCACAACAACACCTAGGCAAAGAAAAAATCAAAACAGAAACAAAGTTGGCTTCAAAACAGAAAACCAAAACGAAAAAGCTTTCATCACTGGGAGATAAAGATGTTTACTGTGAGGGAAGATGGAGGGTGAACGTTCACGGCTGCATAGGGTCGCGGCAAAGCAGTAGCACGGGGTCGGCGGCAGCGAGCTGTGACGGAGAGGGAGAAGTGAGGCCGTGAGGGTGAGAGTGAGGCTTAGGTTTTCTGAATTCTGAATTTCTTATTATATATATATATATATATACAAGGGTAGTTTTATAATTTGTGATGTCGGGGCCGGGGCATGTTGCCATGTCTTGACTATTATATCATTATAAATTTAACAAATTTATAACTTTTTATAGTTTAAAATGTATATTTTATGAACTTATAAAACAAAATGATTTGAAGATAGATTTAAATAGTATAATGGATGAACATAAACAAATATAAACGAGAATAAAGAAAAAGGAAGAAAACATCCTATTGTTTTTGTAAAAAAAATTTTAAAAAAATGAAAAAATTAGGAGTGAAAAATATAATAATGTCAACACTCGACATCAGCTCAATCACAAAATATACAAAATTAATTTATTGAGTTAAAAAATAAAAAATTGAGAATAAAAAGTATAATTAAACTATAAATATTTTAAAAATATTGTATTGGAGTGGGCCATTTCGAAAGCCAGAGACAGCTCCAGTCCAATGTTTTTCGGGCCTCAGATTGGGTCTGTGTTTATCTTAATTTATAATTCCTTTTAAAAGAACAGAAAAAACATCACATATAATAATAATAGTGTTGTTCCATTCGTGCCCTAAGCCAAAACGTAAAACGGTGAATCTTGCATACAGAGTGGAGCCTAGTTCTAGCTGCTCCTCCAAAGTCCAAACCAACGCCGTAACCGGTAAGACTAAGAAGTTGTTTGTTTGTGTTCAGCAGGGAAGAAAATAGAGAAAATTTTCAAAAAATTTATGTGAATTTTATATTTTTTATTAAAATTTAAAGATTTTATTTTCAATTCTTTTTCTTTTATTTCTCTAAAAAGCCAAATTATCCTTTCACTTAGCCTCCTCTCTCTCTCTCTCTCTCTCTCTCTCTCTCTGTTTCTATGTGCTCTCATTCCCCTCGTTTTCCTTCATCTTTTATTTTATTTTTTACCTCTCTCAGATCTCACTGTCAACCCTACCCTTTTCACTAAACCCTCTTCTTCTTCTTCTTCTTCTTTCAATTCCTAGTTAGTTCCAACCGCTTCCTTCGCAAAGGTACTTCCCTCTTTATTCGTTAAATTTCTTTCCCCTATTTATAACCCCATTTGAATGAAAATAAAATAATTTTTTTAAAGTTTGTCTATTAAGTTAGGAGCATTGTCTTTGTTGTCTCTTACTCTGAGCAAATGTGGTATCTGCTTGCTAGGTTTTCGAATAAATTTAATAATAATGGGTAGTGGAGCTCTAGAAACGAATGAGGCAGCTGAGAACAGTCTTCATAAGCAAGCTTCTCAAGTTTCTGATGCCAATGATGCAGTTGCTGACCCTGATGTTGTATGTGTCTGTTAGACCCTTATTTTAATAAATTTATAACTTCTTAGTTTTGTGTTTGGTTTCTTAAATATGTTGTGTTTCATGTGTGGTTGTGTTGTGTAGCCTGCGAAGAGGGCCAGGGTGCAGAAGGAGCAGAAGGATTTGACGTTTCAGGATATATATCAAAATGACGGCATGTTTGACGACTCTGACGACGAAGACAGTGATTGGGAGCCGTTTCAGTTACACAACAAGTGTGTGGAATTTGAAATCAAAGAGTGGTTCTGCAGAAATTGTACTATGGTTAACCTCGATCACGACTACTGTTGCTACGTATGTTTGTAATTTCATCCATGCCTTTTATTACAAATTTATTTTTTGTGCATGGGAAGCCTTATTTTTATATGGGATAGTTATCAATCATGATCTATGTGTCTTTATTTGGAGATAATTTATGAACTGGTCATTCTATCTTTGCTGTGAAGCACTTTTTCACTTTGTTTTGGTGAATGATTTAGTGCTATCTTGTACATGCAGATATGTGGGGAGCATAAGGATTCTAAAATCCTTAGCCATGGGTTTTTTGCATCTCCTTTAGCCCAAGATGAGGATCTGACTGAAGTCCAGGGGATCGTTAAAGGACTGAAAGGTGTATATGCATGTTTGGCAAATAATTTTGTGATGGTTATAATTGAATCCATATGGTTTTCTACATGCTGTTTTGGTACAAGAAATTATATTGGTTTCAGCTAAGGAATCTTGTCAAACTGTCCTTTTTCAAGTTCAATAAATGGGTTCCTTTATGAAGGGTTTATTGTTAATATAATTTTTGAAGCTTCATCAGCTGTCTTGAAAATTTATAATCATTTGGTTTTTTTCATATGGAGCTGAGTGGGGTGATGTAGGTAGGATTGGAACACTGGGTTAAATCTGTAGCACTCAAAATAAACAAGGGGAGAAAAAATGGACCAAGAGATCTGTACACGACTATTAGAGGGTTTGTCTTCTGGTTAATATGCGGAATATATAAGAAAAATATCCGTTATTAAGCAAAAAACTGAACTAACTCATCATTTTAAGAAAAACCCTTTATAAGTTAAAAACATGCTGTGTGCCTTAGCTATACCCGATCCTATCTGTTTAAGGCAATGTGAAGAAAAAGATGCTGAAAGACATAAAATATAAAATAAAATGAACAAAAGGCAGTTATTCAATTCAAAGTCATATAACCTTTTGTTAGCGATTTTGAAAACACAAATTCAAGAAAAAATATAATTTTTCAAAATTTGCACAGCAGGTTTCTAGTTGATTTTTTTCCTTTTATTTTGAAGGTTTTAAAAACAGAGATATGCATAGGAAACCTAAGTCCTAGGGAGCTTAGTGTGCAAAGGGAATGTCTATGGCAAAAACTAATTTATACAGGCTAGGTATCAATATTAATATTATAAATTCAAATTAAGGGTGATATATATGATATTTCAGAGTTGTTTCTATAGATTTTCCAAATAGCAGGTAGGGTCAGTCTGCCATTGTAATTTACAGATATTTTTTGATTTTTTTCTTTGCTAAGGTTTTGACAATTACATATTTTGATTCTCAGTTAAGATATGATTACTCTTTTCTCAGTCTAATGTGGTATAAAGTTATAAACTCCAAATTTACTTTTTATCTATATCTTTGTAGATGTTGGTTCACAGGAATCAATGGCAAATAGTTCTACTGCAATCGGCTTTGATGAGAGAATGTTGTTACATGCAGAAGTATGGTTCAGATATTTTTTATTTCCTTTTTTTATCCCATATCAAAATTGATGCTATGCTTTATTAGTAACCTACTAGCTCATATATATCTTGTTTTTGGGTTAGAATAGGTTGAAAAGAAATCAACTCTGCATCCTGAGAGGCCAGATCGTCTTCATGCCATTGCTGCTAGTCTGGCTAGAGCTGGTATTTATCTATTACCATCAAAATTTACAGCTTAGCGCTACTACTGTTTTCCTTTCAATTTAAATTTATATTTGATATTGTTATTGATCATGCAGGCATATTTCCTGGAAAATGCTATTCAATTCCTGCTAGAGAAATCACACCAGAAGAACTTATTACAGTAACTGATTTCTATGTATCTTGAATGAATATTCCCATGATACGTATCATTCAATTCTAGTTTCATTGAGTTTGACTCTCAATATAAGCAGCAATGATACGTATTGTATCTGAGAGATGCTGCAAATTAGGAAAACAAGCTGACAAAGAACAGAAATAAATGAGCAGAATACTCCCCCAAGTCAGAGATGATTCTCTAGACTCCCAATTCCATTCCAAAATTATCCATACCCATCACAATCAGCACCCTGCCCCTATAACAGAAACTCCCACACATTCTCTCACCTCTAACTAACTTCTCAACACTAAGACACAATTGCCCTTTTGGGCCTACGGGAGTAATAAAACTTAAAGGGCTGAACCTAGTATTCCTATCAAATATGCTGCATGGACATGTACATATTTCTTATGCCTATGCATTACTTTTCTATTGAAGAATATATGAGATACAGTAGGGCCTGGGCCGCAAACAAATGCAGTCCAATTACTTGACATTAATGTTACTGATATATGCTTAATATTGTTTGGTAGGGTGTATTAATGACATGTGCTGGTTTGGAAGGATTCAAACCCATGAATAATAGGACCAAAACCCATCTAATTGCTTTGTCATACCCCCCTTTTTTATTTGACACTATTAATCATCACTATTAGTTTTTGATAAGTTCCAGTCCAAAAGTATATATAGCATATTGTAGTTGTGTTTTGGATTCTGTGATTATGGTAATAGAAAAACTTGTTTTTAGTTTCTGGCTCCTTGTCCCTCTTTCCCTTATTACCACTTTACCAGTAAATCTATTAAGTAACTCTTGGATCCTCACCCAATCTTATCCTTTACCATATTGGAATTGAAGGTTCATTCGCTGGAGCATATTGAATCTGTGGAAGTTACAAGTGAATCACTTTCTAGGTGTGTTAAATATCACTCTGTCTCTCTCAAATGCATATTTGGTTTCTTCATTTTTGCGTGTTTTTTTGGAATGCAAACACTCTTTAATCTTTGTTAAAAAAATTAATTTGAAACTACAAAATCAGGAGTGAGACTCATTAAATAAGAAGTGAGATATACAAAATTGTGATTTCTAATAAATTTCAGTTGATAATAGTGTGTTGTAAGCATTTCTCTTTTTTTAATACTTGTACCCTGTTTGGTCTTCTTTGCTGACTTTTATTCCTAAGCAGAAATCTCCTGGACCATTACCTGGATCCAGATCCTCTAATTGGACATTATATACTTTATTCGATTCCATTCAATGCTTTAGTGTTAGGATGCTTACTGCTTTTTGCTTTATGTTGACAGGATGTATTCATTATGATTAATGTCTCTGATTGCAGTTATTTCACGTCTGATACATATGCCAATGAGCATTCAGCACTTGCTGCTAGGTTGGCAGCTGGGTTATGTGCTGATCTAGCATCAGCAATTGTTTCTGGGCAAGCCAAAAATGGATTTGCTTTGGTATGAATCAGAGTTAACTCTGAAAACTATCATCATTAGTTGCAATTTAAGGTTGCTATCTATTGACTATTAATTTTATTGTTGTTCCTCTATAAATCAGGTTAGGCCTCCTGGTCATCATGCTGGTGTAAGACAGGCAATGGGGTTCTGCCTTCACAATAATGCTGCCGTGGCTGCATTGGCAGCTCAGGCCGCAGGGGCTAGGAAGGTTCTAATTTTGGATTGGGTAATAATATCGCTACTCATAATATGCCTTACTGAAACTGTGTGATTTTCCTGAAGGCCGGGGCTACACCGTTATTAATTATGATTTATGAGTTGATTGAGCTTCGTGATTATTACAGGATGTTCATCATGGAAATGGGACACAAGAAATATTTGAACAAAACAAATCGGTGAGCTGTGTTTAATATTACATTATGTTTTCTTTCTCTAACTGTTGTGTGTTGAAATTTTAGCAACGTGCTAATCTTTCTTTTTTTTCTCTTTTTTACGTTTTCCATTTTTTTTAAATTTCTTTTTGAAGTTTTATTGAGGGCGAGCCCTGGCACAGCGGTAAAGTTGTGTCTTGGTGACCTGTTGGTCATGGGTTCGAATCCGGAAACAGCCTCTTTGCATATGCAAGGTTAAGGTTGCGTACAATATCCCTTCCACTTACCTGCGCATAGCGTGGAGCCTCCGGGCAATGGGGTTACGTGGTTTTTTTTTTTTTTTCTTTTTGAAGTTTTATTGTGTCTCTAGTGGCTAAGCTACTAATCTTTTCATGATTTTTCCGGTGCTAACAAGTTTTTTCTTTGCTATAGGTCTTGTATATATCATTGCATAGACATGAGGGAGGAAAGTTTTATCCTGGTACTGGAGCTGCTGAAGAGGTACATGACTGCAGACAAATTTTCAAATTAAACTGCTGCTGCTGGCCAACTTAGCCAGGTGCTTTTTGGTCTGGTATTTGTGGAAATATTATTTTTATATATTTGGTAAAGATTTTTTTTAAATGATTCTAAAGGGATGAAGATAAGTATTGCATTGAGTTATGTAACTTGGCTAACCTTGATAACTAGCGGAATCTAGACTGAGTAGGTTTTAGTTTTTTCCTGCAGTGCAGATGTGATTTGATTGTGGATTTTATTTGGTTTTGTGAAGTTCAGCATATAGTTCCATTGTAAAATTCTGGAAGATCATCTGGTGAACATACCTTGTATTGAGATGCTCAATGTTGTAATTATATGGCTGTTATTGCTGTGTGCTTTTGGTCAAGTGGATTTTTAGTTTGTTCCGTGCTCTAGTTGCGGCATTTTTTCTTTTGGGGTGTAAAATGCCTATACATCTTTATAAGTTTCATCTATGTTGCCTTGGTATCTTTTTTTTAATTTGCTGAATGTATTTCATGAATTATAGGAGGAATAGTGGCTAATGTATTTTAATTTTGAGAAGTGGTCTTAAATCCTTTTTCATGTTTTCAGGTTGGTAGTATGGGTGCAGAAGGATTCTGTGTGAATATTCCATGGAGTCAAGGAGGAGTTGGTGACAATGACTATATTTTTGCATTTCAGCATGTTGTCCTTCCTATAGGTTAGCATATATTGTGGCCTATTCAAACATATTTATTTTGATTCCTGGAAGTGGATTGATCAATAATTTCAGAACTGTCTTTTAGGAAGAAAACGAACAAATGGTGAATGAAATCAACTATAAGTTGACCTCCTTTTTATGACCTCAGTAATGGTAGTATAATAATAATTAATGTACTGGAACCTATTTGGTAAGCATGATATCAACATTTGAACTATTTGTCAAAAGGTGATTATATATGATCAATAATATGCTTTTGGTTATTCATCTAATTTGCCTTACGTGCTGCCTTGGAAGTTTGATTCTTTGGCAACTGCCATCTGGCAAGAATTTCAACATTACTAGGGAATTAAAATAAATTTAGGATGCTTAGGAATATTGGATTGTAGCATTTGTGTGTCTTAAGAAGTGGCATTGTATAATAAGATATTGATATTCTATTCTTCCCACCCCTTTGGGCTGTATCTTTTAAAATAAACAATATTCTGTTCTTAAAAACATCAATAATGAGTGGCTTGCCTTTCCAGCTGCTGAGTTTAATCCGGATTTTACCATAGTATCTGCTGGATTTGATGCTGCAAGAGGTGATCCCCTAGGATGTTGTGATGTAAGAATTTTACTATTTCAATCATTATATTTTCTTTTAAAGAATTTATGAATGGATTAATTGGACTAAATCACTTGCTGGAATGTGCAATAAATTACACAAAATTGTCATATAAAGAACTGAAATCTGTTTTACTGTTTGATTAAGGGTTATAAACATTTAATATATTTTAATTGAAACAACCAAATTTGACAATAATAAATCATATGTTTACTCTGAAAGTTTCATCAATTATGCAGATTACTCCCTCTGGCTATGCACATATGACACATATGTTGAATGCCCTTTCTGGTGGAAAATTGCTTGTTATTCTTGAGGGCGGGTTTGTAGCTCATGCCTTTCATACTTGTTTTTTCTACTATGCTTTGTGTTTTGCTTCATGTTGATTTACATACATTTTACTGCAGCTATAATCTTCGTTCTATATCGTCTTCTGCAACTGCAGTAATCAAGGTGAATTCTTATGTCCTTCATTATCTTTAGTGTGATCTCTGTTTGGGCTGTGCCTCCTCTTTCATTTCCTTTGCCACCTTCAGGATAAAGGATGTATTTGGCTGGTTAGTTTTAATTTAATGTATGTATATACATATGTTTTGCATGGTTGTGACGTGTGAAATTGATATATCGGAGTGTATTTTCCTTGATATATTTTTGTGTCTATTGGAACAGGTATTATTGGGTGAGAGTCCTGGATGTGAATTGGGAAATAGCTTCCCTTCCAAAGCTGGCCTGCAAACTGTTCTGGAAGTCCTCAAAATTCAGATGAACTTTTGGCCTGCTTTGGGTCCCATTTTTGTGAATTTGGAGTCACAATGGAGGATTTACTGTTTTGAAAAAAAAGTAAGGAACTGTCTTTGATTTGTATTTATTGAATTTCACATCTTATTTCTTTTGATTTTTTTATTTTGTTATATTTGGACTAGTTGGGGACGAATTCGGTATCTTTTACCCTGCTCTACCAATATACCGTGTACTCAGGGAGATATTAGAATCTAGTATTTTAGGGAAGCTTCAATTTAAAATACCTTACTACTACGACTTATTATTATTATTATTTTGTAGGGAAACAGATTAAGAAACGACGCCGAGTTCTGGTTCCAATGTGGAGGTGGGGACGAAAAAGTTTGTTATTCCATTTTCTGAATGGTCACCATAATGTAAAATCAAAGTTATGTTGAGCTGCTGAATTCTGTAAGCACAGGAAATACATAGTCGTTATCAGCATGTTGTATATTCCATCTTCAGGACAGTATGATTTTTGTTTGATCGTGCAAATGATAGATTTGTGCGGAAGGGTGAGACAAATCAGGGAAAGGGGAGGGTGGCAAGTCTAAAGGATAAAAATGATTTCCCAATTCCTTGTTTGAACATCGAATTTTGATAGTTACCAAATGGGAAATTAAAGCACTTTCTGCTCCAACTAAAAAATCTTGCGACAAAAACTTCAAAGATGTGTGGTGACATGTCATCCTTTTTTTTCTGTCGTCGCTGTTTTAAATCCAAAAACTTCTAAACAAGTTTGAATGATATCCAATATTTTGTTATGCCTACGCCCTATGCTTTTGCGGCATATAGAATGAGGTCTATTTCAACTTGGGTTAATGCTACTCAAGTCTCGTGGCCTTATTTTTTTAGTTTATATAACCATCTCAATAATGAGGTCTTCATCCAGTGGTTGATGGTCTTGAGATGCACAACCTTTCAATTTGATACGTACAGAATTTTCATTCTTGAACGTTACAACTGAGTTTTCAGTTGGTCAGGTGTAGTAGCCACTTACTATAATTTGGGAGACAATGGTTCTGCTACTTGTGCACTAATCTTAAGTGGTAAGTTGCATTTGGTTTTGTCCTTGGGGACTTAATACAGTATCATTGCTTAATCTCTACTGTTTCGGAACAGCAGACACTGGAAGCAAACAAATTGTTGTCTATCTTGTTTGGCACCCTTTTTTAACATGAACTGAACTTTATTGAGCTGTATATGTGGATCTTGTCCGTAATAATTTGGGGGTTTCCGGTCCAGGGTTCTTTGTCTGAGATGTAATGAGCCACAGGATGGAGATGGAATGGAGGTGATGGGAAACATAGGCCTAGACCTAACAGTAGACATAAAGCCAGCAATTTCTTCCTTTCTCCTCTTAAACTCCTATCTTATGCTTGACTCTATGAATTTGAATGCTTTTAATGAAGATCAAGTTTATTTGTTTAATTTAGTGGACATAAGGAATTCACTTAAAACATGTGATAAGTTGCATAGTTGTTTAAAGATTTTTTGGTATGGTTATGTTTTTCTTTTTTGGTACAGAGTTGTTGCCACATTGCACCTTTATTAGCTTTTCTAATAATATATATTGCAATTGTTTAACCATTAAAAAATAGAAAACAAATAAAATCAAGGTAAACAAAAATCTAATTTCTCTCCTCCACACTTATCCTGTGTTTAGACGGAGAGAAAAAAAATAGGGACAAAAGAAAATTTGGAAAATTGTTGTTTGGTTGAGAAGAGAATTAAGAAAAAAAAAAGAGAGAAACTTTTAAGAAATAAATTCTCATATTTCTTTCTCGTCTTTTTTTCTTATCTGATAAAGAGTTAGAATTAACATGGTCCTCGATGTAAGAAAAATAAAAAGTCAGAATAAACAAATCTAAAAATATTAGTTTAACTTTTATATGTTTGGTTCTCTTTTGTCTTTAAACAAGATATTCAAGTCTTACTTATGAAGAATTTTTTTTACCAAATGAGTTATTCCTATCATCTTGAGAATGTTTCAAGCTCAAATAAACTGTTTTTTAAACTCATGATCGTACAAAAATAAGGTAAACAATAAAGAATAATGACTAGCGTTCTTATAATTGTAGTAATATAGAAAATAATAAAAAATAGATAAAAAATCATTTTAATTATGAAACTAGATGGTAAGTAGAAAATGATATAAAATAATACATTTAATTACTTGACTATAATTTCGAATTTGGTAAATATATATTTTTAAATAAATATTATTTTTATATTTTAAATGATTTTTAATCTTAAGAATCATGATAATAATATTATTACTATTTTAAAAATATTTTATCATATAAAATAGGTAATATAAATGAATTTATGTTATAATTTTGATGATTTTATTATATAAAGAAATGGTGTTTGATGAGAGTGAGTGATAATGTCGAGGGTTTCTAAATATAGGCAAAATAAAGTAAGAGTTTTAATAAAATAATGAGGATAAAAATAGAAAAAAAGTAATAAGTTAATAACTCAAAAACTCAAATACTATGTAAAGTAGTATTTTAAAAAAAAAACATTATAAGCTGGTGAAACAAATTGCTTTATCAAATAATCCTATTTTAATATAACAATCTTTTAAGCAGGTTAAATAAGCTAGAAATTAACTTATTTGCTGCCAAAAATTTAAACATTCATGGGACTTCAACATATAACTTTTAACTACAATGGTGTGACAAAGCAATATATTTTTCTTTTTATATATTGCAAAGACAAAAAATTAATTATTAGTGATAGAAATATTAAAAATAAAATCTCTTTACTAAAATAAAGCTTTTTTTTTAATATTAATTAAATAATGAATTTAGCTGCAATGTATATTTTTATATCATGATATAATCATACATTACAAAAATTATTCACTTTTGTGATAGTTATAGTTATTTTAAAAATTATAGTATGATAATTTCTAATTAATAGAAAATTTTACCAGAAAGCTATTAAACTCTTAAGTATATAAGATATGAAAATTAAATTCTTAAAAATTCTCTGGATCACCGGAAAAAAAAACTGCTGGTAACTGCTCCATTCTCACTCATTTCCATGCGTCTCTGCTTGTCCCTTCTTCACGGCATTCCTGCTGGTAAAACTCATCCCCAAAACTTGAATGATCAGGCAAGTGGCCCAGAATATATATATATAAGGTTACAGAAAAGTGTTTATTAACATTTCTAGCACCCTGAACAAGGGTGAAAGGTAAAAGAGACATGACAATTGACAAACTTAATGCTAAAGAGAAATTCATTTGCTTCAAGTCCTTGGTATTTAACTCGATATCTATCTCCATATACACCACAAGGCAATTCTTAGGATTACATCCACCACCTGACTGGGAAAGTGGCAAAATCAACTAACTCTATATACTGATATTTAATCTAAGTACCCATTGGATTCATTCAACAATTTCCTTGCTTAAACTAGAGTAGAATTTTAATTTAACACAAACATATTTATGACTTTCCACATAAAGGACTTTAATTCCATACTAATAAGAAAGAAAGAAAGAAAAAAAGAAGCCTAACTACAAATAAGAAAAAAAGGGGTTGTTATTATTGATGCATTGTTGGAGGTGCCATTGGGTAAGCAAGAGGAAGAACATAAGGTGGATGAGGATGAGCATGGGGATGGGGATGAGGATGGGGGTGGGGTCCAGGAGGAAGCATGACAGGAGTGCCAACTGCAGATGCCATGTGCCCTGGAGGAGCAGCCACAGGATGCCCAACTGGTGTTCCATACATGCCTAAACCAGGTGGTATGTGACCCTGAACTCTATGCTTAAGGGATTGTCCTACACCCATTGTGTTTGAAGAAATTGTGCTACTATGCTGCCCTGTAATTGGTGCTTGGTTACTAGCCACATCTCCATTGTTCACACTAGTGATGTCATGAATACTAGACCTCCTCCTGTCTCTATTCATAGAATTCAACCTTATGAAGTACTTTTGTGCATGGCTTGCCACTTGAGTGGGAGTCCTAGATATCACAAAGTTCCTTGAAATGCTTCTCCAATCTCCTTTTCCAAACTTGTCTAGACCAAGTAAAAATAACCTGAAAAACAAAACATGAAACTTGTTAATTGATTACCCTTACCTGGATTCCCATTTTTTTTTTTCGGATAGAGACAAGAGGTGTCTTCTACATGAGGCAATTCTGTTTGAACCAGGTAAAATTACTATAACTGGCTAATGGAATATAACATGGACTATGGAGCATATAAAGTAAGAGAAGTTAATTACTATGTGAGTTAATAGTTATTGTAAATGTAATTGGAAAGTACCTGTGCTCCTCCTCGGTCCATGGAATTCCTTTTCTTCTTTCTTGTTCTGATGACCTTGACAAGCCTCCTTTACCACTACTATGAGTGGTGGAGTCATGTCCTAACCCAGAAAAACCACTTCCATAATTACAATTTGATCTTTTATCTGAGCTTGTGGCCTTGGAAGAGCCATGAAAATCTTTATTTGAAGATGTGGTTTCATCAGAAGCATAGTTTGGGAATGATATGTGACCTGCCTCTATTGCACTTACATCCTCTACTAGAACCTGGTAATGTTGCTTCACTTCTTCCATGCTTTTGGTGGGAACTGCTGAAGCAATTTTCTCCCATTGCTCTTTTGAGGATCCCTCAATCCAATGCATAGCTACGGCATTCTCAAATGCTTTTTCTTCATCATAGCTCCAAATGGTTCCACTTGATGACATGGTGGCTCTTGGTTGGATTTGCAATTATGGTTCAACTTTGGAGGATGAGAATGGTGAAATTGGTAGCAGATGGGTGTGTAAGTCAAATTTTGGTGTGTGGATTTTGTCTCTATTGAACAACGTAGCAGAAGGGGTGCGCAGGATAAGGAGAAGAATCATAATGTGTGTAGGATAAGAAGTAAAGTGGTATCAAACAATCAATTTCAAGAGGACCACTCTCTGTAATTGAAGGGATGTGTAATTTGTCATGTTCATTCATATTATTTTTTTCCTGTTTGCATATTACTATAAAACAATTCTCTCCCACACTGGTATACTGACCAAAGTGTGTAAATGAGTATGGGTAAAATTTACTTACACCTTAAAAATATTTTGTTTGTTTAGGGAAAAAAAGCTCTTCCGAAAAAAGTATGTTACTATTTTGTTTTTATTATGTAAGAAGATAATAGCATAAAACTGGTGTAAAATTTTCAATGTACCTACATCATTTATGAATAAGTATATAGTAGGGCCGATAGAATTTTTTGTAATACAACCATAATCAAATGGAATCTCGACCATACCAATGAATAGACCACTGGGCATAAAGACAAGATCATTAAGGTATGGGTTCTTTTTCCCTTCTTATTGAATGATTTAAGTATAACTTGTGATTCTTCAACAAGGCTAAAATTTTCTTGTCACTTGTTCCTATTTAATTACCGCTTTGGATTGAATTAACAGTGAATGTACTCATTTAGTTTATCTGCCACCGCTAAATATAGTAAAACAATTATAGGAGACAAGAGTTTAAGTTTCAACCTACAATTTGCCATTAAAGAGGGTATTTAGAAGAACTTTTATTTTGCCCTATATATTATCATATAAACACTTAAATTTAAAATTACAATTGTTTAATTAAATTTATAAAAATTACTTACAACTTTTTACAAGTTCGTATAAATAAGTTTAATGATAAAATTTATCAAAATATTTTATTAAATTAAACACTCATGATATGTGATAGACTTAATTAAACAACATTACCTATATTACTTCACAAAATACATGACACATTCCCGTACCCTCACTGGATTTATAGTATTTGTCTTATTAAAATAAAAGAAAACCAGAGACGTGGCGAATTCTCCACGTCTGCTCTGGGATAATAGGAACCACATTTGCTAGTTTCCTTTTTCGCAAAGAGGAACCTATTCATTTACATTATGAAAACTATCCACATCCACGCACTAATATTATAAAGTGAATAGTGTTCACATCAAAAAATATTATATGTACCGTTTCAAGTTGTAGCTAAGGATAGTACAACACAACGTCAAGTTGCACCATAGCAATCGAAACTTCTACAATACTTTTCTCCCTTTACCTCAGATTTGGAAGAACGGGAATCGATTCTCATGTCAAATTTTCACACCACAAGGTCATTTATAAGAGACTAAAATTTAGTCCCTCATTTTTTAGTTTGGCATTAATTTTAAGATATTTTTTTTACGTTGTTCATTTATTAAATAGGCTCTGTTAAACTAAAATAGTCCTTTTATTAGGTTTTTTTTTTTTGCACTAGTAAATTTAATTTCGACTGATGTGATAAATATTCAGTGACATTTTTTATAATTTGTCACATGTCAACAAACAAATTGATAAAAATTAGTCTTGTAAACTAACAAAAGGACCAACTTAATCTAATATAGTCAATTTAACTTATCAAAAGTGAAACAATTTAAACTTGGAAGAAAGACCAAACTAAAATTCAGATGAGGAACTAAAATTATACTTTAACCTATATATTATCTCTCCAAAACTGTCGTTATTTTTCCATATTAATATTTTACATCATTGAATTGTTTATTTCTGATGCTGTTTTTGAACCCTATTAATAATTTTTTACAAGTTTATACATCAACTAATTTACGCACATACAAAAAAATCACAGATATTAGTTTCTAATTTCCCTTTAGCGTATGTAAGTTTGAAGTGACATCCTTCAGATACGTCTAAAAGTAGTACAATTTTATCATCAAGCAACAACAAAAACATTTTCCTTATGATAAAGACATGGCGATGTTACCATATAACTACTTTTCATTTACTGACATGATATAACCCTAGTTGGGGCACGGTAAAGCACCAACTTCTTAGAAGTATCTCATTTCTCATAAAATAAAACTGATACCACACATTGCTTCGGACTCAGTTATCAATCAATGATGTTACGGAAAATGTTAACAAAGGTAGGTTCCACTGAGTTACGTTTAGTCTTTTAGGGTTTTGGATCCCATTGCAGGCTAGTGACTCTAAAATGGTAAGCATAATAAACTACATGCGGTGCAACTTATTTTTTTTATCGGTTAATATTACTTATTAATTTTTGTTAATAAGAACATTGTAATTCACGATCATTTTTTTCTTTTCTTAAATCATTAAGTCAATTTTATAATTTGACTGTCTTGATTGGTGGACAAAGTGTCCACGTCCTAAATTTTTCATGTACCACTGAGTTTGAGTTTCAGTTATCTTTTCATGAACAAATAAATCTTTTGGATCCTAATCCTTAGTCACGCCATATAATTACAACAGGATGTAGCAAGTCGAGCATTAAGGTGACAAGTAGATGCCATGATTGACACATGTCATAATAATCATAATCATAATGATGATCATAATAATAATAACAAATTATTCTCACCTTTCAGGTTTCTCAACCATATGTTGGACAACAAAGCTTGTATGGTTGTTTGCATTATTTTTTGGACAAATCTATAACATAAAATATAAAATAAAAACAAAGACACATATTTGTAATCATGAAAAACAGAAAACGTTCTCTCAGATTAAACAGGCCCTTGGCATTAGTCTGGAACGATGGAAAGAGGCAAGAAAAGAATAGAAAGGAAATAAAAATAAAAATAAAAATCACTGTTTCCATCGTTTGACAACATATTCTGAAGAAAAGAAACCCCAAAAAGTGAGACCCAATATTTTTTATATCAGTCCAATTTGGACAAAAAGCAAAAGAAAGTTGCTTTTATAAATTTAAAATATCAAATTATCATTATTTTTACAAACCTCTACTTTTTATTAGGGATGTTTATATATATATATATATATATATACACTCTGACCAAACCTTAACAAGTCTACCCTCAACTTCCACTTTACTAAGCATAGTCCGTCTTTGGATGATTAAAATTAGCTTCAAACTCAAGTCCCCTACTTCTTTTACTGAAATGCGTTTAGATAATTATATGCTTCCTCGTTTAATAATTTTCACAGGAGGTGAGATTTAACTGTAAGGCAGTGTTAGATATTTACCACATGATGATTGGAGCAAGCATGCTCCTTTTTAATTGGTCCTTTATTTTTTTTAGTTTTGTTTTAGGCACAACAATAAAATTATACATTGGTGACTTATTGATCATGAGTTTAAATTTGAAAACAGTCACTTTGCATATGCAAAGATAAAGCTGTCTACAATATCTCTCCTTCTTACCTTCACATAACCTTTGAACAATGAGGTACATAGTTATTTTTTTTGCTACATAGTCCTTGTTTTATTTTACTAATATTTCTATTTAGAGCGTGTTTAGAAACATCTTATTCAGCCAAACATAAAAACTCGGATGCTACAAAGTGACTCGCAAATAGCAATGTGAAACTGCCAGTGAGGGTTGCAACATGTTAGAAAATGCCTTAGTTATTCAAGTGATATTATAGTAAACCTTAAAAAAAAGGCGAATATGGTAATATTTTATGTTATGTTATGCTTTTAAGAGCACTGATTTGTGGTGTCTTTTTCTAATTGTCAGTTATACTTTAGCTCTATATAAAGAACAATGTCATAGGGGTGAGTCAAGCAAGGAACTTCGTGACAAACAACAATAGGAAGAGGGAACTCATAGTGAATAGAGCTTTTTATAGGTAGTCAAGTGGTCAATACTTCTATTTTTATAGTGTTCAGTTTCTTTGCCTTTTCATATTTTTTTCAGTTTGTTTTTGCTTTTTCTTTCCAAATAACAACACAAGATACAACCCATGTAAATGAATCTTTCCTTGAGAGACAATCCATTGCATACATTGAGAATTTTGGAATTGTAGAAAGCGTGGAATAGAGATCATTACTAAAGGCTAAAAAAAGTGAATAATTTACAGCTTGGTCCTTCATAATGGAAACAGTATGAAGCCACAATTATAACCGACAAAGGCAAACTTACAACCTGGCTAGTTTCAAATAAATCAATTTTCCATATATGTTTGTCAAGAGGCAAGTTCTCTCATGTCTGTTTCTCAAAGTGTATTGATAAATCAAATTGCAGCTAACACAGCTGTTTATTTGAAGAAAAATATTAAAAAAACAGCAAACACATTCTATTGAAATGAACTGCATGACATACAAAGGAAAATAGAATGTCTGCAAAAATAAGTCTTACCCCATGACTTGTCAAAGGTCGCAGAAATTCTCTCAATCAGACAGATGTGGTGACTTAAAGGAAGAGTGCCTTTCGGGACCATAAGAAGCCCACCTGTTTCATGCTTTTACCATTCAAGTGGGTGATGTAGAAGATGCACCCCCGGCTTGAACAAGTGCATGTGCTGGAAGTTTTGTCAATTCTGGGCTACCTTGCAGAAGGGATGCTACCTTGTAGAAGACTATCATACTGAGAGGTAGGTAGCAAATGATAGTACAAGACAAATAAATTCAAAGTCGAGCCAGTTAGATTTCATTAGCTTCAAAATGAACTTCCCTGGACCTCTGGCTTATAAACTTGCAAGAAATTCATCAGCATTAAATGGAGGCAAAGAAGGAGGATCTACATATGGAGAAGATCCTTCCAATGGTGCTGTAGTCCTAAAATATGGACCAAAAGGGACCAAAAAATTAATCGTGAGCTCCAAGAAATGCCGCTGTAAGATCTCATTGTTAACAACTGACATTGACTCGTCAACTCTTGGTGACATGCCAGCATCTATAAGCCTATTTAAAATAGAGGTGCCTGGCTTAGTTGTGGCAGAATATGCAGTCCAAATGGCACGCAAGAGGACCGTCTCTCTGTAGCTTAATTGCATTCAGTAAACTTGAAGGAGAAAACTTCTGCAGAGAAAGTTGTTGAAGCCCAAGACCTTCAGGTCTACTAGACACCTTTCCTGTAGAAGACCTAGTCGAAAGGGAAACCATGTTTGAACTAGGAGGCGGACTTCCAACTGAGACAATGTGGGGGATTTTATGGAGAGCCTTAAGGAAGAAAAGATTTGTCACCCCTAAAACCATTGGGGGGAAGGTTTCCCCTTCTCGAATTGAGTTCAAGTGTGCAAACTGAGGATTATGAATAGTATAATAAGGAGGGAAGTCAAAACTGCAAAGTAATGGTGCAACCAAACTCACAAGACTAGCAACGGCCTCACAACACTGGGGAGGGGTTGGTGCAATGATAAGAATGGGTTCACCGAGAAACAACTCCCATAACAACCAAAGCTGCAATAGAAGGCCATGGAAAGCACCATAGAGATCTGAATCATGAAAAAGGCCCTGTGGGATATGCTGATTATTAGGAAGAAAAGGAGCCAAAGGAGCAGCAGATTCATCTAGAGATACTCCATGTTCCATGGGTAAGCTGTGTGCAGGTGGCAGGTTCACTTTAAGCAATGCATTGCCAATAGGAAGATCCATTAGCTTACCAGGAACAGGAGCAGGCCATGTTGAAACATAAGCAGCAATATGCTCCAGTGCTATCTTACCAATGTCAAAATATAAGGGACCTACAATTTCTAATAAAGGTTTGAACATACTAGAATAAGGACTGTGGGACAAAATAACCAGACTTCTGCTCCCCTCCTTGCTTTAGCCTCTCATCGTGTCTCTGTCTATTAAAGGCAAAGCCATGCATGTATTTAGAAACATTAACACTACTTGTACTGGATAATCTTTTACTAACACTATTTTTATCTGTGGGCTTCAGAGAAAACTTGTCGACTTCAGTTATCTCGGAATGAGTGGCAATGCTGGTTTTAGATTTAAGGTGCCTACGGAATCGGAAAAAGACGATACAATCATGAATGGTTGAGCGGTTTTGTTGCTGGGAAATAGAATCCGGAAACGAACTATAAGCAATCTCCAGTTCCTCATCATGCGTAAGACAGCCAGGTGGATAACATACTTCTATGAGTTGGCCTAGTTGAAGATCAAACCTTATAGCACATAAGGCAACGATCCATCTTTGTAAAGAGACTGGATCAAGACTGGGACTAAGTTCTTCTTTAACTTTAAAGGAAGGAGACCGAGTCATATCCGATAACAACACTAATAATACAAACTTTCAATGATCAAAATGATCAACGCCACCTCTGGCATCCATTTCCTGCCAGAAAACCAGCAGAATCTTCATTGGTCAAAGAAGTTCAATTCAACTTTCACTCATAAAATGTCTATCCCACTTTACAGAGAACTCAAAGCCTAACAAATAAACACCAAAAAAACGCATTAGTTTGCTTATAGAATTCTATTTTGGGGTAGTATTAACAACAAACAAGTATGAGGTGTACCTCATTGCATAGCTACTAAGAAAGAAGAATAGCAATTAACAACTATAACACTTGAAAGCTTTTCTCCGGAACACAGCAAAAGCAGAAAGTTTAGTTCAAACAACCATGTCAACCACTTATGTTACTCTGACTAATAACCAAACAAGTTTCCGGAACAAAAGCTTATGCAAAATCCAGGTTTACACATAGTTCCCTTCATGCATTTTCTCAGCAACCAAAACTGGTAACAAAAATCATGGTATTAGAGTTACAACTTCAATTTCAACAAGATCCATCAAAAGGGTACCTGAATATAGGAGTTAGGAACCAAGACACAGTTCCTAGCACGAACCCATCTGAACCGGCAACAAAAAGAAAGCCAAATTGATCGAAAGCAGTGTTATTTACCAGGAAATAAAACAAAGTTGGAAGCTTTAGGCCTTGGACCCAGTAATGGCTCCAAATTCAACAACTTTCCGTGCAGACGGCGATGAGTATCCAAATATGATAGAGAAAAATGAGTTATTGAAGAGAAATCTTCAACTCAACAAAATTGGAAATTGTACAAATTTGGAGCTGCAAGTTTGAAGGCTATATATGGTTTAAAAAACTATAGATTAAAACTAGTTTATGGGTTAAATTAATGTTATATTCCTTGAATTATTTGAAAAGTTTTTAGTAAGTCTTTATAATTAAACATTTATTATTAAATCTCTTATAAAATTATACTATTTATGTTAAATTTCTTAGTTGATCTTCAATTATTTTAAAATTTTCAAATAGATCTTTTAACTAATTATTTCAATTGAGTCCTAAATCATATAATTCTTTTAACTGAATCTCTAAAAAATTTAAAATCGCTAGAAATTATATTTAAAAAAAACTATTTTAAGTCTTTATAAACTAACTCTGAAGATTTTTTTTAAGAATTTAATTAAAAATATTAATATAGAGACCTAATGAAAAAAATTGAAATAGTTTAGAAATCAGAGTAATTTAATCCATCTGAGGCACCTTTGGTCTAACTTTACTAATGAACCTTTTCATCTGTTAAAGGATTTCATTTTCCTCCATCTGAGGCACCTTGATCTAAATTTACTAACT
>CM023947.1:29090065-29118941 GCA_013407115.1 Glycine latifolia | reverse complement strand
AATAATAATAATAATAATAATAATAATAATAATAATAATAATAATAATAACAATAATAATAATAATAATAATAACAATCTGCGTTGAATTGAAAGGGTTTTTTGGGAAGAAAAACTAACCACCAAGAAGAAGAGAAATTGTGATCGAGCTTCAGAACGAGGAAGAGAGTGAAGCACAAAAGGAAAGTGTGTGCAGCCAAGGCCTGTGCTGAATTCAATACCCTGCGCCAGCTCATCTTCCTTCCCTAACTCTCTCTTTCTTTTCCTTTTTGATTGATTGATACTATTTTAACACAGCACACAGAAACCAAATCCTAATCCTAAAACCAACAAAAAACAAACCACACAAAATTTATACAGAAACACCACTTGATGGATGGACATAACAATTTAAAAATATATATTAAAAGAAGCCCTAGGTTAGGTTTCTGAGTGAGTCAGGCACAGTGAGTGTAATATTAGTGGGTTTTTCAATTTCTAAGTTGGGAGATGAAAAAGAACCAAGGGGCGCCATCTGAAAGTGGAAAAGCAAACATTCATGTTTTTGGTCTTGTTGGTTCAATAGGATTGTTATTATTAGTATTATAAGATTGGAATAACGTCTTTATGTGTCTTATGTATTTTATATTTTTTTTTATTGTGACTTTAATTAATCTTTTTTGGGGTGGAGTCAACTAGGTAGGTAAATTAGTTTCTTATTATTAAAAAACATTTAATAATATTATTATTTTATTTATCTTATTTTTAAATATATTCCAATATTCGAAGAAACAGTGGAGGTATTGAATGTCATTAGTATTATGATAACCAAGAAGAATGAATGAGTGAATATAAAAACTCTTGCAAAAAAAAAAATGAATGAATATAAAAACTAACAAAACTCACTCACTCTCTCTCTCTCTTCACCGTTTGTTTTTTTCTTCGTTCGACACTTTGGCTTGGCTTCAACGCGCGCCGTTCCCAAACCTCCATGTTTTTTATTTGGGCGCTTGTCTTGTCGGTGTTTAATTTTTATATTTCGTGATTCTTTTTAGCGGAATGTTACCAACAATTTCTCTTATCAATAATGTTTTTGTCTTGTAATATTTTTCTAACTATTAATATATATTTATTTTGCATTTAATACTAAATTCATTGAGAGTTATAAGATTGATTTGATGGTTGAAAGGTGAAAGAAAAGGAAGATTATGAATTTAAATCTCTCTCAATAACAAATTAATAATTATTGTTTAAGAAAAAAAAAACATATATATTCATTGAAAAGGTTTTAGTCCCTCAATGGGAAACTAGAATGATTTTTGTATTCTGGCATACAGTAGGGAGTTGGCTCTGAGTCGCTGACTTTTAATTTAACTATTTGAAAGTTGGCTAGTGGCAAAAATTTATTGGCTTACATCCAAAGTTGTGAAAACCGGTTCGGCCCGGCCGGTTGGACCGGTTCAATCGGGACTCGGTAGGATGACCGGGCTGGGTTGGTTATCAGACCGCGCATGCATGTGGCCCGGTTTGGCCCGAAGAAAACCGGGCGGTTTTGGGAAAAAATCGGAAACCCGGCCGATTTTTAGGACCCGGACCGGGTTGTGCTCGTCGTCGCCGCCACTTGACTCAACCACCATCGCATTGCTTGCCGCTCCCGCCTCACCTCTGAGGAAAGACAAGAAGAAGTAGAGGAAGTGTGAAGCACTGAACTGGAAGCAAAAATGGAGAATATGAAGCGCAAAAATGGAGAGTATGAAGCGCAATAATGGAAAATATGAACCGGAAATGGAGAAGAAGCGGAAATGGAGAAGAGAAGCGAAAATGAAGAAACGGCGCTGCAAGGAATGAAGTAGCGTATTTATATCATTAGATTTAGGTTTAGATTTACTTGGGCCAACATCCAAACACCACTTTGCTTCCTGTACCCCGTTTTTCCTTTTTGCACTCCTTCTTGCTATTTTTTTTTATTAAAAATTGAAGTTGTGTTTTAATTTAAGTAGTTGCTATTTACACTGTCTTTTATTATTAATACACTTTACTTGATTTTTATCAATTTTAATACTTTAATTATTATTTTGAATTTTTTAGTATATTTTTCTTAATCAAATAATATTAGTTATATACTTATATATAATATAATTTTAAAATTTTTAATATACACCGGGTCAAACCGGGTTAATTACTGACCCACCGGTTGGACCACTGACCCACTGACCCACTATCTCGACCGGGTCAATGACCGAACCGGTTTTCACAACTTTGCTTACATCATAAACAAGTAGCGTCTGATGATGCGATAAAACCTCGAAGATTTAATTGTTCTTGAAAATTAAGAATTTGCAGCCATATGCCCCCGATCCCATCCCTTTACTTGCCCAACGAAGCATAATGACAAGTGACTAACGATTTGAGTCTATAACTGGATAAGAAGCACTTATATGGAAAATGACAGTTAAGTATCCACCACGTCCTACTAAATACGTATGATATCTACAAAGAAAAAGACATACGTGCTCAAAAAATGATCTGACACATTATTTATACGATTTTTCTATCTTCATCGGCTGCCATATTTTCTTTTAACTTTAATATAATATCTTGTCAAAAGGAAGTAGATTATTTATATTAATATCTTGTTCAGCTGCCATACCTTTTATTGTTTTGCTTCTAGACTTACACAGGTAGCAGATTTTTGGGGCAGAGAAGATAAAGATATTTTATATCATGTTAGAATTGCACAAGCTGCATCCATCTTATTTCTTAATTGTTGCTTAAATTATCTAATCATATAATTACCTATTCTGTCTGTCTCAACCGTAAAACTGAATAGAATAACGGTAAAGTTTTTATAACAAATCAGGGAAACATGATTGATAATGATCAATGGCTGTTCAATATATTATCCATAAACAAAGGTTCCCTGGAAACAAGCCCGTATGGTCTTCTAACATTTTAAAAATACCAAAAAAGCAAGCTAGATTAGAATATACATTTCTCTTTTTAGGCAGGGCTATGCCAGAAACCTCAACCTTCCCTACAATTAGCATAAAAAAGCACAAAACACCCTGGCACAGTTCTGCTTTTACCCAACCCATTGAACACATCACGTACAGCAAGAAGCTCTTCAAAATTTACAACATGCATGGGTACTAACTACTTTTTTTCCCCCCAAACTACAAGAATTGTTGCAGCCAACTACAGTTTTCTACATCCTTCTCCAAAGTATCTGTTAACTTCTTTACTTCTTGCAAAGCTTGCATTTTGTCCATGGTTTCTAGTGGCAAAGCAACAAATGCTTTGAGAAATTGGCGAGCCTTTGCAGCCCCTTGAGACATGTCATCGGGTTCAAATACTCTCTTGCGTTTAGAACCCACCTGCAAATTATAATTGCAAATTTTTAGTGATTTATTCCAATGACTTGGGTTTCTGTATAATGAAAAGGAATATTGTAACTTTTCATTATAATTTTGCAGAGAGAACCACAGATTTACTATATTGAGGCTACTACTTCAGACATTCTTTTTATGAAATTCAGACAAGTGACAAAAATGTTTCCGTTACTTTCCGACATGTTAACAATAAAATATTGAAATTTGAAACAATAAGAAATTAAAAGTAGCTCAGCAAACAGAGGCACACACGAGACAGTGACATCCTTTGAAGCTGGAACACAAGGATTAAAATTAAGTACATGTGCAACTGTGCAAGTGATATGTTCCCTCCATGGTATATTACAAGACATGTCATATATCAACCAAATATTATTTTACTTAGTGAAGTTTTCTAATTAGATCCGGCTACTTCAACCACCAGAATTAAAGGAAAAATCAACACATTGGTTACTGATATGCCAAGAAATTTAAGAGAAATCCTTATATCCCAATTTGTTTCTTCTGAGAAATAATGTGTTCATACCACACATCAATGAGGCATAGAAATTTAAAAAAAAAAAAAATTGCTGTAAGCTATACCTCCTGCGTAGTATCAGTTAAGGATATTGCAAAAGGAGAAAAGTCTTCTAACTCTGCTGCCTTTTCTCTAGCTAGGGTAACAACACTTTCAGGGAAGTTGGCAAACTCGGCAACATGAATACCAAAACTCTGATCACAAGCTCCAGGTTCAACCTAAAAAGAAATTGAGGGGAGAGTAGGGATGAAAAACCTGCCAAAGATTTTGCTGGTATGTGATGGGACGGTACAAAGTAAAAAGTGTAGCATATATATCTCATGAAATCTTGGAATTAATTTTCAATTGAGGTTTGAGAAATCTGGTAAAATTGAACCCGATAATATTATTATATCAACAGTTTTTTCATCTTTTAGCATTTAATTATCGAATCTACTCCATCATTAAATGTCAGCTACCCTCAACCTACTGAATAATTATAATACCATGGAAAGGTGATTATGGTCTTGGGATAATTAAGCATTAAATAGGTGTTGTTCTTCAAGGTAAAATAACACATTTCAATCCAGGCGAAAAAAAGTGCAACAAGATGAACCCTATTAGATTTGTTTCAAACCTCTAAGGTCATTCTATTTTTCTTTTCAATTTGTGATGATTTATCACCAAAATAGGGGCTCTACCACTTAAACAGCATCTTCTTTTCCAGTGATATTGGAAAGAGATATACAATTAAACCAATTAAGGTTTTTTTTGTTGTTGCTTTTTATTAAAGAAAACTTTTTAAATAAATGAAAACATGTTTAATTTTTTTATGATAATTAGATAAGTTTGTCAAAGAAAAGAAAATATCCCAAGAAAGAAAAATAAAAAAGCAGTTTTACTAAACTAGAAAGTGCAACTTCTAGGAGAAAGCTCCAAAAAGGCTTTCAGTAAAGTGCTCCCCCCCCACCCCCCAACACACACACACACAAACTTGTCCAAAAACATCCTTAGTTTCGTGAGGAACACATGTCATAAAGCTGATAGAAAAAAATATAACTTGCTATGCGAAAAGAATGTTTGGAATGCATTTACCTTGTATAGCATAGTTAGCTTTCGAGTTGATGAGTCAATATGTGCACTAACATGATAATTTGCCACACCAACAATTTGCTTCTTTGGATCATTGCTTGCATTTTCAAGGGCTAATGCAGTCAGTTCATGAAAGTGGGTGGCAAACAAAGTAGGTGCTTTGATTACTTCAACAATATGCTCACAAATGGCCCAAGCTAAACCTGCATATCACATAAAAACTTGTTTTAACAAAGTAGGTGTTTTGATTACTTCAACAATATGCTCACAAAGTTGCACCCGTGCCATCAATTAAAACTTTTGGCCTAGTCATAAGAACTTGATCTAACAAGTGGTATCAAAGTATTCAAAGTAATTACTGTAATATAAAGTAAACTCTTGGCAAACAAAGATTTAGTTTTAAAAATGTAATATAAAGTAATTACTGTCTTGACATCAGCTATAGCTTTTAGCTTAGTGGTAAGCACATGAAGGACTTTATCACAGCAGAGAATTCTCAAGACCATAAAATTTCAAAAAATGGTCCAGCTATATAAAGTAATTACTGTCTGAAGACAGAAAAATGTAATAGAAAGAATTTTTATGACAAGTTTTAGTTTTAAGAAGGCTTAAATATGTTTTTGGGTCCCTGTAAGTTAATGCTTTTTCATTTTTAGTCCCTGTAAGTTCAATTTTCTAATTTTATTAGTCCATGTAAGTTTGTGTTTTTTCAATTTTGGTCCTTGTAAGATCAACATCAACAGCACCTTTAACCCAAGTTAATTGGGGTTGGTGGTAGATGAACCGAATGATAGATCAGAAAAAGAAAGAAGAGAAAGGGAGAGGGGAAGAAAAAAAGACGAAATAAGACAAAAGAGAGGAATAATAAGCTAAATTAAATAGGGGTGAAAGCAAGAGGGGGAAAATAAAGAGGAAAAGAACTAAAACAAGGGAAACAACTGGAACATAAAACTATTAATGGGTTTAACTCTCCACCAAGCTTATAGTTTTTCTCCACTCCGTCCTAAGACATACCGTCCTTTTAAGATATTTTGCTCATTTTTAGTCCATGTATGTATGCATTTTTTCAATTTTGGTTCCTTTAAGCACAAACTTATGGGAATTATAAATGAAAAAAGTAGCATCTTAAAGGGAGTAAAATTGAAGGAAAAAAAAAACTTACAAGATTAAAAATCAACCAAAAACTTAAAGGGACCAAAATTGACGAAACGTCAACTTACAGGGACTAAAATTAGAAAAATGGACTTACAAGGACCGAAAATAAAAAACGCTAACTTACGGGAACCAAAAACATATTTAAGCCTTTTAAGAATTAAGATAGAAGATGAGATTTACAATTTTTATTTTATTTTCTTTTTCATCTTAGGTAGTAGCCATTGTACGGTTCACTAAAGAAGCACAACATGAGTAACTTAGGAGTCCACACATATTTTGACAATTAAAGTGTGAAACAAACCAAATCCATCATAAGTTGATGTCCCACGTCCCAACTCATCAATGATTATCAAGGACTTGTCAGTAGCTCCTTTTAATATTGATGCAGTTTCAAGCATTTCTTGCATGAAGGTAGAAACTCCACGAAGCTGGGGGGAAATTAAAAAAATCAGAATTCATATTAAGGATATAACGTTAACTACAGATTTAATAATCACAGAGCAGTAACTTAAAAAATGCAGTTTTTACATTTTAGCCAAAAAAGAATAGAATTACATTCTAGATACCCTTACAGTCACCTTCACAATTTTGACCATTTTTAAGCAACTCCAAATCCCGTTAGAGTTGTTACTTATTCTAAAACTACGTACTCCATTGCTTAGAGGCTCCAAGCTATGCGCAGGTAAGGGGGAAAGATATTGTACGCAGTCTTACCCTTGCATATGCAAAGAGGTTGTTTCCAATTCGAACCCATGACTAACAAGTCACTAAGACACAACTTTACCGCTGTGTCAGGGCTAGTCCTCAGAGTTGTTACTTATTCTAATAAAGGAAAATTAAATTAAAGTGATATAAGAAGTTCTTTCATGCATATACTAACAGTAACATAAGAAAAATCATTCTACAAGTAGTTTTATGTTTGAGTAAAAGCCTCAGACAAAGCTATTCAAAGAAGGTTGGAAGGGGGAGGCAGCTAACAGGGGCAAAGAATATTGTATATGACTCACTTGACAGTCACCAGCACCAACACGAGCAAAAATACAATCACGAACAGATATGCTGGCTTTGTCACAAGGAACAAAGGAACCAACTTGTGCCATCAAAATATTTACACCCACCTACATACAGAAAAAAATTGTTAACCAAATCTCCAACCTCAGGTAGCAAGAATGCAAGTATCTGAACTACGAGGACTAAAATGTCTATACAAAGAATGTTCAGGCACCCAAAATTGATGGTCATACTTAAAACCAGCACAAAATAGAAGGATGAGATCTGACAATAAAATTCATAAGACAATTAAATGATGATTAATTTTCCAATAAAATGGTACAAGATAAGCACCTGCCGGATGAATGTTGATTTCCCACCCATGTTAGGCCCTGTTATTATTTGAAACCAAGTTTTGCCTCTGACCTGATTTGTTACAAGAAGCAAAATAAAAGAAACTTATAAGTTCCCAATTTAAATGAAGAAATGCTTACTTTCCATGGATCTCATTAGTCACAAATACTTACAAGCTTACAATCATTTGGTATAAAATTCACCCAGTCTTGTGCCTCTACACAAGGGTGTCTGCAGCCTTCTAAAATAGTATCTCCTTCATCCTATTAAAGTCAAAATGACAACGTTCACTTCTCTTCCCAAAAAGATCTCTCCAACCAAAACAGTGGATAAACAGAGAAGGGAGGAAAATGAGAGAAGAAAAGAATGTAGTAATTGTGAAAACAGCAAATTAAGTACCGATGAAGTGATGTCAGGCCTTGTGTAGGGAGTAGGACAACTAGAAGCCAAATCAGCAAAGCTCAGTAATACATCCAATTCGGAAATTATTTCAGCTAAAGATTCAAACACCTGCAGAATAAAAGTTCTTCAATTTATCTTATTATATATTTGGTAAAGCTTATATTGAAAGCTTATTGATGTAGTTTTTGAAAACACAAAACAAAAACTATTTTTCCCCAAACATTAGTCCAATTAAACTTGCTATACTCATACTCACCTCAGAGAAAGTTGCCGCAGTTTGAACTACTCTATCAACTAACTTTTTTTGACAACTTTTGTACTCCTCAACTATTTGCTGATATTGGTCCCCTAGTTTTTTGAGCTTCATGTTGGTAAATTTCACTCCATCTTTACGGGTTTCCAGTATAATAAACTGGGTATTGAGCTTCTTCCTTATTTTTGGCTCTTCCTTCTTTGTGATTCTAAAAACATGTCCAAATTGTGTGCCCTTGTCTAACTTTAATGCCTTGTCCATAGGCAGATCAAGATCATCAGCAGTTTGTCTATGCAAGTTCTGTATTTGGCTCTCTAGTAATTCTTGCTGTTCCTTTAGGTTAGCTAGTGTAGTGTCATAGCTTGGAGAAATTATGTATTCCCTGTTCTCCAGTTGATCAAGGTCAACAGAAGCTTCTACAAGCCCAATGAATTTGTTCAGGTGCTCATCATCAGTCCATAACTCAATAGGTTCCAGATACCTACTCCTCATCATTGAGGAAAATTGTCCATGATATCTTTCCAAAGCACTTTTGATGTAAGGTAGTCTAATACTTGACTGCACTCAAAAGACAGTAACAGTGGGGTTAACAAGAGGTCATATCATTGTCCAAACAAGGACAGTTCTATATAATCAATAATATGGTTAGCGAGGATGTAATATCTATGTAGTTAAATGACGATGATGATGATAAAAATAATAATTAACTCCCTAAAAAAATGAACCAAAATTCTTGAATCACAAAACAAGTACAAATGCAATTGTAAGATAGCCATAACATTGGTAAAATTCTACACCCTATCAAAACCTAACAGTAACTATAGATAAGACTCTACCTGATAAAGTTTAACAATATGTTGCAGACCAGCTCGTCGCTTCTGAATATTGTGCATCAATCGCTCAATGTCTGATATTCTTTTCAGATGCTGCCTCAGATCTTGGCGAAGCACAGTGTCCTCTACAAATGCTTGAACTATGTCCAGCCTGGAATTAATTTCTTTTACATCCACTAATGGCTGTTTTAGCCAGATGTGCAATAACCGTTTTCCCATTCCAGCAGTACAAGTCCTATTCATGAGACCAAACAAACTGAAATTTTTGTTTGCATCAGTTTTGCTTTCCAGGACATTAAGTGCTCTCATGGCTGCAGAGTCTAACCTCATGTAGCTGTCAAGATTGTAACTACGAAGAGTATAATTTTCATAATTGCTTTCATCTGCCAGTAACTCTGCATAAGATAGTAATGCCCCTAAAGCACCAGGTGCAAATTCAAATCCAGACACTAAATCTCGAACTGGTTCAATAGGACCTTTAACAAGCCTGCCAAGATCCTGTACCAGATCCCTGGTTTTAAATTCAGATTTCTTTTTCTCAGTTAACATCACACCACATTTAGTCAACACATCACGCATCATTCTATTTTCAGTAGATTTGCCAGACTCTATAGGCACAAGGCACTCTTTGCATCCAAGTGCAACCAATGCTGACTCCACATTCGTGAAGTGACTGTCATCAAGGAATTCAGCCATCCCAAGCACTCTCTTCGTTAGATCAACAAATCCTAACCCAATGGTGCACCCATTTTCACGGAAGTTAAGTGACAAAGCAACAACAACTGGAGAATCTTGCATTTCACTGTTAGCAAACAGAACATCTTCAAAACTGCCAATATTACCAGGTGTTCCACTTTTGACCAGTCTCCAATTAGAACCACTACCTTCATAGAGCTCAAGAGTATGGTCTGTTCTCTCCAAAAGGAGATCACGGGCAATTGTTTCAAACATGTTCCTGCTGACACTTACACTGGAAAGAGCATTTGATCCACTGCCCAGTTGTCGCATAGCAGTAGTAGTGTGGTAATAGGTCTTTGCAATGAAAGTTGCATGCTCACCATGGGCAGTATAATAGTCCTGAATAATTTTAAAAGGGCATTCAATCCAAGTATGATCATCATAATGCATAAAAGGGGAGGAAATAAAGCTGAAGAATCCCATTGACATAATATAAAAAAAATCTATTTAACAAAAAGCCATTCTGAAAAGTTATAACAAAAATAGCAGAAACTCTTCAAAAGATGAAAAGAAGTAGCAGCAAGAAGGTTTGTAAACCAGAAAAATTAGATAATAGCTTCTCTGGAAGAAGTGTTTTCAGGGTTAATAAGCTTTAAGCATCGTATTTAAACAATCCACAAATATCTAACCAAGATATATTTATATTATAGCACATATTAATTAACAAGACTACATGAGCCTTAAAAAATATAGGACCTAGTCCTATCCAAATTACTTCAGGATTACCAATTATGAAAATCTTCTAATAATATTGCTGTGGTGAATGAAGTCACTTCATAAATTTATTATTCTTCAGGAAATCCATAGAAAAATAAGTGAATATGACATTTCAGAGATCAGAACCTGCCTCTCAAAATATCTTAACGACATGCCGGTGTGGAAATTGTACTACTCAGCATCCATTGAACAGAGTTAAAAACATAATAATGAAAAAGACGAATATCATCATAAACTTACCCGTCGATCAAAAAATCGTACAGCCCTTGGATCCTGTAGCAGAAACATGAAAATAAGCATAATAAATGGAAAAAGAACAATACCAATTTACGTGAGTTAAAGGGAAAGAAAATGGATTGTGTGCATGCACACCCATATGCCATTTCATCATGGCATTGGTTTATGTGACAATGAGGAAATGAACAAATAGTTAAACAGCAATGCTTGAACATTCCATTACATGTAAAATAATTGGCATGGAAAACAACTAACGTTAAAACTTTCACTACTACGTAAATAAGTTCGGGAAGAACTGAAACTACTATAAAATTTCATATTCTTTCTAAATAACTTCGTATAGAAAATTATTTTAATTGGTCTAAACAGGTTATAAATTTAGAAAATTTAAACAAGAATAAGTATATGACTAAAGTAGTTGATACTTGATACTTAGTTTCTTTCAGAAGTTTATCAATCATACATTTAATTTGTAGACACTTCAAATGGAGTAAGAAACAACAATGTTGGGCGAATGTGAAATCTCATGAGCATAATGGATGAAAGATTTATACTTTTAGCAATCAAAAATAAAATGGCACATACATATAATGCTTAACACTGTCGCAAGAGAGACATGCCCAATTCTGAGAGAGCTAATGGAACAAGACAATAGAGGAAAAATACTTACATCAGGTAGGGTTTTAAAAAATGATAGAAACCCTTGCGCTTGCTTGGCATCTGGCAACAGTGATAAAACAAAACGACGAAAGCCGTTAGTAACTTGAACTCATCACCAATAACAAAGAAAAAAATGGTTTGCATATAACTAGAATTAAAATATGAGCAATTTTCTCTTCTTATAAAAGGGGGAAAAGATACAGGATACCTAATTTGAGCTCAGGGAGTTTATTATTTAGGTCGTCGAAGTTTTCAGCCATTGCTGCGAGAAGGGTTCAAGTTCTAGATGAAAGTGTGGCTGTGATTGTGAAGTGTAATCAACTGAGAGACCGCCCGCGTGCGTGTGTTTGTTTATATATGAGTGATGAAGTGAAAGCGTTTCTACTTTCTGTGGTGTTAGTGGCGGGAAATACTCGCGGGCTTTTCGGAGACCTCTGAGGCCCAACGCTGAAGTTGAAGCCAGTGGCTTCACGTCTGGGTAACTGCCATTCATTTGGGGTTGCTATTAGCCGCATTCGAATTGCTCAGGCAGGACCAAGGGACGACTGAGTTATTTTGTTTTATTTAGAGAATTTATTTTTAATCGAATAAAATGTAAAATTGAATCATTTTTTGCATAATCAAATTCGTCTCCACTTATTACAATAGAAATGTAATTTTTTTTATCACAACAGAATCTCAATTTTGTTGTAATTTGTTTTGGCACCCATCTTATCATAATGAAATCGAGATTCCACCGTGATAAAAAAAATCTTAAACAAAGAAATTGAAATTTTATTGTACCATTTTCTTATAAAAATTGAATAAAAAAAGAAATAAACAATGAAATCTCAATTCACGTTTTCCTCCATCTTGAAAACATTTACCTCTAAAGTCACCTTTGTCAAAAGGGATTGAGGCAAGGTGACTCACTTGCCCCTTTCCTCTTTTTGATGGTGGTGGAGGGACTTACGGTACTCTTGAGGCAAGCTATGATCGCCAAGAAATTCTTCGGTGTGAAGGTGGGAATGGATAACTCGGAGGTTTCAGTGCTACAATTTGCAGATGGCACACTTATGTTTAGGGATGCCACTTTGGAAAATGTGTTGTGCATGAAAAGTGCTCTTAGATGTTTTGAACTTGTTTTCGGACTCAAAGTCAACTTCCATAAGAACAAGCTAGGAGGAATTTGTGTGGAGGAAGCGGTAATTGAGAGGTTTGCTTCTCTTCTTAATTGTTGAATGATGGAAATTCTGTTTGTGTTCCTAGGAATCCCCATTGGAGCTAACCCAAGGAAAAAAGGGACTTGGCAACCTATCATTCAAAGGATCGAGAATAGGCTTGTAAGTTGGAAGTAAAGGCAACTATCATATGGAGAAAGACTTTGTCTCATTAAATCGGTATTGACATTCTTACCTCTATACTTCCTTTCTTTCTTTAAGATTCCTACAAGAGTCATTAGAGAAATCAACAAGTTACAAAGGGATTTTTTGTGTGTCTGGGGGAGTGATGATGAAAGAAAGATATGTTGGGTTAGTTGGTAGAAAGTTTGCCAAGAAAAAGAGGAAGAAGGTTTAGGGGTGAAAAGTTTAAAAGAATTTAATCAAGCCCTCTTAGCCAAATGGTGATGGAGAATGACTTGTTGTCAATAAAGTTTATGGTGTAAATTACTTAAAGAAAAATATGTAGAGACAACAATTTGTTTAGAGACAACAATGACAATGTAGAGACAACAAAGTTTATGATGAAAGAAAGATATGTTGGGTTAGTCTCTATAAGCAATTTTCAACAACAAATCTATTTTGATTTGTTTAGAGACAACAATGACTTGGTATGACAAAGAATATTGGATGTTAATCAAGCTTGGGGTAGTGCTTGATTTGTAGAGCTAGAAGTGGTCATGACACAATACTTGTAACTTTTGAAAAGTTAGTGGAACTTGATGGTTTATCAAGAACTATACGTAATCTCAACAATAGAGATGGACCAGTATAACTCTTTGTGTCTGGTATTTTGTTGTTCTCTCTTTGTTTTTAACTAACCCAGGTTCTTAATTGGTTTTTGGGATCTTGAAAGTGCTTTATGACTTCTTTTTCTCATTATCTGATTGTATTTCTCATAGAATAAATTATCTATTTTACAAAATTTCTTTTTCAGATGAAAAACTTTGTTGGATTATTAAAAGGTTTAAAAATTCACTTAAATCACAATTCAATCTCTTTTCTTGTGATATTGCCTTTACAAGGACTTTAATGGAGTCTAGATGTGCCCACAATATATCTCTAACGACATCTTCATTGTCCATCCATTTAAACCAATAAACATATTCGTAGCATTGTATCAACTTCATCAGATGTTGTATTATCATTCTTGGTCCCCCTTTGTTAGTGATGATATCTTTGACATTTATTGTATATGGTTTTGATGGTGCTGATATTTGTTTGGTCTTGATATTTGATTATCAACAAAATTTGACCAGGCTTCACCGTGTATTTGGTCAATTGGTTAACCATAGTTTTTTATTCACTACTTAAACGACCAACATATGAATGACCAAGCAGTGTTTTCATCACTTTATGGTTATGGAAACTACATTCTACAATAAATTCCCACCCTATGATTCTTACAAACCTCCTTTTCAATTTAAAAGGACACCCACATTTTTTTGGTTGTAGTGGACTTGTGCATTAACTTGTCTCTGTATTGTTTGTACTTTTTTCCCCTCTTTTTGTAACCCAATATAACATACTTACTTTTGACTTATGAATCACAACCACAACCCCATGTTCATTTCCCAAACATCGAACCCAATTTGACAACTCATCGCGCTCTTAAAAAACCCAAAAGAATTGAAAAAATTATTCGGTAACAAAACACAAGGCTTCACAAAGCACATACACATAAAAGTAATGAAATAACTAGAAAAGTCAAGATAGCTAGGTTGTGGTTGCATTTTATTGTCTTCACCACCCACATTTTCATCATTATCATTCTCCATACCATTATCATTAGGCTTGACTCCATATAAAAGGCTGGGTTGGTAAAAGAATTGGCTTCCATCATCCATATTTTCTCATCCATTTGACATTTTAACCTCATCAGATATAAATGTATTCCAATCCATTGACATACAAAAGCAATACAAAAAAGTGTCACATAATTTGTTGCCCAAACAAAATCAAGATTATGTTGTGTAACAAAGTTATGTTACATAATAGAATCATGATTTTGTTGTGTTACATAAGGGGCAAACTTGTAACACAACGGGATTGTGATTACGTTGTGTAACCAACCTCCCCCCCAAAAAAATGGAATCATAATTATGTTGTGTTTACGAAAACAAAAAAAATAACCTTCAACAACGAGTGCAAAGAGTGAAGAAAAGGAAGAGAGAAAGGGAATGAATAAGTGAATGAAGAAAGGGAAGGGAAGGAAGAAGTATTTTGGGTTGGGTGGGGTGGGGTGGGGTGGAGAAGGGCAGTTTGGTAATTGCTCTTGGTTGATAGGGACCAATAGTATTACCCTATTCTTTATTCAACCAAGCTTGGTCCAAAGATTTTTCTTCGGAATATGTTTTTCTAGCCAAATTGAGGTTCTTTTATCACACTTGTTTGTCATTTTTTCTAGTAATATTAGTATTTTTGTCGTCAAAATTTAATTTCTTATTTTCTTTAGTACATATTCAGTTTTTTTATTGATAAATGTTAGTTGTTGCCTGTTAGCTTTTAACAGGGGAATTGAACCCAAACTTTTTCGTCTCTCTCTTTTCTTTTAATCACCAAATTAATCTTACAGATCAGATACATATTTGGTTAACACATTTTTAGATTATGTTATCTTGCAACCAGTTCTAAAAATTACCACTTAGTTAAAGCAATTATAAGCCAAAAATTATTCCTTAATTATGACAAAAATTTACATCTCTTAACCATTTTATTTTTAATTTTTAACTAAAAAAACAATTAAATGTAAAACTAAATATAACCCAAAAAATTGGGAAAAAATGTTGATAGACAAGGTACAAACAAAGTGTAACATCCTCAAAATTATATCTTGAGTTTATAATTATGATTGACTTATGGAAGTGTGATGATAGTTGGATACAAAAATAATAGTATAGAATCTATTTGAACATAAGCTGCCCAAAACTGTCCATTTCTGTCACTCGAATTGAGAAATTTATTTCTCTCTCAATTCTTATCCAAATTAGGAGTATGATATATGGAATTAAATATCTAGATGTTTACTATAACATAGAAAAAATTTAGATAAATATAGTTTGTGTACTACTTGCAGTAATTAAAACATTAAGAGATGTCAGTGTGGAATTTCTTAGCTTGCTGGCAGTTTTGAAATCTAAATTAAAAATGTTATAGCTAGAGTATTACAACTCCAAATAAGGCATGTGATATCTTGTTAGAAAGATTAAGATGTCTAGTTAACATACTAAGAGATGAGAATTTATGGGCTAGTAGATTGGTACAGAATCAACACATGAACGAACCCCATCTGGTTAAGTGTTTCTAGCTCTTTGGACCTTTTGGATTGGGTACAACTTGTAAATCTTGGATTTTGGCCCAAGGAAATAAAATACTTAGCCCAAAAAGGAGGACAAATCAGAGGTTTCATCAATCCAAGACCAATCCACGTGTATATAATCCTTCAATAAGACAAAGAATGCACTTAATCAACAAGCCAAAGGCACAGATTGAAAATATAGGCTGCTATAAAATATTTTTACTAAAGTGAAAAGATTTAATTAAGGCTTTTTGTGTGCATGTGGAACAATTTAAACCAAGCAATTGCATTCCCTTACTCAGCCAAGATCCACGTAGAAGCCAGCTGTCCCAAAATCCCATTATTAAAAAAATCTTGACCAAAAGAATCAAAGTCAAGATAAGGCTTAAGGTTAAATATCTTCCAAGGTAATGATGATTTAGTTAAATTCTAACTAAACTAAATCTTAATTCAGTTATAACCCAATTAAATCACTTAAAACCCAACTGATTAAAGTAGTATAAATAGTCTTGTCATTCAAAGAATTTTGCACGTAAATTTCAGCTCCAAAACCTATCATACTACCACTTGCTCCTTGCACCAAGCTTTCTATTTTCTACCACCTTTGCTTGTTTTAAACGTGCCATCCTTATACCACCTCACCTATCAGCCATTTTATTTTTCAAGACATCATTTTTAGAGTATTTTCCAAGGAAGACAACTCTTACTTCATTCCTCTTTAAGAATCAAGCTCACTTGAGGTACGCTATGCTTCAATCCTAGTCAAGCATTTGTTTGGATTAACTGATATGCTTAATTGCGTAAGATTTATGATTATTAATTAGGTTGGAAATTCATGTTATTTGAAGGTTATTTATGATGTGAAAACGTTGATTTTAACTATAGAATAGTTGATGATTTATAGATTGAAATATTAGTAATATTGGGAATCACATTTGATGATTTTTAGAAGTAGAGGTTGAATGGTATGTAGACAAATGGTTCAAATGCTTGAATGATTAAATTTGAGGATGAAGTAGTAAGGTGGTAAGTGATGACTTCCCTATTTGCGGAAATATCAAAGCTAGGCTACAACCATCCCGGTCATCTAGGCTACAACCAACCCGGTCATCCAGGATGCAACCATCTCGGCTACAAACATCCCGTCTACACCATCCCATTTTTTTCCCACCACTCCAGATAGCCCTCCATCATTAAGTGAAAAGAGATTAAGATGCATGCTAGGTTATAGTCTTTTCTTGTGAAGGTTTAAAGGAATTAGAAATTATTTGAAGGATATATTGTGATTTATTAGTTAGAATACTAACATGATTTGTTTGTAGCTTGAAGATAATCAATTTTCATGCCTAAGTTGGTATGATTTTGCTTGAATAAGGTATGGTGGTTTAACCATACTTGTGGTACGTATGATGTTATGATAACAACATTTTTCCATAAGGTGGTATGTATTTTGCTTATGGATTTTATTATTAATGGATCTTGATTTATGATATGTTGATTTATGTTTCCAAGTCCAGTACGAGATTTATGAGACATAATCTGAGACTATATACAGTACGATATGTAATGACCAGGTGCAGATACATGGAATAAATCATGCATGTTTGCGTAAGACGATCGCAGCGTCTACATCTAGTACGAGGTGTAGCCATATACAGTACGGTATGTAGAGACCATGTGCACCCTCGGAAAATTCATTTCATGCAATCATATAACTTGCATAATTATTTTATGATGATTTACTAACGTACTAACGTGTTTGGTGATTTAGTTTTGCCTACTGAAAAATTTTATTTCTCACTAGATTTGTTTCATGTTTTATTTTTAGATGACCTCAATCATCATATTCCTTGATGCGCTAGATCTGGGGTGGTACATCGATGAAGAAAGGAACTGTTATGTCATAACCATGCACCCAGTTATACGTGCATATATTTATTTTGGCACTCATTTTTCAGTTTCTGTACTTAGCGGACTGTTTAATCCTAATGACTCATTCCTACATTTCGCTTCTGCCTATCCAAACTCAACCATGGAACCAATTAACTTGGTCAACGAAGAAGATAGTATTGGAGAGAACTTCTGAAATGAAAACATGGGTTATAGGTTTTGTACATAAATAATAATCCTAACTAGTGTGACTGAGGTGTTTTCTAGTAGCTAAGGTTTATGGTGTATTAAACGTGAAGTAACCCAAAAGAAATTATCTATGTAAAAGACTACTTAAGTATATATCAGTTTAACAACTTCTATAACTTCTATAATTTATACGTTTTATACTAGGATCTGTTTAGTAAAAATAAAATAGTAATTATCTAACAATTCTTAAAGATTTGACCCAAATAAAAATATAATATTTAGAATAATTTTAGGTCGTTACACAAAGTAAATATGAAAATAGCTATTACAAAGTGTATATAATTATTGGAGGAAGAGTTTTATTGCTTTCATAATCTGGTCTTGTATTTTTCCTTTTTTATATTAAAAAACAAGAATGTATTTAGAATTTTTATTTAACACTCAGTTAATTTTCTCCTACTCAATTGGTCCATTTTATATTGAAGTAGTATATTTAATCACAATTTCATGCCAAAACTATAGAAATATGTAGTTCATGATGGTCTTATATTTGATAATGATATTATCTAGCTCGATTATTTTTCAAGGATATACTTTTGAGTATATGACCTTATACCAAATGAAAGATAGATGTATACAAAAATCAACCAGGTAGGAGAAATATTAGCTCAGTCTTAATTTATTCTTTAGAATTGAAATTATTAAGGAATAAATAAAATGCTACCAAAATATTTTAATAATATAATATATAAAAGATTTTTGTTTTTTAATGTATGTATCACTTATTATGTAAAAAATATACGTATGTATCACTTATATAGTATTATTAATAATACCCAAAATATAAAATATCCATTTTTCCAGAATTGATATTTGTTACTGTTAAAAAATGGAATTTAAAACTATTCAAATTTTATTTAAATCAGCAATGCTATAAGAAAAATTAAACGAAATCATCATATTATTTATTGTAAACAAAATATTAAAATTACTTAATTATAACTTTTTGATAAATAATTTCACAGTTTAAAATATTATAAAATATATCATATTAAGTTTCACAAATAATTTTACTAAAAGTGTCACTTTTAGTACCTACAATTACATTTTTTTCTCATTCATTTTCTTCCCTCATTATCAACAGCCATGTCATGTCCTGTATATAAAAATTTTATTCTTCTTTTTCATTATGTACCAAGTTTTATCATGTTGGAAAAGGAGACAATTGATGGTGTCAAGTTTGTCAATTGATTACATGTCCCAGCAAGCAAAGGTTTAAAACAATTGTTGATGGGATAAAAATCCAAGAGTGCATTATCCATATGGACTAGAGGCTGGAGCTTAGATAGATTTTGAAGCCTTGGTTCTTTAAGTTGGGAAAGGATTTTATAATCTTTAAGGATATTTTTAAACTTTGAAGGTATTGTGTAAGAGTGATAAAACAGGTTGGTCTGCCTCACCATCAATCCGTAAAAAACGGGACAACTCATTATATGTATGAGTTCAAAATATCAGTCTGTTTCATTTTTATCAAATTAGTGGATTAGTTCATTGACTTGTCAAAACTAAAATATTTAGAAAAATTATTAATAAATATATTTTAATTAATTTTATCTTTTATAAATACTAAAAAAAGTGAATGTATTATCTTAAAATTTGAATAACAATTTATTTAAACAAAAAATAAACTAATTAAAAATCAATAAATATATGTATAAAATACTAAAATAAATACTAAGTTATTAGTTAATAAAATAGGTTGAATGTCAACCTATTCCGCTTTTCTCTTAGCCCATTTTTTAGCGGGTTAAAATGGGATGGATTGAAGAGTTTAACGGATTAAAAATCTCAATCCGACCTGCCAAAAAAATGAACCAAAACTGATTTGGTCAAATGGGCATAACCTCTTTTGAAACCCCTAATACTATGAGCCACCACAAAGCTTTCAACATTAGGCGATGACACTTGTGAATAGAAGACAACTTGAAATACATGTGACTAATTAGAAACCTCAATTGGAGACTTAAATTGAGAAGGGAAAATGTTTGTTATTAACTCCAACACGTTTCCCTTCCTATTTGGCACAATTCAAATAAATATAAAATTGTTTAAGAACAATATTCAAGTAATTCAAGCATAAAATTTCATTATAATATTCCAGCAGTAAAAATATATATAAATGCGTTGAAAAATTGGTTCTAAAAATATGAAAAATATAAATTTAGTATTGGAATGATATGTAAAAAATGTGACAAATTAGTCATATAATTAAATTTGTGAAACTATTTTATCATTAAGTTATAATGTTTAATAATCAATTTGATAATAAATTATATTTTTGAGAGCCAAATTGACATTAAGTTACAAAATTTAGAGATCAATTAGTCATTAAATTATTTGTATGACTAATTTGTCACACTTTTTACATATTCAAGATCAAAGTTTGATTTTTTTCATCTTTTTAGGGATAAATTTATCCACGTCTCACTTTTATGAACAAATTTGACTATTTATCTTTAAACAAAATTAAAACAAAAATTTTAAACATCAAAAGTCTGTCATCAAGAATAGAACATAGAGAAAAACACTTCATTCAAATTCAACTAAGAATAGTGAATAAAATTCCAACTCAAATCTAACTAAGAACAATATCTAAATGGTCAAATTATTAAATCCCTAAATTAGTTGAGAATTTTCAAAATAGCTAGGTTCATAAACTATTTTTTAACTAGATCCTTATTCTTGTAAAATGTTTTTAATCAAGTATCTAGGTTTTTTAAAATTAAAATTTCCATAAATATTTCATTTTTTTAGTTTCAATCCATCAAAAACTAACCTGAAGGACCTACTTGTTTACTTTAGGGACTTAATTAAAAAAATAATTTCAAAACCTATTTGCAAATTTCATAATAGTTCAAGAACCTACTTAACAGTGTAACCTATATTGATAAACTAAGAAAAAAATCAGCATTAAAGAGCACCTCCAACTTAGAACAACAAGAAACAAAAAAAAAAAGCAAAAAAAAAAAGGATAAAGGGATTATTTGTGATGACAAAATAGTGTTGGTAATAAGGTTATGAGGCATTGGCATTGCTATGGTGACATGGTGACGTGATTATGACAGTGCGGCGGTGATGATGAGTTGGTGGTGTGAATCCGGGATAGAGATGGAGAAGGCAACAATGCTCGGGAAACACGACAACCACCATGTAGCATGGCTGAAAAAATAAAGAGGAAGAAAAAAAGTAGGGAAAATGGGTGTGGGTGGAGCGATTATTTAGAATTGATCGTGGCTTAGTCAATTCTAAGTGCTTAATTATGCTTTCGAATATATGATAAATGCTAACTAGTGCTTTAAGGATATTGGTTAGTAAATTTAAAATAAAATATTTTTATTAGAAGACAAAATTGCATCGATCATAATTTACACATTAAATTTATTTTTTATGTGTTTCTATAATTTACACATTAAATAGATTTTTTTTAGTTCTCTAACCAATATCTAAAGAAATTAATTAACAAGACCATTAGGATATTAGTGTCTTCTAAAACATTAATGCATATTGCACCATTTTGAATTAGCTTCTTAGAATAAATTACACTTATATTCTCCGTGTTTTCTCAAATTTCACGTTATACCTCTCCCTTTTTGCACCTTGCAAAAAACCTATTAATTATTTAGCTTACATTACACTCAAATCCCCTCTGTCATAAACATCGTTTAATAATTTAATATAAATTAGACATATGCGAATCACATGATTTTTAATGAAATTTTATGTCTAAAATACCATCATCTTCTTCCTTTCAACCTGAAAATATTTTAAGACTTTTGTTTCATTTCTTTTTTTGTAATTGGACGTAAACCAAACTTTTTGTTGGAGTGAACCCACTTTGTTGGTACACATTGTTAACACCTTTCCTTTCATCCTTTGTTCTACTAACATACATATGCACTAAAGTTTGATTCTCAGCAAACATTTTTCAGCATATCATGATCAGTCTTAAGGGAAATAATTTTATCACTAGGAGTAGAACAAAACCACAAAATAAAAGGGTGACATGGTGACAAGTATAAATCATTAGTAATGTTGTTCACACAATTATGTGCGTTGAACATTTCAAACTTATCAGAATCAACATTACATATCTCAGTTGGTTCGTCGCGTTGGTCTGTAAAGAGGATCAAAATATCCACGTTACATGGTCTAGGACCTATGTATTCCAGTTCATCCATTGTGTTCTTGTGGTCCCAAACATCAACACTATTTTAATCAACAATAATAAATAAATGATTTTAAAAATCATAAGTGGACCTAAACTGATCCTCCATTGAAACTCCATTCAGATATATGTAACAATAAATAATCAAAATTAAATAAATAATCTTAAAAAGTAACCTATATACAAGGTCCAGTTGTGACTTATAAGCATAACCCTAGCGTGAATAGAAATCGTGGAACAAGAAGAGAAAAAAAGCACTCGTGAACGTCGAAGATGAAGACAAACGGAGGTGCTTGTGAACATCGCGAACTGGAAGAAGAACAATGGAGAACTCGCGAACTAGAAGAGGAACAATGGAGAACTCACGAACTGAAAGATGAACAATGAAGAACTCGTGAACGGTGAAGAAGAATGGAACGTGAACGTCAAAGAGGAACTCGCACCCCCTGGACGCGAAAGAAGAACTCGTCAATAAGAGAAAGATGAACCGTACTCGCGAATGGTGAAGATGAATGAAACGTGAAACTTAAATTCTGAAACTAATTGGGAGAAATAATTTGGGTTTATAATTAAACTGTAAAGATAATTTTGTCTGCTCCCATATCTCAATTGATGTTGGTTAACGACGTTAATAGATGGGGTAAAAATAATGAGCAAAAAATGAGAGGTATCAGGTAAAATTTGAGCAAAATATAGGATGTACGAGTGTAATTTACTCGATCACCAATTTTAATCCACGCTGAAAAAAAATCTACATATTTTGGCTGATGTTATCTTACCTATTTTGAAATGGTAAAAATCAATAAATATCATTAAGTATCATGTAGCATTGATTAGGCAAACACTACCATAAATATCGCTATTAGTGTCAGCCTTGGCTGATGCAAGAGAGACGCTAATTTGAAATTAGCATCAATTTAAGCCAACACTAATTAAAGAATTGGTTTTTTAAAAAATATTTTTTTTAACCTTCAATTCTTACTAACTATTGACTTGCTCAAATCTTGTGAAATTCAATTTCTTTGAGATTATGTCGAGTAAAATGATTTGCCTACAACTTGTTTATACTTGTTCAAGCCCGTACAATTTTTTTGTTTTATTGCATTCAACTTGATAATTAAGTCAAAATTGGTTATTTATACTTGTTTGCTAATCAAGATCTTAATCTAATTAAAAAAAAGATTTTGACTCATATAAACGTCAACAATTGACAGCTAATCGCTGTTAGCAAACTAGAACTTAATTTTAGAGAAACACTATAATTTGATTCCATGCAAGTCTCGCAATTTTCATTTAGAATTAAACAGTGAAACACTAGTTACAATATTAAAAATTCGAATCAAAATATACAAAAGAATCAAAACTAAATCTCGAATCAAATTTTGCGATTAAGGATAATTAAAATTACGAATCAAAACTAAATCTCGAATCAAATTTTGCGATTAAGGAAAATTAAAATTACGTAAAAAAATCTAACTTTTTCACATCTTGTTTATTATAAAGAATGGCTAAATTTGTAGAATTTTTTAAATTTAATTATTAGTGTGTGTTTAAATTAAAAAAAAAGTGATTCCATGATATAATTTTTAGGATTTTAAATTATTATATTTAATTTTTGAGGGGAATTATATTTAAATTTTGTAAAGGCCTTAAAAATTAACTTTTGTTTTCATTCCATTTTTTAGAACATACATAATTATTTCAATTTCTTAAATATAACTTTTGATTAATAAAGATTTAAAAAGAAAAGAAGCCCTTAACGTAATACCACAATCCACACTACTACGTCTTTGTCGCCTCCTCCCCCACCCTATTATGTTTGTCCATGCAGGCCACACGACATGATTGATGAACCTTACAACATTTTCTGTGTGTATAAAAGCTTTTACAATTGTTCAAGAATTATATATATATGAAGAGAGTTAATATTTCCAAGAATTATATATATGGCCCTGAGCATTTAGATGGTTTCTGTTTTTTGACACAGCTGCCTGACACAATAACTAAACACTTCGACCAGTAGCATTACATGTGCTGCTAGCACGGCCCCCCTCCTTTAATCTTTTTTCCCATCTTCTCTTCTTCTTCTTCTTCTTCTGTTCATAAAGAAATTAACCCAATTCTTTGCTTGATATTTTCCACTGAATGTTAGTCATCATTCACAAGCATAGTCAATTCTTAGAAAGTTAACGCATGTAGAATCATCTTTATAATGATATCGTACGCAATATATATGGTATTCTGTTCATGTGACCTTTTAGAGTTCTAAATAAAATAAATGGTTGATCATGGATGGTTTTTGTCAAATATGCCTGAAAGTAATTTATTATTATGGCATTGAAAATAACCGCATTGAATCGATAAAAACGTTGAATGTTAGTTCAAATTTTATTAATTAGGATAAGAATGATGAGAATTGAGAAGAATTGCCAGATAGGTCCTTTGACTTTGGTAGAACACTTTGAATTCTCTGACTATATATATTTAATTAGATTATATTTTATAATATCTTTTTACCATAGATGGTTATATAGTTAAAATTTATAAATTTTTGTAATAATTAATATTTTAAAATTTATATTTAAAACATTTTTAATTTATTCGTAGTGTAAAAATATTTACACTAATATTATACCAAAATTAATCTCTCATATATATATATATATATATATCATTATTTAAATTTGATTAATACTAAAGGATTTTTTTAAGGTTTTCTCATTAAAACTTCAATTAAATATTTCAAATATGAAACAGGCCAGTTTTTTTTATCATTCAGAAATAATGAAACAGGCCAGTTTAATACACATTAATTTTTTAAATTTTCCCATTAATAAAAAATTAAAAAACTGTTAATTACTGACATTAATCGGGGAACATTGAAGAAGGGTCCATTAGTCAATATTCCCAGTTTGGCAATAATTAAGCTACCTCGTTTTATCAGAGAGAGGAAAATGTTCCAAGTTGGGTTGTAATTAACAATCAACTATTCATTGGCATGCTGACAATGAAACGCTGTAGAGGCATCGCTTCTGGCTCTTTATGTATGTCCGACATATATGTAAAATCCACGAATTAATGTTCGAATCATGAAGTTGATGGCGGTGATTATTTCATTTTCTATCCATCTGAGATCAATTTTAACTTGTGCTGTAATTTGTCTGCGTATCAGACCAAGCAAAAAAGAACAAGGGTAAGACACAATACCCTTTCGTATAGGACACGAAAAGACAGAACTCTTTTAAAAGCACCTATGATTGCAATGTACCGTTTTCTTTCACTATCTTCCCGCAGAAAGAATTTAACGTGACACGGTTCTTGATTATTAGACGGGAAAAAAAAATCCTGTTATTAGGTATCCTTATAATTGACTTTACTATATATCCAAATTAATCGAATCATTCCTTATATAAGCATCATAGATTCCATAGCTCCTAATTTATATCAGAAGCTTAAAAGGATGATACTACATGTGGTTGGAGATGTGCGTGCCATTACACTAAGTTTAGGCAGAGATATACATGTAAGTGCCCTCCAGAGTATTGGCTACTCTAAAAGCTGCAGCTGCTACTATATTTGGGGAACAAGCAAAGGAGATGATCAAGAACTTAAACTGCACCAATAATAATCACAAGGAAAGGATGAAAAGTCAATATTGGCTGCCACTAAAAGATTTACACTTTTACAAGTTACAGTAGAACAATAATCTTACTTTCTTTTTCTTTTTTTATAAACCAAGTGTTATCAAGAGACAGAGTACTAGCTTGGGTACTTTAACCAATACATAGGGGTATTACAAGGTTAAATAAGAGGACAAGAGCTAATTAATAAGAACGAACTTACTTAATTAAGTACTACATTCATATGACTTCCCTCATTTATGAGTAATTTTTTTTATAGCTATAGTAAATTTGTAAAAAAAATTCTACATACTGTTATTTTAATTGTCATGTTAATTTTTTTTACAGAATCATGTACTCATGTTATATTTATTAATGTAAGCGATATGAGAAACACATAATTAATATCCACAAACATCATTGTATAAATAGATGATGAATATTTTCTATAATTAAGAAAATTTTAGATTTATGAAGAGAAATATTTCCTATAACTTTATATTATTATTTTTTCCCATATATTTGTAGTTTGGACATTAAATAGATTAATACTTTGTAATTATGCGAAACTTATAAGAATTAATCATTCATGCAAATAGATATTAAGTATAATTAAGGATTAATACATTCTCATGTACTTTTTGATTTGTTAATAAAATGTTTATATATGTTACTTATTAATAAATGCTACTTTGTTAAATTTCTAGTTTCTAACCTGCAATGCATAAAAAACAAAAATCCAAATTCGTAGCTCTTTATACTTACAATTAGCCAAGATGAAATTAAACAAACTGACACATATATCTGTGCGTGTGTATGTCCTGGCATTTATTTGTCATATCCATCCTTCTTAATTTTGGTATTGGGATTTTGGGTTGACATTGTATCAAATTGTAATTATTTTAATACTCACAAACGTGCTTCAAACTCCTGCCAAAGTGTTAACTGTAAGAATATTGTAGATAAGTGCACGATAGTCCAAACAAAATGATTGCCTACAAAGCTTACTTGATTATTGAGGAAACTTTATCTTGTTATAATACAGTGTAGGCATCCACTCAGTCAAAATACACTGGCTATTGATTAATACGGTGGTATAATGATGAAAGATAGATTCTATTATATTGCAAATGACCTGCACTTAAATCCTTGATTTGACTTTTTTTCAAACATTTTAAACTACACCAATTTGATTTAAATAACCCCACCAGTTCAAAAACTTAGCTATAGTCGCGGTTTTGACTAATTTATCGATCTGATACCAATTCATCAGCAGCATAAATCTTAATCATTAGATGATCCAGTTCATTATCGAAACAGTCAGAATTACAAGACTGGTTACCTCGACGATATATATCCCATGTCCCTAATACTTATTTGCAGTGAATTGATCTAATTGTATAGAAATACAAGTGACTAGAGAAATTACAACATTAATTAGTTTGGTATCATCCCTAGCTAATATGTTTATATTTACATACATATATATGAACGGTGATTAAAACCACTAAACATGACATTACAATGTAATTAACTTTTGAACAAATTAACATGTCGTAGGAGTAGGATGGTTAAAACTAGTGCGGCTGATGGAGTATGATATATTAGAGCGAGTTACATTTACATGCACAATCTTTCTGGCTTGGTACAAAGTTCATGACCAAATACTGATTCTATGTTGTGTGGCAGGTTTTATATACTGCCCACAAATCTCAATTCACATATAATGAACCTTACTCGTGATTTTGTAATTTACAACAAGTTTTTAACTAAATCATAAAGAATGTGTTAAAAATAAGGTCTTTTTAGCATTCTTATAAGAAGTAATGTCACTCATTTTAAACAGCCAGTAGATTGCATTTTGTGTCAATCCCACCCACACAGTGTTCACAGCATGTCTTCTTTTCCTGTAAGATGTATCCTTTTGTTGTCTCAATCTTATTATGCTTGGCTTGACTTTTAAACAGCTCTTTTCATCAAATTGTATAGACAATTTTCTGCAGCATAACTGCCTATGGATGATAGGGAGGTTAAACATCTGTAGTTTTTGGTTCACAGCTTTTTGGTCAATATGGACTCTAAATGTGTAATCTTCAACTAGTTAGGAGTTATACGATTTACATATGCAAAATCTTGGACACGATTGAAACTAGATCTTGATTCTCTAATTCCATCATGATATTGGAGTTTGATTGCAATTTAATTTCATATATTGGTGTTTAATTACGTCCTCTAGAATGGATCAAACTTTGTTGCTAGCAAGTGCTCAGGTTCGTATATAGTTTCTGAAAGATCATACTATTTAAGTATCCTTATATCCAGTTTCAATACAATTTTGCTATAAAAAATGTTTACTAAGTTACAGTTAATATATACTTTACTGATACAAGTAGACGACTGCAAAATGTTTACGGACGTAACTTTTGAAGACAAGAGCCATTGCATTACTATTTACCACAATTTTTTTTCTTAATTCCTTAATTAATTTAAATTCTCATATTTATTTTTTTAATAACTTTTAACCTTTCTCTTTTTATATTATGTTTTTTCATTTCAAATTAATCAATTACATATATTCTACCCAAAAGTAATTAGTCGTAAGACAACATACATTACCCCTAGCTAATGTCACAAACGTTATTTTAGAGGAGACATTACATAATTACAGCCCAGATTTAAATGTTAATTCCACATTTCCATTTTTGAAAGTTCCTAGTCAAAGACGAAACAGAATAATTAAACTATAAAATTCTTAGAATTTGCTATTCTCCACCTAAATGTCTTGTATAGTTATACTTTTCTATCTACATTTAAAAGCATTCATATAATGTACAAGTAATGTACTGGTAATTATTTCAGACGCATCAAAAAAGATATGTATTGGTAATTAATAATTATGGATAACCAATCAATACAAGCTTTAGACAAAGGACCACAGTAGAAATCAAAATCAAAACCTTTTTTTGTCGCTTCTATTTAATTCTACCATTGGAGGTAACCCTAACGACTGCGTGTAGATTTTAATCATCAAATCATTGGGACCCACCAATAACATTGATTTGGGAAAGTTGCCAAGGGTGTGAAAGAAACTTTAGGGCCATCTAATCAAATCATGCAGAAAAAAGATAATACAATTAATGCAATGAAGAACTTGCTCTTAT
>CM023947.1:29078735-29089665 GCA_013407115.1 Glycine latifolia | reverse complement strand
GTTGAAATTTTTCTTTATATAGTACAGACAGAAAAAAAAAAAAAAAACCATCCACACACACAAATGAAATTAAAGCATTTTGAGAATATTTAAGCACGACTTTTTTTGGAGGATAATTGTGCCCTCGCAATCAAGCACTCCTACTACACAAATTCACCAGTGCTTTATTGTCATAGTTATCTCCTGCTTGAAAACAACCCCAGACCAACCCCTTTGCCTTTGCCATATATCGTGTGGTCCTTGTAATTATGCCATCTAAAGTGGTCTTGATCGAGACTGCTATAGCTATAGAGAGAGAAATCTAAGAGAGATATAAGTAGTGGTGGGGAGAACGGCATGTATAAATGGAAAGACAGAAAGAGAAAGGGAGAAAAAACAGAAAATTTTGGTGTAGTAGTAGTATAGAGTGCTTTCATGTGTGGATGGACTATTGCCACCATTTTGACAACCAAGTTGGGAGAGGGATCATGGGGTGGTTTTTTCTTTTTTTGGATGTATGGCAAGTTGCAATTGATTGTTAGGGCTTGGAAGGTGTCATACTCTATACACACATATATATGCCAGTGGCAAGTACAGGCACAAGTGCACAAGTGCACAACTGCGCAAGCCATTTCTTTTCTTCTTTACGAAGAGGTGGTAGACAGATAAAGATAGAGTGAGCCTACTTTGCTATTTATATCAAAGTAAGCATAACCGATAAGCACACGCATGGGAAGAGAACCAACAACAACAACATTCTCTAGCTAATAGACTCTCTGATATCGATAGATAGATAGATGATAATTGATAGATGCATACATTGACATCTACCGCAAAAACCACAACTTCAACTCAAGAAGAGAGAGAGTTTGTATTTGTAAGAGTGAGAGTGATAGCGCATCTCTTTTTGGAGAAAGTGACGTTCTGAGCAACCCTAGTCAAAGGGAGCATTGGCTACCATTGCAAAGCTCGTTGGATATAAATAATTGTACTATGTTTTCACCCATTATCTACTTTTAGGGTTAGACACACATGGACATACACCTGGAGGTTTTACCAACAGTGAATCAAAATTATATATAGTTAAAAAAGACAAAAGGGAATAATAAGAAGAAATGAAAATATTTGAGTACGTGAATCTTTCCATAAAAAGTCATGGCATGTGACATCCCACTCCTACGCACCATGCTTTGTGGGACAAGGTTGAACGCAAATAGTACCCTTAATTTCAACAAACAAATTAATTCAGACATTAATCCAATACATTAAAAGTTTATCATATATATAAGATTTTTACTCATATCATAAATTTGATAATAAATCAGGTTTGCTTTTGATAATTTTTTTTTAAAATTATGGAAAGATTATAAGATATTTTTTTATAAATTTGTGAAAATTGTTGCTCAAGGACAGTCAATAATGTGAGAATTATATTAAGCTTGGTAGAGTATAGGAAATTAAAGGTGTGTAAAGTGAGGTAAGTTGGTTTTAGTTTTCTGTCAACTCGCGCGCGCGTGTGATGTGCGCACCACGTGAAGTGGCACAAACTAAAACTTTTTTCCTATCCACTCACTCAGTTGTTCGCGCAAATTTTATCGTTCTAAAGAGATCACAACTTTTTGCTCAAAAGAAAAAGATTAGGAAAAAGGATGCCCCTTGTCTACAATACATTGCTCTTTTAGGTCCTTTGTTTCACACATTATCTTTAGTACTCACTCACTCCCTACTCTCCCTCTCCTTCACTTCACCCTCTCATAATTCAACCCTGATGCTTACAAGGTATTATTGTCTATGTGCTGTCATTCTCACACTGTACTACTTTGCTTGAGCAAGCCAATTGTACTGTGCTACCACTCTCACACACACACATGAACACAAACATACACACACACATACGGTGGTGCATCATATCCGTAGCCGTGTTCCTCTCACTCACAGATTAAGTACTCACCCCTAGGTAAAAATAAAAAAACACTACTAGCTAGTAGTACTAGTAAATATTAATTAACACTTGGTTGTCTTTCTATAATTATGTTATATGTTTTGCAGGGACCAGGCAAAACAAAAATGAACGGATGGAATTAATAGCTGCTCTTTCTTTTTCAATAGGAAGATAGAGCTAGCAAACATGTCGTTCTCAGGCATTGAAAGTCCCAACCAATAACCAGTGTTTCATATTCTTGAAGGGGTAGGGTTATTTTTGGTGCAGTCCCAAGCTTATTAAAATTCATTCCAGATATGTATTCCTCAAATACCTCCCTCAACGGCAATGAACTAATCTCGTACCCTAACCAACCATTTTGCTTCAGGCCTTTTTCCGTTGAAAGCAACCCAACTAATTCTTCAAAAGAAGAATCCAATACCAATTACGCCCTTCCTCTTCCTCCTCCTCCTCCTCCTTTGTCCTTTTTCCAATCTCCCTTTGACGAAAATATCTTCCTCGAACACCATCATGACTTCCTCCTACTTCACCACTATCTAGCTGACTCTGGAGTACTCACCAAAAACCTTGACGTTGCGGCCGAAATCTCGCCAATTCCTTGCCCTGGACAAGGCTCAATTGCGATGGACCACACTCCAAGAAAGAGATCCAGCAAGAGAGACCGCCACAGCAAGATCAACACCGCACGGGGCCTCAGGGATCGAAGAATGAGGTTGTCCCTTGAAGTCGCGAAGCGGTTTTTTGGGTTGCAAGACATGCTAGGTTTTGAGAAGGCCAGCAAAACCGTGGATTGGTTACTAAACCAAGCAAAGGGTGAAATCAAACAACTTGCAAGGGAAAAAACAAGTGTTGGTGGTGCCAAGAGTGCATCATCTACTTCGGAATGCGAAGGAGTGTCTAGCTTGGACGAGGTTGTAGTGAGTAGAGGAGTTAACGAGGAGCCAGAGAGGGAGAGAGTACCAAACATGAAGAGAAGAACAAACAAGGTTTGTAGAAAGAGTGCATTCAATCCCATTGATAAGGAATCGAGGGAAAAGGCGAGAGAAAGGGCACGAGAGAGAACAAGAGAGAAGATGAGAACTCGGAGAGTACTTGCTGATGCATCAAACCTGAACCGTTTGAGTTCTTGGAACCCCTTTGAAACGATTGAACACTCTGTGGGCACTACTCATCAAAGCCAAAGCGTAAACCATCCCTCCTTGGATGTGCACCTTCCTGAGGCTGATCAAGAACAAAGTTCTCACAACTCGAAGGAGCATTTGGGAGAGAACATGGCGAATGAAGATAATTCTTTGGCGATCATGAACAAGTGGAGCCCAACTATGATGTTCAATTCTATTCACAACTCAGGAATCCTTCAGGAAGTAAGTTCAAATTAATTAATTAATTAATTGGTTGCACTTAACTTCACATAGACAAAAAACTAGCACATAATTAAGATATAGTGAAGGTTAACAAGTGCCCTTATAGAATACTAATTAAAAAATTAAATGAAAGTGTTATTGAGTATTGACACATCAATTCTACCGTGATTCATTCAAATAAGAATTTTCTGTATGTTAATTAGCTAGTGCGTGTTGGCAAGACCCTTGAGTTATATAAATATATGCATGGTTGGTTTAAACACTAGCATGTTGATATGATTGGCTGACAACCATGCATATTCCTATATATGAAGTATATCGGTAATAATGTTGCTGATTATGATTCATTTATGAAATTGTTTGCAGCATCAATTTGCAGAATTTCAGTCCTTGGGCAAACCTTGGGGAGCCTACAGCACTCACATCTAATATTTGTGCTCATTATCGATTGCACGCATCATGTTTTTGTGTCAGTAGAATAAAAATACAATTAATCATGCTGTGTATTTCTTTACTTTCCTTTCCTTTCCTTTTGGCATGTAATGTGGTAAGGTATCTTCCGTTTACTAGCATATGGGACATAATATCTCGTGAAGGCTTTGTATGTCATCTCCATATATAAAATTTTACTTCTTTCTTTTTTATCCCCAACCTCCATATTTGTTAAATTTTTTGTTAACATCTCATAATTGTGTTAGTGATGTTTTAATTAAGAAAATTAATCGAATCCTTTTCCTAACTCGATCTGGTTCGATATGCATTAAGAAAAGAATTTGTGCTGTTATTGCTGTCAAATCCATTTGCATATAATAGCGTTGGTGATGCTACTTGACATATTTTCACATTGTGGTTTTTTTTTTTCAAAGTACAATCATCTCTTGGAAAAGTGTTAGGGTTACTTCTTAGATGTATGTACGTTTTTAATTGTTTGTGGATGACTTCCTAAGTGTATTCCAATGTGTGAATTCAGCTTAGCTTTATAGACGTGACATGAATTGACACTTGGGTGATGATCCACTATAAATCCACTTCCAGGACAAGTATGATTAACTTGTCCGTTTGATTTTTAACATTGTTATTTAGCTCGATTGTTACACGGAATTTAGGAAGACAAACAAAAGACGAAGCTAAGCATGTAATTAAAGGAATGTTAATTGAGAAAAAAGATAAAATAATTTTAAAATATCTATCCCTGTAGACAGAATAGTTATTAACAAATAAATTAAAAAAATGTGATGGAATGGAACGGAGTGTATACTTCTTGTGATAGGGTTGTTAGTGTAGGTTCATATTTTTGCATACCAATTTGATGAAGCAATATTTGGGCGATGTTGGTGTATAGAAATTATTCCTTTTTCATATATACATAGTTAGAACAACTTGATGACTACAGGTCAATATCTTTAGTTGAGGGATTCAACTATGTCAATTATGCTGCATGTTGTTGGTAGTTCAATCTTCAACCAATATGTTCCGTACGGTAGAATGTAGGGTTTTTAATTAGTAATTGCAAGTTGTCTCGTATTATGATTAAAAAGGGATTATTTGACTCCAATGACATATTCTGCTATATCCAAGAACATAAGAAATTCATATATTGACAACTATGTCTAGTTTTTAAAGTTGTCTTCCTAGTTAGTAACATACAGGTCCATTGAGAAAAAATTCCATGCCAAACAGCGAAAACATCTAAACAAAGTTGATTGCATAAACTATTTAGTAATATATTATGCAATTTTTTTAATTTCACACATATATTTCCATAATTTTCTCATTAATTTATTTTCATTAAATCTATTGTTTGGTTTTTAAACATCTATGTGTTAGGGAGAGGAGTTAGCTGAGTCATCTCATTTTAAAACTTGATTTTGTGCAATAAAATTGTACAAAAATTTATTTAACCACAAGTGAGATAAAAAAGAGAGTAGAATGTAAAATAATATAATTAGACTCATTTTAGCATGTAAGAAATAAGTATATGTTGAAAAACTTGAAGAAGACGAATAAATTCAAGGAATAAATCCAGATTTGGGATGAATCGTTTTGATTCCCAAATTTTATTTAATTAAATTAATCTCTTAAATTAAAAAAAAAAGATTTTAGGTCCTCTAATTTAGTTTTTAATTAGAAACTAAATATATATATATATATATATATATATATATATATATATATATAATATAAAATAAAAATGATTTATCACACAAACTGTGATTAGAGTAAAATAAAGAGACATGTTAAGTACCCCACCCCTCCCTTTTTGAGCTTAATTAAGCATTTGAAATAGATAAATTTTATTTATATAATTAATTGTTACAATGATAAAGATATAAAAGAAAATAAGAAAGAAAAAAATAACAAAAAATTAAATGTTAGAACAAAAAAATAATATTATAAAAACATTGTTAAATATTGTATAACTAAAATAATAACATTCTAGAATTTTGATGCTCGATCGATGTAATCATCATATTAAAACAGATCCTTAGTAATTTCATGAGTTTCAGAAATTAAACACAATACTTAACAATATTTGCAGAACTTTAATGAAAGGGAGATTTTTCTTTTCGATATGTACTTCTTTTATGGATGGAGAAATGTTAAAACCCAAATGTATCCACGTACTACAGAATACACAGATCAGTAATTCAGTATAGAACACTTTAATCCACAAGTGTTGCTAGGCACGCAAATAAGTATGTCCAGGTATGATACGGTTGTATTTATGTTTATACCATTGTTTTAAGAAGATAATTTAGATATGGATAATTATGTCTTTAATCACTTATTTAATGATAAAAATTCTATTATTATCAAAGATTCCTTTGAAGAAGACGGAAAATAAAAAATTATTTATATAATGACAATATATTTCTTGTTTAACAAAAACTTAATTAACTTTTACCTAGTAGCTAGCAAAAGCTTAAAATTTTCTCTTCATACGTATATAAAATTAACTCTAGATTCATGGTCGAAGTATAGAGTGTTACATCAGAAATTTGGATTTGTGGTGGCTGTCTGTTAATAATATTCCATTTCATGCGGTCAAAAGTAAACGGTCAACAAAGGAAGAGACCGGAAGAATCAGATTTCTTGCTCGAAGTCCTTTTTAGCTAATACGACTTATATAACATTGGGGAGAGAGAGTGAGAGTGCAATGAGTTACTGTTTCGGTTCAGAATATCAGCAGCAGTGCCACTCCAACTGGTGTACCTTTGTTTCTTTCTACTAGATAGAGAAGGAATCTAAAGGCTAAAAAGTTGCAATTATTATTCATTTGTACAGGTTTGGTAACGGAAATTTTGTTCCATAATCTAAAAGCTAATTAATTTGCTTTCATTGATGCAATGAGTTACTGGTTTGGTTCAGAACTATTTTTCCTTTCTATCTTTCAAAATTTACTTTTAGAGGTTGAGGAAAAGAGGTGATTATTAATTTTATTAAAGATAATTTAGGCGAAACAAAAACAAAAGAATATATTCCAAAAAGTATATTCTTAATTTAGTTTTCACTTGTTATCTCAGCATTCATTACTGCAAAAGAGAGGACTGGCTACAGGAACAAACCTAGAAAGGCAGAAATTCCAGCGCCCTAATCCAACAACCTGGCTTCAAATATGTGTTTTCTTATGAATTTCCTTTCCCAGTTTCCCTGTCAGTCATGGATCGCAGGAAAATCGATGCAAAGTTTAATGAACTAATAACCAGAAACAGCAAAACCACAAAAATGACAGCAGAACCATCTTTACCCTAAGGATCAAATCCACAGAAACCCACCCAAGAGAAAGAGATGATGAAACAAAAATCTGATCAGACCAGTAAAAGACATCTTTGGTGTGCTAACTGCTAAATCCATAAATCTTCATGTGATGAAATTCACAAAAAAAAAAAAATGAGAGATTTGTTTTTTCGTTTTTATTAATTTTTTTCTAAAAAAAGAAAAGCAAGAACAAACAGGAACAAGAGAAAGGAACTCTGGGATGATGCCCTAGATCCTACAGTACAGAGTAGCATACTGCAGCTCTTCCACATATAGTAAATTAGTAACTTTCTTGCTAGATCCGTTTAACCTTTTGTTTCGGCCAGAGTAAGGAAAGTCATTGGGTACTGAGATCCCAATTTTTTACGCAGCAAAAATAATATAAAAATCTCAAACCCAAAACCACCCCCAGATCTATATACCTATATCTGCAACTTCAGAAACTTCTGAATGATCAAAACGTTATCTTCTTTACCAGTACACAAATATGGTGTCCACCTCCCAAAACTTGAAACCGTTTTTGGGCTTTAATTTTTATATATATATATGTATACTTTAATTAGTTTTTATTTTTATCAGAAAAGAATAAATCTCATCGAAAGGGGTAATTACCAAGAAGAGAAGAAGAACAAATCATCACATAACCAAATTAAGGAAGAGGAAATATACCCGGATCCAGAAATAAAATATAATAGCAAATCCTAAAATATGCAGATATGGTTAAGCAGAAGATAGAGAGGGTTGGTTGTTTTGATATAAATTGTGATAGAAGCCCTAGATAGGTAGGGATGAATTTGAAGACATTGAGGCCTGAGAAACCCTTATGGCCATATGGATAATGGAACATAATGGCGTGTCTTTGAATGATTACACAAAGGGAAAACACCAAATAAGGGCTCAAATAGAGCAACAGGCAGTGCCCGTCCTAGAGTGACAGAAAATGACATCTTCTTTTAGGCTTAAAGGATTATTATTAGGGTAACAAAATAATTGCACCAAGACCCAGACAAGTGCCTTTATTTTCCTGCAGCTTATCTAACCCCCTCAATGTCTGTCATTTTATGGTTTGCACACTTCTTAAGATGTGTGGGGGGGAGAGAAGATGGACACAAACAAAAAAACACCGAGTGAAAGTCACATGGGATACTCTATTAATTGGTGATATTAGTAATACTATAATTAGAATTTCTGTTTTTGTAGTAGTGCATGAAATGTGATTACAATTTTAGTGGTCATAAACTAAATCAAATGCAACATAATGGGGTGTCCTTCCATTGCTATACAGAGAACCAAATTAAGGCACTGAATAGCCTTTCACTGAGAGATCCATTCAATTTTTTATAATAAATTCGAAACTTATACTTTTCTTTAGCGATTAGATTATGCACAAATGAATTAACTTTATCTCTATTACTGTAAGAAAAAAAAAACTCGTGATTATTTATTTTAAATATTGGAAAATTTTCTTTTACCGGTCATGTGAAACCTGTCGACTAATTTTGAAACTAGCATATGGATACGGATGCACTTTTACTGATCACTTCATTTAATGAACTGCATGAATCTCAATTATTGATATATTTTTAGTTAAAACAAACTTAGAAATTTAGATTGTGTATTTGCATAGGATAAATTTTATTTTTATACAATTTTAATTCATAATATTTTTTTATAAAATTATAAATTATATTATATTTAAAATTCATAAAATTATAGACTTATAATAAGTAATTTAAATTCTATGATATAAGATTATTTTTATATTAGAATGAATAGACAACTAAGCTATGAGAAAAGAAGAAATTTTAGAATATTGAAACAAATATTTTGTGTCTGGTTGGAGAGAATGTGTTTGAAAAATATCTCCCAAGGAGATACGATACAATATCTAGAATTTTAATTAAGAGACTAAAAAGAGTGAAAGTTTTACCCTTCAAGTTAGAAATTCTTATTTTATACATATACTAATTTTGTGTGTGTAAAATAATCAAATGATCCAACCTAAGCAAAAACATACTCAAGCCCCCTAAAACATGTATTTAATGCTTAATTTTTAATGAGAAAAATGGATACGTATTCTGTAAATTATGTTAATTAAAAATCTTCCCATTATTTTTCCATTTCATTAATGTTTATTTCTATACAAACTTTTTAATGATTTGATTTTTTAATGTTTTCCTTTTATTATTTATTCATAATTTTTATTTTTATTTTTCATTTATGTGTTTATTTTTCCTATATACAATGCAACAATAAGGATTGAACCTAACATCTTATACATACTATCCAAAGATTCCACCTTTAGATGATCCTAGCAATTTACACGTGTGTTTTTTAGCATCATTTAATGAACAATTTATTTTGAAGTTAAATGAAATTAAATAAGTAAATAATTATTTATTATTTCATTAAATAAATTCAGTCTAGCTACTATATAAGAAACTTTTTGGAAAATACAAGTTCTACCCACAAGATTTCATAACTATAAATGTTTGATGACTCTTTTATCATTGAGTTAATGTCAAAGTAATTCTGCATCAAAAGTAGAAATAATTTGATTAAAGAGTGGTTCAGCGGAAAAACAAAAGTAGTACGAATTTAAAAATTTCTGCATCTTTATAAACAAATTTTATATTTGTGCAATTTATATAGGCGTATTTTTGTTTGGAAGGTATATAAGATTTGAATAAAGCAATAAAAATTAGAGAATTAAGAATATTAAATAACATAAATTTCATTTAGCATATGAGTAATGCCTTATAAGAAAATAGTTATAATTTTTTTATATATTAATGAGAAATCACTCATTTGTTTGATTTCATTTCTAAAAACTAATTATAAAAATATACCTTTTTTTAACTTAAACGTTTGTGTTTGTATATAAGAATTCAAATTAAATTAAAATAATTAAAATAAATAATATTATGTAACTATTTTAAAAATAAAAAGCATTTTCTCAAAAGAAACAAATCCTATATATTTTTCATGAGTATGAAAAGTCATATCAAGAGTATCCAACTGGTGCGATATATTTGGAAAAAAAAACGCTTATTTAGTTATTTAGTTAAAGAGAAAAGGTACCTTTATTTTAAGATTAGTAAGTAAAAATATTTACTTCTTATTTTCAAATAGACTATATAAAACATCTGTAGGTACAAGAAAATACATATCGAAAGGAATTATTATATAATAGGATTTTTTTCAGAAAGTGATCAGAAAAAATGCCGCCTAATTATTGTCCAATTTTTTTCACTTTCATTTGTTTCTAACTAATTGATAGAGTATAAGCGGATCAGTTTGAGTTGAATTTGTTTAAATATATGACTTAATTTAATTAAATTTAAAAGGATTGATTTAAGTTAATTTTTTAAGAAAAAAATGAAATCCAACCCAAATTAATTAATTTATAAACAATTTGGATTGAGTTGGATTAGCAAATTAAATACATTTAATTTTGTTTATTCTTTGTTTAAAACATAATATTTTTTATAAGCTAATTTTTTTGTTAAATGAATCAGTTTTTTGTAAGATTTTTTCTTAATTTTTTTTATGTTGTCATTCATTACGCCACTTCATTGACTCTTATATATGAGAAATAGAAAATTAAATATATCATATTTGAGATAAATTTTTTTAATAAGTATAGTAAGAAAGATTTTCAAACACTTTTTTTTACCTACATTTATGATATCTACTTTTTGTAAATAAATAAGAAATATTTTTAGAAACACATTTGAAGTAACTTTAATTAATAAAACTCTAGTAGTTTTGATTCTGAAGGTTAAAGATACATTAATGCTTACTAAATTGAGGTTGATAAATCAATGTAATCAAGGGTCAGTATTATTTGATTTTTAATTTTTTAAAAATATATTATATATTACAC
>CM023947.1:29060796-29078725 GCA_013407115.1 Glycine latifolia | reverse complement strand
ATAATAATAATAATAATAATAATAATAATAATAATAATAATAATAATAATTTAATACAAATTAATGAAGCAATGGATTAGGTTAACGGGTAAGCAAATTTACATATTAAAAGTCATAATCAAACCCAAAATTCAACATATTTAATGGATTTCGTTCATATACGACTCAAGCACAAAAATTATTCAACTCAAATTAATTGAATTTATTTTAATGAATTCAAATTTGGGAATGACACCGTATTAATTGATGGGTTTGCATATTTTTTTCGTAACTGTCAATTCGTGATGGTTTGTACCAAAGTTTTTGGACGATATCGTAGTGCTCCATATTACATAATATAAATGGATATTGAAAATGTTACGTGTTACTAACGGCTTTTCATTAAAACCGTACCACTATGTTTTCTGTCTAATTTCTTATAATATATTTTTCCCTAATTTTTTAATCAATGTTTATTTTTTAAAAATTGCTACTATTACACGTCAGCTTTTATGCAAATTCGTGCATCTTATCTTATTATTCGTAACAATTTGTAACAATGATAAATATTTTATCATAAGAAAAATAAACTTTGCGGCATTCATTTCATCAAATTAAATTAAATTATAATTTAGTTATAATCATAATTATATAAAAAATGTTAGTAATACTCTCGAAAACTTTTTTACATCGTGTTGTGTTAAGAGAAATTATGCGAAGTGCTACTAATTAAACACGAGTCTCATTAATTTACAAATAGTAAAATCTACCAAGAATTTCAACTAATAAAAAAGTACTTTGAAAAAAATAATAAAAATGTGTCATTAGCTTTCTTCATGACGACAATTACAACATATGACGTAGAAGCACTATTCGTCTCCTTTTTTTATACCTTCTCTAAATGCATTATTCTTATAGTTTACTCCAATAATAAATTTGTCCTTAACTACTATAACTATGTTATGAACTAGTTTATTTTTCTATAGATGCCACATATATATTCTATAACAATAATTATGCTTAAGTTAAATAAGAATGTTATAAATGATTAAATTCATAATTTATAACTGTTATAAACTAGTTTATAACCTTAATTAGTTATACATCATATTCTACCTTATTTTATAGTTTACTTCAAGTCACCCATTTAATTATTATCTATAACTAATCATAGCACGAAGGATTGAAAAAGTTATAGCATATTAGCATGGAGGATTGGGGATGAGAAGGTCATATTTTGGGAGGATATTCAGTTAAGGGGAGGGAGACTAAGTACAATTAAAATGCAATAGACTGTTTGGGAATTTAGAACAACGTTGGTGAGATGCGAAGCTGGCGAAAGGCATCAAATGGATGATGCTTTAGGTGGAGGAGAAATTGGTTTGAATGGGAGAAATTGGACTTTTTTACATATATGGATCAATTTTAAAAAATAAAAATATTATAGGTATGGGTAAATTGTATTTTAAAATATAACTTCAAATAATGAAAATAGTGTTTTAAAATATTAACTTTTGAAAGAATTATTTTAATAAAAATACTAAAATTATGTTTTAAAACATGACTTCAAATATTTTATATTTTTTTTATAAAAGTCTGTATTTAATAAAAAATGCAGGAAATTAAAGTCATCCTTGAATCTATGACTCCATTATTTTTAAAAATAAATAAATAAAACTAAAGTTGTATGTTATATATATAATATTTAAAGTTGTGTTTTAAAACACTATTTTACTATTTTTTTAAATAATTCTTTTAAAAATTGTGTTTTAAAATACAACTTATTCATACCCATAATATTTTTAAAGTTTATTCATTTGTGTAACATTTTTAAAATATTGCCCCATATACGTAAAAAAAAAACCCGAGAAATAGGTTTGAATGGGACAAACAATTGTTGGAAAACTTATTGTTTAGGAGTTGAATACCATATAACCTAAAGAGTGAGTTTACTAATTGCTAGATATGGAATGGAGATAATACGTGTGTTTATTATGTAGAAAAAAGCTCCATATGCGTCGTTAGGTGAACAAGGGAATCCTATGAATACATCCTTTTTCAAGTGCTTCTAGAACATCTACATTTCGTTTAATGTATTAGCTTTTGCATAGAGGTATTATTGCACAGGATTCAAACAAAAAGTAACTTGAGGAAGTAGAGAAATATTGGGCTCGATGGCATAGATGTTTCATGCCGATTATGTCGACTTGAGGATGCAAATATAAGTCATCTGTTTTTCATGTTCCTAATTTCCTCTTTCATATGGAAAAAGGTTGTGGTTTCTAGCGACAATGTCTAATGATAGCAGAAACTATTTTGTGCATCATTGTTATGGTCTTAAAGGGAAAAAAGTAAAAACAAAAAAAGGCTTCGCTAGTTGTGTGGTTTGCCTCCATTTGATCTATGTGGTTGCATTTTTTTCTATATCATATATTTTTTTACTTGATCATATATAGGATATGACCATATATATATATTTTCTACGAAAAATCTGTTTATCTAAATATTTAACTCAACTTTATACTTAACTCAAATTTGATGCCCTTAGTAAAATTAGAACAACTCTATATCAATTAATCTAGGAGCTAAGTGGTTGTATACAAAAAATATTATTTTAAAAGGTGATACTTGAAAATGCTAAATACGTTTCGGACCGGATCTTCTAAAATTTAGATCTGCATTGCGGCTAACTATTGTCTTTTCTTTATATTTTTTAATTGGTCTATGGTTCTTTACTTTTGTATGAAAGTGTTGTGCAATATGTACCAATTTCGTCTGAGTTAAGATATCTCTTGTACCATCTTAATTATCTATTTTATATGCTTGCTTTGCCTATTAAAAAATATTATTATATCCAATAAAAATATTATTATGAATACATACAATTCAAAATAAAACATGATATTAAGTTCCGCTTATTCAAACTCTCCATCCTTATTCCATAAATAAATTGCATCCCAACCAAACATATTATTAATATCAAATTAACTATACCGGATTAAGCAGCAGAGAACTAATAGCACAAGCAAGGCCTAACGGGGAGTATTGCAATGGTCAATCACCATCTGATATCCATTACCCCTGATACTTGTTCACATCAGACAAGTAAATTAAAAGGAGATTCACAATAATCATTTTGCTGATTGACGTTTTAATTTGGACTTTAGAGTACCTTTATAGGTACCCCACCTCCTTCAATCTCGTTTTGGACCAATGTCTACAGCACGTTTTTAAGCAAATCAAGTGGAACTGAAAACCACCATAAAAAAATAAATAGAATATCATAAGAAAAATAAGAAAATCTATACGACCCAAAGCTTATGAAACAAGAATCTGCTTCAGCTTTTACCTTGTTCATATCAAATCACGTAAACTCTGTAGAAAATCAGGTTGTCTAAAAAGAAAGTAATTTGATAAAAAAAAAATTGTTGTTTGAAGTCACACTACTTTTTTTTTGACAGGGTTGGTTGAAGTCCAGTTATAAATCAAATTAAGCAAAAAGAAGAGATATAATATTTGCTTTTATGTTAACAAAAAAAACTATAAATCTTATTGAAATACAGGGAAATTGATATTATTGTAAAATTTCTGGGATATTTAAGTTATAAAAATAAAAAATGTGATTCCATTCTTCACGTCTTTTTGAGTCAGTAGGCATCACTCCTTGTGGCCAGATGAGATGATCAAAAGAAAAATGATATTTTTTAATAAAATGCTAAGGTATTTTCGCTACACACACGTCTATACCTATTTACCACAAACCAATTTATACTATGCAAATTGATTTTATCTTAACACGCATCAAATGATCAAAACATATGAAAGCAGAAAATTGCTATTTGTCCTTCTCAGTTTTCATGATGAAGATAAGAGTTCCAACACCCCACCCCCCAAAAAGAGAAAAAGAAAAGTTCCTGCAGAGTAGAAATTAATAACTACAGCAATATTAACATCTAATATATCGATCTCTCTCACAAACGGTGAAATATCAATGAATACAAAACATTCAAATTTATCAAACTAACCATAACTAGAGAAAAAACTAAAAACACAAAATCTAAGAAATAAAAATGCTAAAAAAATGCAATTACAAGTTACCTGGGAAATGAAGGTCTGATATGTGCCTCTTAATTTTCAACAACAGCTAGCATGTAATCAGTAACGCTGGTTTTGCAGGCTGCAAAAACAATGTAGAAGTGCAATGAAGTTAAACATGTATAAACCTTTTTCCTATCTTAATCTGGAGATGAATAAATAAATTGCTAAAGTGAACATCTTCGAGAAAAACTAACCTGAGATCCATCCAAAGACCAATGGTACATTTTTTTCTGTCTGATTAGCAAAGAACTAATTATAAATTATATATATAATAATGAGCAAAGCTAGAAAATGATTCATCAGTTGTAGATATATAAAAAGAAGGATTCTAAATTATTATTGTATGTTTAGTTTGAAGAAAGGGAACAAAATTGAAAATGAATGAAGCAAATCTCTCAAAAGAAAGGTTGCATTTGAAGGCATGATCATGAAAAAGTGATACTTGTTCGATTTTGTTAGTGATTGCCTGCGTACCTTGCAAACTAATTGCTATCTATAATAAATAGGGTTTAGGAGTAGGGAGGTTTACCTACTAATTTATTGGTGGCTAAGCTAGCTCTTGTCACGTAAAGGAACAGTAAGTTCTCTATATATAGTCTCTACTACAACTGCTACTTACACTGTTTTGTAACAGTGTGTTAAGTATAGAAGGATTCACATTTATTAGAGTGGGGAGAGTCCTACTTCATCTTATGGTGGTATAAAGAAACCTTGGTTTGTGTGGTAAATCTATAATCGCTTCCTCGTCCCTTTTAATCTTAAGTTCCAGCATAAGCATATAGTATTTATGTATATATAGGTCTGTCACATTTTATTTATTTATTAAGATATAGGTCTGTCATGTCATAGTGAGGCTAATCAATCAGCTCCATATCTTTTGTTTTACCTTTTTACGTTGAAGTATAAGCATAGCTGCACAGCTTGAGGAACTTGCTAATTGAGGGAAAGAGAGATAGCTAGTCACAGGTCTACTACTCTAGTATATCTAGACATGACGAATGTGCCATGCCATGGCTCTTTTGACCATTTCATGTTGTTTGAAAGAAGTTTTTGTTTTTTTTATTCGGAAGTAAATTAAATACACACATTTCAGCTACACTTTTTTTGTCTTCTGCTGCGCCATCAGAAGAGTTGGAAATGAAAAAACAAAATAAAAATCTATGGTTTGTAAATTGCTAGTCGAAGAGTACTAATGAACCATATTTATCAACTTTTAATTAAACCCAATACTCTTGATAAATGTTCTAATGGAAGACCCAATTCTGATGTTTTAAAAGGAAAAACTTATAGAAAGTTTTATAGGTATTGGTGTTGTCTTTAATTAGAAATAGAGTTTTATTTTAGTAATTTGTGTAATTTTAATGCTTGTCTTTATTATGGAAATTACTGAAGCAAGTACCTTCAATTTCTAATTGGAAAAAATACCAACACCACCTAAAGAATTATATCTAATTAGTTTTACCTGTTTTATAAGTACCAAAGGGTTAAGTATCTTTCTTAAAACCTTCAGATGTTACTTATGCACGTACAAGTACAAGAACTCTCCGTGGATTACTAACTATGGGTGTATTAGGTTTAAAATATGAAAATAGAAAGAGAAAATTTTTAATTAAAATAGAGTATCAAAAATATGAATTCTAAAAAAAAAATAATTTTTTTCTAATATTATTTATTTCCTCTCTATCAAGCACATCATACATGTTTTCTAATAAATACAGAAATTCAAGTATACCAAAACCCAAATAGTGAAGCAAAGGTTCTATGTTATCGATTGGCATAAATTAAGAGAATCTATAATAAAATCAACTCACAAATAACAAGGGGAATCTCAGCTCTTTTTGTACGTAGTAAACTATAGTTTTTTAATCAATGTCTGTTGACTCTATTCTCTTAATTAAGACCATGTATTTTCGCCTCCATGGCACCTCATTTGTACATCTGTTGCTAAAACTGAAAGACTTCAGTCCAGTGCGTATAGCATCTCATTTATGCTTTTCTGGCTGACCATTGAGGCTTAATTATGCAGACTGTTATGGCCTTATCTCATAGAGAAGTCCCTTTCAAGTTTCAGCACTCACTTCAATTGAGTTCATCAGTAATAGTGCTACGTACGTAGCTCATAATAATTTGCCACATACATGATCGATATTTCTGCCCACAACTTCGCTTTATACAGTATATGTTTACTTTATAAAAAAAGAAATAAAAGAAAAGGAAAAGATATAAAGATTGGAATGGTATTGTAGGTTGTTTGATAAAAAAAAGTAATAAAAACATAAAATAATATGTATATAGAATGATATATATAATTTCTTTCATCGAAAGAGTAGTATTCATATCGACACATCTACATCTGAAATCGCTAAATATTCAGAATCTTGTTTTCGAATTCACTCCTTGAAAGAACCACCGAAGGGAACCTGTTTGAAGGCGCAGATGAAGAAAGGCTGCGTTCAAGATTTCAGCAGGCCCAGGTTCTTAAAAAAATACAACAAGCTAATATCTTGAGACTAGCTACTTTCTTTTCTCTTCAATCCAAAAGTATTACTTGTTAAATCTTATAAAACCAATCACTTCATGCTCATCCAAGTATTTTATGTAGTTATTTTGTATCTTTCTTTTTCTTTTTGTATGATTTTTTTTACCATATCCACTCTTGTAGCATCATACACATTACTTTCATAATGATACGGAACAATAGAATTGTTCACAAAAAATATACTAATCACTTTAAATATAAGAAGTTGATTAAGAGGATTGATTCGATTGAAGGAGAAGAAGAAAAATATTGAATTAAAAATATTGTTCAAGAATATCTATTTTCCTAGAGAAATGGAAATGAATTTCAATTTTTTTTTCAAAAAATAATAAACATATATTGGTTGAGTAGAATGAAATAAAGAAAAAAATATTAAAATTAAAATAGTATATTAAAGATGAGAAATCCACTAAATTATTTTAAAAATATTTTTCCTTTTCTTTTCTTCTTTCTCCCCTCTACCAAATGATCCTAAGTTGAACCTTATATTTCAATCCTTTCTTCCCACTTAAAACCATACCAAGATAAAGAAGGAATAAATTTGGCCATTATTGTGATTCACTTGTTCCCAACAAAGGCATAGAGAAACAATTCTTTCACTTAATTTATTTTTTGAAGAATTATAAATATATATTCTCTATCTTTTTGTCCTTCACAATTCATTTTCTTCTTACTTTTTCTCTTTCTTTTATATCACATCACTTACCATACTTTTTTTCTTCTATTTATCTTCTTTTTTCTTACCTATTTCCTTTTTTCATCCTAAATCCACCCAAAATGAGGAATATTTTTTTTCACCCCATGTAAATACAATTTTTTCACCCAAAATGTTTCCATTTGTTAAAAAGTGTATATACATATAAATATTTTTTCATTCGTGATTTGTGATGACTGTTGGTCCAAAAAAAAAATTACACCCAAAAATAATTAAACACAAATTCTTTTACTAGATAAATTATTTCCTCACATTTACACACAACTACGTGTTACATTACTTGGACAACTCTATAGGTTAGAAAAATTAAATTTTATATGATACAATGATACCATAGAAAACTGATAAGAACATATATACACTTGATCTTAACCAAAGGGTTAAGAAAAGTATAAAAAAAATGACACAGGAAAAAAAATAAAAATATAAGATGAATAAAAAATGCAAGTGTAAAAAAATTAAGTTGTTTATAAAAGAAAAAGATAAGAGAGATACTAAAACAAATATAGTGACCGTAAAAGTATTAGAACTTTATATATAATCTACCCCTTCTCACTTTGGCACAAATTGTTTTAAACTTTATACCTTTTTATTATGTTATGTCTGTTTTTGGATAAATTTCTTAATAAACTCATAGAAAAATTATTTTTCATGATTTATAATTAATTTATGTATAAAATAAATGTTTGTAGAGAAAATGGATATAAGAATTTCTATGAATTAACTTATGTATAAACTAATGTTATGAACGTTCGTCCATTATTTTAATTACATTCGTATTTTTATCAAGACCTATAATTGTTTATTGTTTCTCACACATAATTTCATACTTTTCCAAGACTTCAAAATCATTTTGTGTGGATTGATTTGTTCAATTTATCTTAAAAATGTTACGAAAGCTCCTTTATTTGTTTTGCATTTTGATGGTAGAGACGTTTCCTTGGGGGAACCTGTATAAATATTGGGGCTATATATGCATAGTTTAGTGGCCCCCACTGCAAGTGTTTTTTTTACAGGAAGAAGAGCACCGGTAGTACTGCCCCTTTTTGACCTTTGGCAATGCTATAATTATATATGGACCAAATTTTGTGGAGTAAAAAGGAACATTAGAAACAAGGATATATATATATATATATATACACACACATTATACTATACCATGCCAATGCCAATAAATACTCATAAGCTGTATGTAGCTACTAGCTCAGCTAAATGAGACAGCTCTTAGCTATGGTTAGTACATCCCTATCTGGTGTTGTATGTATGTTTAAGCAATGACGCATGCTTTACCCCCCAAAGCCGCTAAAAAGAACACACAACTCAATCCCCTTTTTCAGAAAATATCGGATTCAATTTGTAATAGCAGATCTTAAACACTGTCACATGATTCGTGAATCGTGAGTAGTTACTCGTCATTATTTGTCATCCTCATCCCCATAAAATAAAATGGCCCAAATTATCAAAATTTATCGTCCATCTACATGATACCAATTACACCAACCCTGAATCTGTAAGACTCAACTGCCAGATATCATGATCTTTAATTGAGGTAGAAATGGCATATGATAAATAGCAGGCTGCACTGCATGAGGCTTTGTTAGCAAAAAATAATAATAGAGAGACCCATATAATTTTTATAACTGTACATACAGTCATGCGCATGCATAATGGACCTATATGTGATGTTTTCCGAAATGACGACTCCATTCAATTCCTAGTTGCAAATAAATTCCATTTGAAGATCAACCAATAGTATTAACGGCAAAAGATCCATAAAACAATATCGACATTTTATTTCAGATTATATTTTTGGATTGTTTAATTTTTCCCCCTCTTGTAAATTATATTTACGGAATTGTGGTCTCTATTGTTGTTTATGGAAATAATTTACACACTCCCACATCATTACCTAATAATGGTAGTACTTGTTTGGCAATCATTCATTAACAACATTCGCCTCATGAAGATGCTTTAAGTCGATATTTAGCTTTCTGGCAAAAGACATTTTTAGTGACCACATATTTTCGGCTTAAAAGCAGCAATTAAGAATATCATGTAAGAATGTGTAATGAACTTTAAAGTACATATCTCTAACGAAGCATCTTAATACTGAATAGGTGAAAACTCTAACGGTGCAAGTGCAACACGTAATGAAAATGTTGCTTATTTACTTATCTAAATATACTAAGAAATTTTTTTGTCGCTAAAATTTATAACTATGGAATTTCAGCTCGTAACTTAAAAGATTATCTCGAAGGTGTTGGTTGATCGGATCCGACCACACTTGGATTCCGTAAAGGCTCCTTTCAAAGAAGTTGCATTCCAGAGAGAGGAACCACCGATAGTGTATTTATTGCCTAAGAAGTGGTTCATCACATGCACAAAAAGAAAGAAAAGACAAGCTACCTCCTTTTCAAAATTGATTTTAAGAAAGTCTATGATATAGTATATTGAGAGTTCTTGTGAATAACTATTACCGAGTTTGGTTTTCTGGAGCAAATAATTAATCTAATCATAAATTGCACCATAAAATTATCCTTGAAGTGGAACAGTGAGAATCTTGAGAGTTTTGCTCCGAGGAAGGGTTTCCGTTAGGGGATCCTATGTCACGATATATCTTTTCCTTTATTTGTATGGAGAAACTTGCTCTTATAATTTAAAAGAGTCAACAATGGTGAGTAGCAACCAATGAAAATTACCAAAAAAAGAACCCACGGTGTCACATCCTCTTCTTTGCTGATGAATGCCACCTCATCAGATAGTTAAGGAATTTTTCATAAGATTGTGCGTAGCTTTGGGCTTGAAAGTCAATGCCAAAAAAATCTTGTTTCCCTGGCTTCTAAGAATGTTTCGAGAACAAAAATCTCAAAATTTACCTCAATGGTCGACTTTGATAATACCACACATCTAGGTAAATATTTGGAATTTTCCCTTTTATGTGGTAGAGTAAAAAATAATGATTTCTGCTTCATTCTTGACAGAATTAATGGTGGACTTTAGGGTTGGAAAAGTAAGTTTCTTAACTGTGCAAGTAGAGTAACTTTGGCAAAATCAATTCTTTTAGTCATTCCCACTTACACCATGCTAAATATGTGGTTCTCGGAAGAATTGCGACAATATAGATGAAAGCATTCATGGAAACATGCATGGTCTCTTATTTGGGAAATTCCCCTGCGGTTACTCAACCCAAAAGTAAGGGGGGTTGATCATCCAAAATCTCGAGCCACTAATTTTGCATCACTAGGACACATGCATGGTCTCTTATACACGAGCCACATAAATTATGGGTGGGTTTGAAACTAACTCTCCATATAAACTCACCTGCGACGCCAGAATGAATTCTTTTCGCCTGGGCATGCTGGTTTGTTTGGAGATCGAGGAATATAGAGGTGTTAAAAGACACTATCCGGTTAAATTGGTACATTAATAGGCAGATAAAAACAACGTATGGGAGTTCTTCGCTCATCTCAGTCGTTGTCTACTACTTCAATTCAATGATTTACCATCTCTTGCATAGAGAGAGAAACTTCATGATAGCACTCAAATCTAGTAGTACTGGTCCTAAACGGATAACCCAGTGTAATACTAGACCAGCAAAGGATCTATGCAAGATTTAACATTGCAAGCAATACCTAAAAACTGACCAAATATAAGGCGCACTTGAAAGAACACAACAAAATTATAAATTTACAACTTAAAAGTTACAAATTTACAGCAATATCCCAAACAGCCTCGTAATAACCTTCATTTACAAATTATGCCGCTCTGAACAAAGCCAAATCCTATCCATCGATAGCAATCTAAAAGTATGATTGAAATTGCAACCATATATATCTCTAAAATCAGTTAAGAACTACCAACGAATAAAGCTCATTGAATCAATACTTGTATGTACCTAAATGGTCTACTACGCCGGATACTAAAAAGAAAAATACAGCCTCCAAAATATGAAGGAGTTGTGATTTTCGTTCTAGCATCTACAAAATAAAGGACATTATATTCTCTAGGACTTGCTGAGCATTCGGTTTTTAATTTTAATTCGAATTTTTGGTGCACCAGATGTGCCTTCAGATGGCTCCGGTTTGGTATCTATCCTTTTTATTTCTACTTTAGAATTATATCCACTGGGTTCAACAGATTTAACCTGTCTAGCAACGTCCACTACGGGTTCCACTTTCTTGCTTGACAAATCTATGGAGGATCTCTTTGCTTCATCACTCTGAAGTTTTGCCAGCTCTTTTTCCCGACGTTTTTTCTCTTTCTTTAATCGTTTTCGCTCCAAATATTCTGCATCATCATGGTGTCCTTTATTACTTTCTCTTTTCCGTTTCTTTTCCTTGCTTTTGTGCTTTTCTTTCCCCCGAGCAGAAATATCTTTACCTAATGATTCTCCATCAGGATCAAATCTTGCAACTGAAAGAGTTTGAAGGCTGGCATATCGTCGTGCATCAGCATCTATATTGTTATCCTGGATAATACTGGATGATGATGGATCTTCTGGCTGCGGTTGTGAATAAACTATACTTGAATCAGCAGTGCACTGCAGTTCTTTGACCAATTCATCACCATCACTCAAAAACTTTGCACTACCAATGCTGGCAGTCATGTGCGAACCACGATCATGCCAAGAATTAACTTCGTCAATATTATGATTACTGATGCTAACAGTCTCGGTAAAATTCCTCTCGGGTGCATCTACAGAAACTGAACTGCTAGCTCCATGATCCATTTCATTACGACCACCTAAAGAACATCCAACCACTTGATTATCAGTATCAGCCCTACTGGTGGCAGAAGATTGCTTGACCTTGATTTTAATGGGCCTCTTTCTTTCATGGCTATTGGATACAGTATCAACTTCCTTGGAAACTTCATTTGGATTTGGAGCTTCAATTGGTGCTTCCTGGGGAAATTCAGTAAATACCTCTTTGGGCTTCTCTAGGGACGCTTCCTTTAAAGCTTCAAGGTGCACCTGTGTGGAAGCTTCACAAGGTTGGTCCTTAGGAGCTTCATCAACTAAATCCCTCAAACCCTCCATTGTCGGGCCCAAATTTTGTGTAAGATTTTCGGTAGAGCTAGGCAGATCCAAAGGTTTGCTTTCTGAATCAAGAGCAAATATGTTCTTCTGATAGTTACAAGCTTCTGTAAGACTCATATGCAGCGTTCTGTTTTCTCTGGGAATCCCATGAAGAGTTGGGGGTCTGCAGACAAAAGTACAGATTAAAGTTGTAGTAAATTTTTCTTTTTTCACATACATACAAAAACTTCAGTGTAAATATAAACACACCCAGAACAAAGTGGCATTGTTTAGCATCACCTAAGCTCATCAACAGGACCTTAAAATTTTACAGAAATAGCAGCAAAGTGAAAAACAGTTATCGGCTATAAAATATTAAGACCTGCTTAGATTGAGAAAATGTTTTCAGATTTCACCAGTAATTAGAAAAATATCAATTTATTCTCATTTTACTTCATGCTTCCTAAGACGTGTATATCAAATGACAAAAATATCAAATTTGTTCTCATTTTAATTCATGGTATATCAAATGACAAAAACAACAGTGTCTCACCATCTCCTGTATTTGGTAAAATCAGGAGACAGAAACAAAACATTTTGTCAAACCAAACAGGCCATTATATTCTAGATTAGATTCATTTCTAAAAGAAACATGTACCTTCTTGCAAGTATTTGTAATATGCAGAACAAGTAATGCCGGAGAGAGACATTATTAAAAGCTATACGCCCTTCTAGTAAACTAAGCATAGAGACAAGAGTTTGGCTTGTAATTTCGTCATTTGAATTCAATCCATCCCTCATCTGACATAGCCTCATAACATGGGTGGCCAGTTTTAACTGCCCTGCAATCAAGGAATGTAAAATTTCCCACACATAAAAAAGGGGGAAACTATAGATGAAATGAAAGGAAAAAAATAGAGAAACAGAAGTGCTTCTTTAAGAAGGTTGTCAACCTTAAAAAACAAGATAATTATGTGCCACGAGATCAGTTGATCAGATACAAAATCTTGTATGATAATGACTTAAAACTTGAAAAAAAAAAAAAAAAAAAACCAGTTCAAAGGTATCCATTACTAGGTGATACTTAAGCTATTTACTATATTTTTCTCTCCCTTGATCTATAGAATTTTTTAAAAGTAAAACTTGTATCAAGATTTAAACAACAATTATTTTGGACAAACTACATATGTTTTGAAATTTATCCAACTTTAGAAACATTTCTATAAATACTTTTAATTCTACTATTCTAAACCAATTTTTTAGTTTGCCACACATCATCTATAGATCCGCTCTCAGGGAAAAGATTTACAACCTCTTAAGGAATGCTCCTCCTCTATGTATTTGATAAATAAAAGCAAAGCTGAATCCATGCCCTTGCAGTGGAATTCAAGATCAAGGAGTGCTCTACTTGCTTCAATTTGAACTTGCCACAATGTCTTTAAGTCCCGAAAAGGCTTTACAAGTTCATAAACTCGATCCTGTAGTAAAACTGAAGCATTAAGTATCTTATGCCAACCTTTGAACAGCAGTTTGATGCTCAATAACAAGGTACTTACAAGAGGAATGAACCCCGAAAGCTTTATTGCAATCTGGGTCAATGTCCGGATACAGCTGATAGTCAAGATTCCATTGTAGCTTGGCATGAGACTAGCAGAAGACATTACCAGAAATTTAAATTATAGTTACAAATAAAATTGATAAATCCACCATAGTCAGGAATGTGTCATTCACCTATCAAATTGTAGAAGCCGGTCAATGCGTTTGAGGAGTGATGACAATAATAGAATACTCTGTCAACAGTTTGAGTTAGAAAGAAGCCTAATAATACTCAAAATCAGGTTGAGTAATGTTACACAGATTAAGATTATTATATACTATATACTCCATTCCCCGGAAGCTCCACGCTATGCGCAGGTAAGAGGAAGAGATATTGTACGCAGCCTTACCCTTGCATGTCCAAAAAGGCTGTTTCTGGATTTGAACCCATGACCAACAAGTCACCAAGACACAACTTTACCGTTATGTCAGGGCTCACCCTCATAGATTAAGATTATTATATCAATGATAAATACAAATCAACTGATAAAACAACATACAGATTACAAAGCAAGCAGCCTTTGCATAGTTGTTATAGGAATGGAAATTGCACAGCTCAAAATCAAACTTCAACCAACAAAATTATCAACTCTCAATACTTTATATTCAAGAACTAGAGTTTTAGTTAATTAAAAGGTATTTAAGGAGCCTTGTACTTGGTAAATATAAAACAAAATAGACTCAGCAAGCTCAGATCAACATATTAATCCATAAAGGTGAATAAGAGAATCAGCCAAAGAAAATAGTCTATGAACCTGTTGTCCAAACTCAAGCTCGCCAATTGACTGGACCAACGCAGCAAGCCAGAAGACATCTGAGTAAGGGTTCCCATTGTTGTCATTGTACTGAAAAAATAAGGATAAAAATGACATGAGCCTCAAAGCTGATCATACAACTTTTATATAACTAAAAGCAATAAAACTTCCCAATAATAACAATCCTGCCCAACCAACATATCATGAATCCATAGTGCAGTGATGAACGCCATATGAGTAACCAAAAATGGTGCAATATTTCACGAGCATAAGGGAGCAAAAAGCAGATAGAATCAGTGAAAGTTAATTGATTATCCGTTGTTTTGGGTAGCCGAATAATATAAAATGAGGATAAAATTGGCCAGCTACAGTGTTATCGATGGTAGATTGCAATTTGTGGAGAGACACCAAAAATCAGCCATAGAATTATTGCAGATGGCATTGTGGCAAAAGAAAACAGTGATGTTCACTGAAGGAGAAACCTCTAGTGACAGAGGTTGTAGACTTCAAAATGCTGAGGTTTGGGTTGGATAGATGGAGCTGCTGGACAAATTAGCGATTTTTAGCAAAGTAGGTCATACAAATTCAGATACCCATTTTTTAAGAATCACAAAAACTAGACTGCCATTTCAGCCATGGTCCCCCATGACTGCCACGTATTATTTCAATTCAACTAAATATCCAACAGAATTAATTGAAATAACTGTTGGTAATTGCATAATTTAATTATTATCCCACTCACCAAGCAGTTCAGGTGCATCAAAACATTGGAAATAGGATTGCAATTTTTAGACCATTATTTCTGTTGTAAATTGATTTCTGTAATTATTATCCATGTAATTAGTCTATTTACTAATATTACATTGCTAAATGATCACTCATTCTCAAATATTCGCTCCGAAAACCTAGACATAGGATTAGAATAATCGTCTATCCAAAAAACGATTCTGCAAGTGTTTTGACTCAGCTGAGGCATCTGGGATTGTAAACTCATACAATTGTAGGAGTTAACATTTAACACTCGGTTATGATTACCATGATTATACCAAGTACCCTACGTGCATTATAACATTAGACATAGGATTATAATTATTAGCCCATTATTTTTCTCTTGTAAATAGTTTTTTAAGTAGTATGTAATCAGCCTGTGTATATATATTGTTCTGTTGAGTGCTCATTTCACTCAAGCATTTCAGTCTCAAATATTCCCTCCTAAAATCACAAGTATAACTTGATGAATAAAGTTCATTTAAAAGGAATTCCAGGCACATCATCAGGCTGAGGATTATTCAGACAAAACACTATAAATATGTCCTATGATGATAATTTACTATTTACATTTCACGGATATAACGCTTGATGCCAATGTCACATTAGTTACTATTAAGAAATTAATGCATGCAGCAGGAAGTAAACAATTACCTTCAATAGCTGTAAAACAAACTCGATAGCCTCTCTTGGGCTTTTCTTGTCAGCTGCTCTAACCATAGCAACAGCATGTGGAATAGCCTACAACAGCCATTTATTAAACAAAAAATGACTTGGCAAGTTTTAAAATAAATCAATAAACAACTATTAATTATGTAGCCACAAGCAGAATATGCATAAATTGTCAGAATTATCATAGGCACACAAAGGTAACTTACTAACAGATTTTAAATAAGGGACATTCAATATTCATTTGTGAAAAAACAACAAAGCATTGGTCAAGAAAAAAAAATACAAATAATCACAGCAATCGATAAGGGCAGAGTCCATGGATAAGATTATAATTTGTACAAAGGATAGGGGCAGGAGAGTTCGTGTAGGTAGAGCAATCACCGAAACAAAAATCAAGCTTCCACATTGAAAAGGAAGAAGCCGCGGGATCGTCATATCATCACACAAATTGTAAGTTTCAAATAATATACATAGCTCATACTGCACACAAGTTTTAGACAGCATAAAACTAAAACATAAAAGAAAAAGGAGCACACAGAAGGCAGAACCCACTACAAACCAACAACAATAGAGCACACAGTAAGCTTCAGCCTTTAGCCACTAAAAGAAGGCAGAAACAATTAAACAAAGAGAACCAGATTGAGAATCATAAAATAAATAAATAAAACAATATTAAATTTAAATGACTATGAAGAATAAGATCATTCGGTATCTAAGAAATGTCAAGCACATATGTGGAAATCATTTTGAATTGCTCATAGAAGTAAATAACTTTAGGAGTATCAATGGGTGTGGAGTGGCTACCCCCAAAAAATGCTATTGTTGGATGGACGCTATTCTGAATATATATGTGTTAATATAGTGTCTCTGTTGCATAATATATAATTATGTATTAATATTTTCCTATATTCTTAAATATAAAGACAAATTCAGAACACATGTAATCACAAACATTTTTCAATCACATCACATTAGACCTAACTTACACATCCTACCTCCTTGCATTACCTCAAGAACAAAATACTCAGCAAAGTCATGAAAATCGTTTGGCCTGGCAAGAGTAGTATACCACAAAGAGTCACTTCATATGACCAAATTTGAATGAGAGAAAAAGAAATAATATTTTCAGTAGTCTTACTTTGGCAGTCCAATGTCAGCATCAAACCTTCGACTCTTGTAAAATTTCACCAAATGAAGAAGACCAGAAAAATCAGTTTCCTGTTAAACAAGGAAATCATGCCATCATTAGATATGAAACTATGGTGAAAATGAAAGAACCATCTGCATTTTTTAATCAAGCATCAAATGATTTGAATTTGTAGTCCATATGACATGTATAATTATTATTCAGATTCACATTTTAAATAATTATATCCATGAACTTTATTGATACAGTGATACTAAGGCAACAATTAGTCATATACTATATGGCAACACAGTTATTCATGAACATGAACAACTCTTAAATGGATTTCAAAGATGTAAATGCAATCAGAAGCATGGTATACTTAAAAGGCATAAAACTTACATTTTTAAGTTCAACATTATACCAAATTTTGAAGGGGGGAAAAAAAAAAAACTAGTGAATATTTTTCTTAGGTGCAGAGATTTAATATACCAGCGCTTCACAAATTATTAAAATTCAATAATTATATCAAAACCAGATCTGACAACACTGAAACTATTCAGTTATATAAATAATTATAGGAACAGGGTGGTCTTCTCAAATGACAGTTTTAACGGTCAAAAGTTGATGGATGATGCCATCTTTTTCTGTTGGTTATGGCTCA
>CM023947.1:29009063-29060696 GCA_013407115.1 Glycine latifolia | reverse complement strand
TGGCTTTATAGCCTAATTTTGTGGTGGGGTACCTATATATATCTAGGCTTTTGGATTCATAATTCATGCATCACTGCATGTATTAGGTTTCCATAGGTCTATATGTAGCAGGGTGACAATATAAATAGAACAGAACCAATTGTAATCATCTTATTACTATAATACATATTACTTTTACTGATAAAAAAAATAATTCAGGTGGTTTAGGCAAGTAATGAGACGGCCCTTGGATGCTCTTGTAAGAACAAGAGTTTGTTACCATCGTCATAAAGAGAAGTAGACGTAGACCAAAACTTACCTGGGAAAAAGTAATTAAACAAGACTTAATGAAGTGGGATATAGATTGGCGGAAGGAGTATCTTAGGACGGAATGGAGAAAAACTATAAGTTTGGCGGAGGGTTAGACTTGTTATTATCTCTATGTTCCAGACGGTCCCTTTTTAGTTATTTTCCTCTTCATTTTTCCCCTCCTTTTTTCACCTTTCTTTTTTTTTTCTTTTGTCTTATTTCCCCTTTCTTTTAGCCTTTTTTTTTTCAACTTCCTCGTATCTATCATTGGGTTCATCTACCACCGATCCCAATTAACTTGGGTTAAAAGTGTTGTTGATGCTGATGTTGAAATTAAGGACAGCTTAGTTGATTCCCCCTTGGCTCATGACTCATGACTCTGTAAAATGAATTTCACAATCTACCAGTATTTTATATAAAGTTATAATGCAATAAGTATCCTAGCATTTGAATACCTCAGATGCTGAATTTGCCAATGCAAATGCCGCTTCAATCCGTACTCTCCAAAAAGCCTTGAGTTAGAACCAAAAGACTCTTAGATATTAGTTACAGGTTTAAAAACAATTATTGAAAATACATTACAGAAAGGAAATCACCTTGGAGTCAGTGAGAAAATTGTTTAGGGCATTTACAATAGAAAATGATAGCTGTGGGGATGCCTCAAGGGCTGCAATTGCTTGCGCCTGTGCAATAACATCTTTGTCCTTCTCTAATTGATTGATCTAAAAGAAGAAACCAAATATCTAGAATCAATAAATCAATAAATAACGAATTACAAAAGACTATGATAGAGAAAGATACTAAATACAAACATCACAAATGAATTGAGCATGATTTTCTTTAAAAAAAAAACAAAAAGAGAATAAAAAAGGTTAAAGAGCATGATTACAAAACATTGCATCATTGCATGTTTTATGTTATCAGGCCTTCTTGTTTCCTCAATAGAATGAAAAAAGTTTAGTGGCATGATACACAACTTAAAAGGAATACTTAGAAACAGGCAGATAATTCAGGTAGACAACTCAATCTCTTAATTTACAAACACTTCAGATCAAATTCATCTACTTGTAAAGCTCCGTGTAATACTCGCTTCGCCTAATCTTTCACCATGAAAAGTGAAATCAATAGGTCAATGATGTAAAATGCCCAGAATCCCAACAAATGCATCATGACCAGCATACAGCTTCCACAGATCAGCCATTAAGCATCATAACATCATATGCCAATTTGATACCATTCTCCTTGCAATAATTAGTCCATCCCCACCCCCAAGCAATTAAAAACCCTAGACAGTGAAAATTCTTCATGATATGTCAAACATTGCCATGCAGAAGCAAAAATGGATAATACAAAATAACACCAGTCTGGCTTTTAACTTATTCCCTGCCCTCAACCAGGAATTGATTAAATCACTGGTGAGACAAAGTGGTATTTTGGGAATTGTTTCGAATGATAAATAACTTGATTTCTCAAAATGAAGTCAATATTTTTTTGTTACTGTGTTTGCCCTCTTGCTATTTTCTGGCTCAGTTGCTAAATCTGTTTGTGTTGTTTGAAGTTGGTTTTGACCCGTTTGCTGTTCGTGATTGGGTTTTGGTGCACCTGTTTGGATCAGTCTCGTTCGCTTATATTTGGCTCCTCCTTGTTCGTGTTTCTGTTCGTGTTGCTTGTTAATCCATGGCTTCCGCTCCGTCAGGTTTGGTATCGCACTCCTTTCCAAATTCCATAGCTGAAAAGCTTGATGACTCCAATTATCTCCATTGGGGTCAACATGTGGAACCTGTGTTGAAAGCGCATAAACTTCAGCGTTTTGTGGTCAATCCGGTTATTCCTCTTAGATATCTCACTGAGGATGACAGTGTTGCTGGTAGGATCCGTCCTGAGTATGAGGCTTGGGAAGTTCAAGACCAAACTCTGCTTGTTTGGCTCCAGTCTACACTCTCCAAATCAGTTCTTTCATGGGTTCTTGGATCCAACCATTCCTATCAGGTTTGGGAAAAGATCCATGAGCACTTCAGCTTGCACACCAAGTCCAGGGCTCGTCAACTTAGAACTGAAATGTGTGCAGTTTCTCTTTCTGATAAGTCTATCGATGAATATCTGAGAAAGAATAAAGGTTTTGTGGATGAACTTGCAGGTGTTGGTGTCCCTGTTAGACATAAGGAGTACATTGATGCTATTCTGGAAGGACTTCCTTCAGATTATGCACCTGTCATTTCTGTTATTGAAGACAAGAAACGAACCCCATCAATTGCTGAAATTGAGGCCTTGTTATATGGCCACGAGACATGCCTAAATCGTTACAATAAAGAAGCCCAAGTATTGAGTTCTCCTTCCTTGAACTATACTAAAGGATACTCACCTTCCAATTCTTATAGGGCAGGTAATTCTGGTACTTTCAGAGGTGCAAATGGTCAACATGGTTCTGGCCGTGGCAGTGGAGGGGCTGGAAAAGGTCGAGGCAGTGCAAATTTGCCAACTTCCAGTGCCAAATTTGTCCCAAATATGGTCACACTGCCAATGTTTGTCATTTCAGGACTGATATAAACTTCCAGCCGTATGAATCTTTAGCCTTTTTTTATCCTACCACTTCTCAGCCAATTCCTTATTCATCCGGTTCATCTAGGTCTTCAAACACTTGGGTAAATCCTAATTTGAAACCTGTAGCCTCTGTCCCTAATCAGCCTAGTGTTATGCTTACAAATACATTCTCTCCTGGGTGTAGTCCTGATCACTCCACCTGGATTCCAGATTCTGGAGCCAGCTTTCATGTGACTGGAGAGTCTCAGCATATCAAACAGTTTAATCATTTTGATGGGCTTGATCAAATATTCATTGGCAGTGGTGAAGGATTAGGTATCTATGGTGCTGGTACCTCTTCTTTTATTTCTCCTAATGATAGTCACTTCACTTTTAAGTTACAAAAATTACTGCATGTTCCTTCCATCTTAAAAAATCTGTTAAGTGTCACTAAGTTTGCTAAGGATAATTCTGTTTTCTTTGAGTTTCATCCTCATATTTGTCTTGTAAAACCTCAGGAAACAAGTAAAACTTTGCTTCAAGGATCAGTTGGAGCTGATGGCCTTTATTACTTTCATAATCTCAAGCTTCAGGATATTTCTCCTCAGCTTTTATCCACTTCAGCTAATTCCTTAGCAAATATAAAGTCTGATGCTTCTTCTCCTTGTAATGTCAATGTTTGGCACAATAGGTTAGGCCATCCCAATGGTCATGTAATGAGACTTGTCCTCAATCATTGTAATGTTTCACAATCAAATAAAAATGTCTGATTATTGTGCATCTTGCTATATGGAAAATCTCATAGATTACCCTCCTCTCACTCCACTTCCACTTATTCCCCTTTAGAACTTAACATTAACTGATTTGTGGGGACCTTCTCACTTAACCTCCTTTGCTGGTTATAAGTACTATGTGTCTTTTATTGATGCCTTTTCCAAGTTTACTTGGATTTTTCCCATAAATACCAAAGCTGAAACCATCTCTGTTTTTCAAGCTTTCAAAACTCAAGTTGAATTGCAACTCAGCACTAAAAAAATGTCCAATCTGATTGGGGGAGTGAGTACAGATCTTTTTCTACTCTTTTATCCTCCTATGGTATCTCACATAGACTCATTTGTCCTCACACTCATCATCAAAATGGTGAGAGAAAACACAGACACATAGTGGATTTAGGACTTACCTTGTTGCATCATGCTTTTTTACCTCTGCAGTTTTGGGATTATGCCTTCAGTACAGCTGCCTACCTAATTAATAGACTTCCTACTGCCTCTCTTAAATTTGTCATTATCCAGGCCATAGTCAAAGGCCAGTCCACAGACAGCTCACATGGGCGTCAAGGCTGAAGAGCATGATGGATTTCAGGATTCAATTGCAAGGTATGGGACTTCCCAGATTGGAAGTATGGGCTTCTGGTGTGGGGTTTGTGGTGGCCCTAGGCTCTTCAATTACAATAACTAGATTTCATTAAGTGGTTCTCCTAAGGTTCTTATCATAGGATAAGTAAACTAGTTGTACACATAAATCCAGAAAGAGGACCTAAATAATTGAACATATGCAGTGCCTCTCATAGGATAGCAAACTATATCACAATAACTCCAAAGAATCAACTGGCAGCACCTCTACCGGTCAACCACAATTTTATCCTTACCCACATCTGAACTGGTTGGTTAAAATGAACCTCAGAAAGGTACTCCATATCAGGATCTGCTCTAATCCATAATAAAGGGGACTCGGTACTGCCATAACAGAGAAATTGTCAGAAACTCAATGACAACAACCACAAATGATTAAAAAAAGATAGGAAACTGATTTATACTTCAATCGCATATCCATGGAAGGCATATCACCATTATCATCAGAGCCATCAAGTTTTAAACCTTTCTTGGGCTTCTGAAAGCGTCTAGCAGCAAGCTTTGAATGGCATTGTATTTCCAATAGTTGCCATGCTTCTCCAGCCATTGGTAGAATTGGATGGTCATACATACCATCAAGTTCATATACCCTGATGCTCATCATACCAGGCCATCCAATATCTCCATCTCGAGTTTCTGTGTCTGGATTAATATCAAGAATGGATGTACTTGATGTCTGCAATGCTGTACATCCCCGCAACACGGCCAATTCAACCATGTTCTTCCTTTTGTTATAGGAAAACCCCATCCTTAGCAACAGCAAGTAACTAATCAGAATGCATGAGCAGAAAGCATTCTAAAAATGAAATAAATAGTAACGAGTAAATCCTTATTTTATACCTTAAAACAGGACATCCACAAGAACTGACCCACCGAGGAAAGAAATCTTTAAGAAATGGGCGTTCAAGATTACCAACCTTGTTAGCAAAATGTCGAAACTGCATATTAAAAAAAATTATCAAATCCACAGTATATTGACAGAACCAAAACCTGTCAAGAATTAGATGCTTCAGCTAATACAGCATTGAAGATTAAACTAAATTAATATTTCTCAGCTTGAAGTGAGATTACAAAGAAAACAGCGAAAAAAATTCTGTAAGTGAAGCTATGTTCAGAAAAATGTTTGGCAGCTCTATATCTTCAAGATAATTTCATAGAAGCTACATGCAGGTAATAAGTCAGAATTTACAGAACCAAAAGCAGATTACCTCCTTAGTACTCAGAGTCTTTATGGAACGTGTTTTATCTTGAGCACGAGAAACTATAGTTTGCAAAATCTACACAATGATAACAAGGAAAATAATATCATCAAACCGATTCAAACATATAACTTCCAGGTGGGAAATAAAGGGGAAGAAAAACTTCATGAGTAATGGCAAAAAAAAAAACAAAAGGTTATGGTAAATCCATGAACAACAGGAAAAGGTGTCAAACACAAGGAGACCGCTAAAAATATCTCAAGTGATTCTGCAACCTAAATTAATCAATAAGTATATTTAAAACACATAAAAAATAGCACACTAGATTCCACAACTATTCTTTGACATTTATCAGAGTATCTGACAACCATCATCAGAACATTCTTCAACATAGCCTACAGATAATGCATAACAAATAACCAGAACCCAAGTAACTTGTCACATATCATTTACCCATTTTTCTACTTTTCAGTGAACAAGCACATCAATGTTTACAAAACCAATGTCATTGACTCAGTAAAGAGAGGAGGACAAAATTATTTCGAAACATATTAATTTAGCACATACAATATAACAAAAAAGTCAAAATACTCGCTCTGCCCCTCTAAATAAAAGACGCTTCTTTTAAGTTTCTTGTCCCTTTTTATAAGACTCTTTTCTAGCCTTCCCTTTAGATAATTATTTTTTTACCAAAATACCCTTAATTATTTTACTCCATAAATAATAAATGCTATGAATTGTGCTTCTCTCTCTTATGATAATTGGAGAATTGAAGAGTTTACTTTTAAAAATTAGAACTCCAGTAAAATTATTCTTTCTCCATAATCTCCTTGTTTAGGTGGAAAGTAATTAAGTGGGAAAAGTGATATAATTAGTCACAAAAATTTTAGGGGTAATTTTGAAAAATATTACAATTACAAACAAATTTAATGTTATTTAACTAAATTAACAAACTATCTTAATGTGAGAATTAGTTATAAGGGACTTATATTAAGGGACAGAGAAAATGTATTAGTATATTTCTCCAACCTAAGTCTCACATCAAATAAGTAAATGGAAAGGTAAACATGAAATAAGATAGTCTCACAGCAAATATCCAAAAGATATTACAAATATACATGACCACCAAAAATGAACCAAATGACAAATTAAGACACGTCCAGTATATGAAAAATGGTCAGGAGGACAAATAATGCAAATGTCAAGGACTCTTACTCTACGAAAAGATTCAGGACCCATTTGCTTTTCCAACATCTGAAGAACTGCCACCTGAAAAGGGGTAAAAATTTGTATATCTAATTCAATAGTAAATAAGAAAAGTAGGAAACACATTATTGCACAAGCTTATTGCATATGAATACAAGGGGGACAAGTACAGGAAAGGAAAATACTTACAGACTTCCATGATCTAATTTTTCCATACAAACCAATGCACTGAGTTCCATATAAATCTTTACAGGAAGCTGAACAGCTCAAAGCTGTCGCTCCACTATTATCAACTTTGCAAACGGCACAATTTGCCTGTAGATTGATTTACACGAGCATGCGAAAAATGTAATTAGCATATTAACTGCTGCACTTTCAACTAGTATCATAATGCTCTACGGCCTCAACCTAGCCGACACAAATCAACCAAGTTCAAATATGAAATGAAATTCAAGTGAGAAACTTTGCTACAGTCATTTATGTCCAAATATTAGAAGAAAAAATCTAAGCAAATGCATTTGAAATTAAGTAGCTGTAGAATATTAATAAATTGAAACAAATCTGCAGAGCAGAAAAATAAAAACAGTGGGGGGGAAAGGCCATTAACAGCAACCAGGCACAAGAACATATTTATAAGAATACATGAACACTCCAAACTCCAGAGCATCCACTCCGCAATAGCAGCATTGCACCAGAAAAACTATTTTAGACAGCACTAAAGAGAACAAGTTCATAATTTTTTGACAGTCATGATAAGTTAACTTTGACATAGATCAGACTAACAAAGAAAGGAAAACAAACCTTGTATCTCCTGTACCGTGCCTCATTATTTCCCAAATGTTTCTTAATAAAAAAATCTGTCAAGAAACCAGCAAGTCCATCCAAGAGCCACTCTGCAAAGTAAGAAGCATTCACCAATCACACTAGAGGAAACACAATCTGCTGAATTTACAAAGAAACACATCAAATTAAAACAACAATCAAAATATCCTCTGATAAGTTACCATCATTTGGTGCCTCAGGAGTGATATACACACCAAACCACTGTCTTGCGAGAGCATATGCAAGTTTAACCCTTGTATCAATAGTCTGTCAACAAAGACTAAAACTGATCATTAAGCTGGCATATTATAAGAAAAACCCTCATGTGCAAGAAAAACAGTTTTTATTCATTCAGAAAGGGATTAATTAGAAAATATACAAAATCAAATAAAAGAATTCAAGTAATGAACTGACCTGGTCAATAACCTTCTCATCAAACAAAACTTGAGAACTAAATATACTCATAGAGGCTCCCAAACTCAATGATGACACTGCCATCTCTGGCTCAATGAAAACTTGCGTATAAGAGTCAAACGGGAAGTCTACAGAAAGATAATCCTTATAGCAGCTGCTCACCAATAAAAATCCAACTATTCAATCATTATACAATTTTATGATTAAAAAAATGCCTGTTTCAGGCTAGTTAAATTGCAGCTATCACATGTCAAACCTGAAGGCACTGTGGAAAAAATCCACTGTATTCCGCATCTTTGACAGATTAGGCAGCGAACACATATGTGATATAAGACTAAATTGGTGATCAGGAAAAATTTCAAATGGGGCAACAGCCAAAGATATCCACCTTGCAGCAACTGGAACATCCAATTTATAGACATATGTTTTCCAAGGAGGATTGTCCTTGCTTAAGACCTGAAAAATATAGGAGGTTCAACCATATAAAAATTTAACTCTGCAAGGCGTATAACACATGAAGAAAAATTTTCATATAAAACTAGAAATATTATTAGTGACAAAAGAGAAGAATTACAACAAAGGAGAGGATAAGAAATTCCCTAAAATGAGGGTAGTGGGGCAGAACAGGGTATCATACATAGTTTATATCCCATTGCATGTAGAGAATAGAATTGAGCAAAGAAAAATTCAAAAATAGAATTTTGTTTTCCAATCTGGACAAAAAGCATTCTTCCTTTCTACTTCTCTTCCATGAAATGGTAGTAGAAGAAAAAGTGCAGTGCTGCTTCAAAATTTTGTGAAAATTAAATGAACTTTTCAAAACGAAGCTAAATAATACAAGCCAAATCCCTTGGATAAGAACTCTGGCTACATAAATCCTTGACCCCAGAGGTGCAGTGAGCATGGATGGAACATGCGACCTTCAGATCTTCAATCTGATGCTCTCCCAACTAAGCTATCACAGCAAATAAACACCACCAACCAGAAACCAATATCCAGCCCAAGAGTGTTGCAGAGTTGCATTAACTACGTGATAACCAAATATGGCTCACTGAGAGTAAACCCACAAATCAAGCATTGGCCACAAATTGAAATCCAGGTCATATCACTATGTCAGAGTTGTGTCAAAATAACAGATACAGGAACAGATAAGGGTATATTTCGGTGAATCTTATCATCGAAGAAAAAGAAAATAAGAAACAAAGAAAGAAAAGAAAGGGGAACGTTGCATCCAATCCAAAGAGGAATCGGAAAAAACAGAATGGTGGGTTCAATCCTCGAATGTTTTACAGGGCCTCACAATATCCAAAAACATAACTTACTGGAAAAGCAAGTAGTGATTCAAGTTGTACAGAGTTCTTCCTTTAAGCTATTTCAAGGGTCCAGTCAACAAATTATGAATAAATAGATTGGAAACCCACAAAATGCAGTACATAAAAACAAAGCAATAGCAGCTATTTCACTGTTTTACTATAAATCTCAAGCTTAAGTAGTAGGCAGCAAAAGAGAGCAACACTAACCATCCAAAGGAAATAACTATTTCCAATATTTACAAAATTAGCAATTTGCAGTTTTCTACAGTTCTATCACAGCAGTCAAAATCCTGTCATTTTCAACAATGAATATTCCCAAAGAAAAATATTGATTGAATTTGAAGCCTATCATCATCTAACAGCTGTTGATTATAAGAAGAGAAAAACCAAAAGTAGCCATACTCCAATTGCCCAGTGGTTGGAAACAAAAGAAATTCCAATTCCCAACCTGACTTGACAAAACATTAATGTGCTTATCAACAAAATACAGCTCCAAAATATTATCAGCTTGTTAAAAATAGTATTTCTCGTGCTTTCAGAACTAAAATTACAGAAAATCAGTATCATTCATTGCTACCTGATAAAGCAAGCTTCCTGTACTGACAGCCACAAGATTATGAGCTACAGTGAACTCCAGGTCGTAGCTGAACATGAACAAAACAACAATAATTACTTCAAGCATTGAACGGTAAATATTGTTATTATAAATGTGAGCATGGACCTGGTGTATGGACACACACAAATGGGGAAGAGTTAACAGTTCGTACCAGCATCGTTGCGAATTGTCATCTATACAAGGGAACCAACACCTTGCTCTCTTTATCTGATTATCGGTATGAAGAAGATTATTTCCGAAGTGTATTCCTGTCTCTGCCTTCTCTATCCAATAGTCAATACGAACAATTCTGACATTCTGCACCCAACATCAACCTACATGAGAAAACACACATAGTAAACCTCACCACAACTACTCATTTCTCACATTTCGCTGCCATGTTTTCAGGGAAGGATACTACACTATCAACAATCAAAAACAAGAACCCATTCCTTACAATGAGTAGGCGAAAAACACAGATATCAAAAGGCTAAACAGGCAGAATATTTTGAAAAACACAATAAAACATCAGCCATGGTAACCCATTATGCATAATTACATGCAATATCTTGATAAAACATGTGAAAAATCCAAGCAGAGGAGAATGTTCATAATTAGGTTGTTAGTTGTTACTACAGACTTAGGTACAATGTTTTAAAAAATATCCGCAACTACAATTTCAGACACATCAAGGTTTTTGAACTCTCTCCAACTGCATCACGGCTGCAATTGTGGCAGCATTCGTCCACAATTCCCTGCAAAGTCAATGATGCAATTGTAACATCAAGGAGTTTTGGTGGACTCTCCGCAATGGCACAAGAGCATCACAACAGCAATTGTGGCCGCATTTGTCTACTATTTCCCGCAATGTCAAGGATGCTGACGAAAATGCAACTGCAATTTAACTACATATGGTCATGCTGAGCCCTACACGTGGCAGGCTGGCAGCAAGTCTATTTATAAATAATTAAAAAAATATAACTATATCAAAATTATAAATATATACATACATTATAAAATCCAATTCAACTGATACATGAATACATAAATTACTATAAAATTCAGTTACCGACTAAATACTTTAATAAATCATAATAATTACGAATATGTACACATTATTTACAAGTGAATAGCCAATTTATACCTAAAATTATGATTCGTTGTCATTTTAGTCCCTAAAGTTTACAAAATTCAAAAAATGTCCCCAAAATTGTATTTTGTCACTCACTTTGGTCCAAAGTTAAATGCTACGTGTGACTTAAGTAATAATATCAACGTATGTTCAGAGACCAAAATGACAGTCCGGGCCTTAGAGATGAGACGAAGACATTTTTTTTTTAATTTCGTTATCTAAAGACTAAAGAGACGACGAGTCACAAATTTAGAGACTAAATTAGCCAATTACTCCACTATTTAAAATTCAGTTGCTATGCATAGGGTTTACGAGTCTCAAGTAACAGAACTCTCAAATATTGCTCAGCATCCGGGTAAGCACTGAAAGCAAGAGTTCAAAGTCAGCAACTATAACCTGCTTGGGCTCGGCCGAGGAGTGAAGCCCGTTCTCAGAAGCGGGTTGTTGCTCTTGCTGCTGTTCACTTTCAGCCTTTGAAGGTTTGCAACAATTAATGAGTAAATTGGGAACCAGTTCCTTCTCGAGAGCGGACATGTACACTGAGACAGCAGCATCAGCAGCAGAGCTAGGAGAACACACGGAGCTAAACCTCTTGTCATCCTCGGCCTGCTGCTGATGGTGCGGGTAATACTCGAACTCCGTGGGCTCGCCGTCAACCCAAACACTCTCAATCCCTAAATTCTCCGCGTGCAACCCTACGATCCCAATCTCCGGCACCGCAATCTCCAATTCAGTGTACCTGCATGTTACAATTAACTCGAATCAAGTTCTAGGTCAATTTTGACAACGCGATCTCGAACACAATCTCAGCAGTGACAAAATCTAGTTTGCAATAGCAGCGAACAGTATATGCTAATTATCGAGTAACGGAAGGGGAAAAAGAGAATTGCGAACCCGTGGACTTGGCGTTTGTCGATGTCGATGGAGAGGCATAGCTTTTGGTGGTGAACTACGGCGCCGGAGTTTTCGGGCTTGGGGTCTTCGTTGTTCTTGGGCTTGCGAGGCTTCGCCATGGGGGAAAGAAAGAGTGAGAAATGGGAATCGAATTTCGAATCTAGGAATCTCTCTCTCTCTCTCTCCTTCGCGCGTGTGTTTGTCTCCCTTTGAGATAGCTGAAGTGATGCGTTATATATAGAGGATGTAGCGCAGTAGTAGGGTGCTTGGGTCACGCCTTGACAACCGATGACGATAGAGTGAGAGTGCCCTATCGGTGTTGTCTGTTCCTGTGTGCCCTACTTTCAGTACTTCGGCAACGCAACGCCAAATGCCTTGACTAAAGATGTGCCACTGCTTTCAATTTTTGGCTAAATTCGTTTTTTAATGTTGATTATGAAAAAAAAATGGGTATGGTTGTCCTTTTCAAAAAAGAAAAAACTAACATTAGTTGTGAATTTTTTTTAACCACTTAAAAAAGTGTTTTTAATCGTTTTTTATTCTTGAGTTAACTTATTACATTAGAAATTAATCATGTTTGTGTTTCTGTCACTTGTTCAAATAATTTATGTTGTTTGATTGTGATTGTTCCAAATAAATTTTATAAAAAAAATAAAATAAAAGATTTTTTCGTTAAATAAATCATTTTTCACTTATTAATCTAATGAATTTTATAAAATGTATTGATCTTATGAGTTTGTTTTTATTATTTTGAAGTTGGATTTATAAAAAATGAGGAAAAAAAAATTCAAACCCATATCTATGTATATTTTGTCATATTAGAAAACAATTGCTTAAAATTCATCTCACATATTTAAAAGAAATTGATTTACTTATATTTTTAAAATAAAACATATATTTAATATATTATAAGATTTAAAATCAAATAATATATATAAATGATAAATAAAAACTAAAAAAATAATTAAATTATATTTTAGATAACTATATAATTAAAATTTTTATTTAATGATTATTATAATTTAAAATATTTATTATTAAAATTATTAATTAATATTATATATATATATATAAAATAAAAAATAAAAAAAATCGTTCAATAAATGGTGTAATGAGGTCAAAGCCAAGTTCAAATAGGAAGGTTATAATCCCAGACACGACTATGTTTATAAAAGTTGAGGAAAGCGTAAATCCAACTCACTTTTTGCTTTGGTAGTTGGACTAAAACCCAATTAACTTCAATTAGGCTTTGTTTAATACAACTGAAATATAGTAGAAAGGACTAAGGAGGAGATGAAAGTGAAAAATAGGTGGGTTTCACGTGAATTTCAATTGTTCAATTGTTGGATAATGTATTTTTTATAGACTATAATGGAGCACTTAGTTAGGAAATAATATATTCATAATCTATATTGTTCTTAAGACACTAACTAGATGTCCTTTAGAAGAAAAAAAACCGTTTAGAATATAAAATCGACTCATCCCGTACAAGACACGGAGAATTATGCTAATTATGTGTTAAATGAGAATTTCAAATGCATTAATAAAAATTAATGAGATTTATTTTAATTAAATCCATTTTAAAACTAAAACAACACAACACAACAATCACAATGAAACAATTCGTTTGTTTAATATTTAAAAAATAATATTGTGAAACAAATATTTGTAGTGTTTTTTAAGCTATTATAAAAAGCATTAGAACAATTTGTAATTTTTTCCATACAAATATACGTTGTTCACTAAAAGAATCTTTACAAAATCGAACCAAATACCTTAGAAATACAATTATCCCCAACCATCAATCGCTTATTTTCAAGGAGTAAAATAAATTACAAATTTCCTATAAATTATATACATAACTATAACTATATTTATTTTACAAACATGTCATTCCTTTTATGTTTTTCGCTTAAATATATTAAAATGAATTAGATTTTACATAAATTACATACCTAAATAAATTAATTTAAAATATCGACTAATTCAGAGATCCCCCCCGGGGAATGTAGGTACGAGAGTCGTAAGGCTATTTGAGTCGCGGAAATGGATAAAAGCCCGAAAGGCCCATCATCCTCGACAACGAAAGCGTCTCTAGTTCGTTCCATTCCCCTCTCCATATAAAGGCCGTTGACAAAATCCTAACGCTTGTTGTGGCAGTTAGGAAATCCAAATTCTCGGGGCAGATATCTTTCGACCTTGCTTCACACCGTTCAACGAACTGCACTCACTGTGCTCTCTAGAACCCTAACTTTTGTGCTAAAACCCTAAACCGCGTCGAATCGATGATTGAACCCTACAACAAGTAATGCTTCCTTTCTTTCTAGTTCACGTGCATCAAAATTGCGTTTAATCAAACAAAAAAGAGATAGAAGAAGCATTTGATTTTGAGCTGCAATTCACTGAATTCAGGATATGCTAATTTCTGTTTTAATTTGTTGAACGAATGTGCCTAGGCTGGTTAAACTAGCGGCGAGGGCTTTTTATGATGATCTTACCAGCAAAGGAGATAATCAGCCCAAAACGGGAAGGAGTGATAACAGGGGAATAGCTGTGGTGGTTCTTGACGCGCTCACGAGGTTCGGCTTTCCATCTTGTTTTATCAGCTTTTGAAGACATACCTTTGTGTTTTGCTCTGTTGAAAGTAGAACGCGTGGTTTTGAATTTTGGTAGCTGAGTAGCTAAATTGCGGATAGTTGTGGACTAATGCTGCTGTGATTGTGGTTACGATGCTATTGTTAGACTTTAAGAAGCTCAATATTGGATTGCTCACTGCAATTTAAAACATGGAACTTATACATGTGTGCAATTACAAAGAAAGGGAAACATAAAGAGAATGGGAGTTATTTGAATTTTTAAGTGAAATTGAGAGGATGGGAAAGCAGAATAGATTAAATGAAAGAAATGGCAAAAATGATATAGGTTGAACTTGACTATATATTGTAGTTGAAAAAATGCAGGCTCATTATTTGTTGAATTTGGTGTTTAACTGTACTCTTTTAATATTTATTTCAGACGACAATGGGTTAGAGAAGAAGACTTGGCAAAGGACCTCAAATTACATACAAAACAACTTCGTCGAACTCTGAGGTTTTTTGAAGAAGAAAAGATCATTACTCGGGATCATAGAAGAGAGGTAACTATTTAGTTTGTCTATGCATTATCCAATCAAATAGACAATTTCTTTTGTCTGATTTATATCTTGATTATGAGAAATGGCTTAGAATTTCTCTTTTGAATGAGCTCAACAGACTCATTATTGGTGACTGGTGTCAAGTCATCCTTGTACATAGCAATTTGACAGATTATTTATGACCATATTTCATATAAGTTGAAAACTGCAGAATAACACTATAAAGGAAAGAAATAAAATGGGATATTTCATTTTTTATTAATATGGTATTTTCTTAACTCTTGATGCTTTTTCCTCCCCACTGTAATTTAATGAAGAATATAAGGTAGGGATACTTGACAGTTTCACTAAATGAAAGATAGAACACCCGATAGATTATTATCCAATAAGGCGCCATAAAATTTTAATGTTTAGTCATGTTGTTTTGTGGTAACCCACCATAGTTATCATTTACCAATTGTATGAAATAGAGGTGAGAAGCGGCCAGGGGCCACTACACAGTATGAATAGCAATGCGTTTCATGGTTAAAGTAGTGGCTGTGGCGGTGTTAGAGTGAGGCTTCAGGAAAACCCATTTTGAGTTTCAAAACAATGTCATTTTTTTTTGGGGGGGGGGGGGGGGGGGGCATAGCGGCAATTCCCTAACCCTTTTTAAAAAAAACCCCTATAAGCGGAAGAGGGAATAGTGTTTAGGTTTTGTTTTGCTTCAGAGCAGTAAACCCAGCTTGCATGGCAGCAAGCTAATTCTCATCTTTTAATGTCTGTTTGACATTCCTTGGTTCCACATGAGCAAAGTTGGATTGAGTCTAGGCATGACAATGCCAGAATTGGCTCTGGTTTGCATAGGGTGAGTATTGACAGGACAAGAAGCTGGTGGAGAAGAGACGTGAGAGCAAGATTGTGAAGAGGAGGGAATAGACTCTGAAGTTGAAGGACTGTGAGGTGGAAGGAGGAGGGGATAGTGACCTGTGGGGAAACTAGAGGTATTGGGGCTGCATGCAGAGAATGAGGTGGAGAAGATGTAAAGTAATGGAAAAGAGATCTGTTAGCCCAAATTCTAAGATGTGTGTTTTATTAGTTTTGTTTTAATTATTTTTCATTGTTAGATTTGCTTGTATGTGAGAAGTGTGGGTGAATGTATATAGTCAAGTACATTTTTTCTGATTTGACCTCAGACAGCAAAAGGTGCAAAAATTTATAGTGCTGCTGTAGCTGCTACAGCTGATGGTCAACAGACAGCAAAAGAGGGAGAAGAAAAGGTCAAGCTGCACACACACTCTTACTGTTGTCTAGATTATGCACAGGTCCATCTCTTCACTCTAATTTTTCTATAATTGTGGTTTTCCAGGGATTTTTGGCTGTTTTATTGCAGGGAGAAGTGGAAACGATGCTATTTTACCCATTTTAGTTGCATTTTATTTGAACAATTACAAGTGTACAGCAAATTTATGCCCCCTCATATAGATTATAGAAAATCTTATGTTGATTTTCATTGCAGATAAATGATGTGATTAGGTACAGACTACATCGCATGAAGCATAAGCTGAAAGATGAGTTGGAGAACAAAAACACACTTCAGGAATACATATGTCCAAACTGTGGAAAAAGGTTTCAATAATCATTGTAATATCAAGATCATAATATGTCATAGTTATTTTGTTTGTGTTGATGCATTTCTGTTCCATAACACTTGGGCTTATGACTTATTTTAGATACAATGCTTTGGATGCTCTGCGGTTAGTGTCGTTTGAAGATGAGGACTTCCATTGTGAAAGTTGTAATGGAAGACTAGAGGTTGAAAGTGATAAGATAGCTGCTCAAGAAGGGGGAGATGGAGATGACAATGCAAGACGACGACGGCGTGAAAAGTTAAAGGACATGCTTCAAAAGATGGAGGTTCTTATCTGATTTTACTATGCTGTTTATTTCTATTTGTTGCTTCATATGATGGATTGTTTTACTTAGATTTGTTATTGTTGGTGATGCTTAATTGGTTATCATTTTTGTTTTCAAGAACTGGGAAACTTAATTAACATAGTTTGTAGTAAGCAATGGTTGTGCTATTATGTATGAAATTTTAGAATTTGCCAAGTCATATTTTCCCTAAGGGCGATGATTGCAGGGTTTGTTTTCATGCATCATTAGACTATCTCTATGATTCTTTATCTTAATGTTGAACTAAGTTGTGTAATGTGATTCACCCACTTAAAGATGCACCAGGGAGTAAGTAAATTGAAATATAAATAAACAAAAGTAGGATGTGTAATGGCATGCTGATATCGGATTTCAGTTTTAGACCTGTTAGTAAGCTTAAATGCCACTTCTAATTGATTTCATGTTGCATAATAAAGTGATTTTTTCTTTTTTATTTTATAGACATGATATTTTAGCTAAAAGAATTTAATGTATTTAGACCCTGTAAGCCTGTTTCGCATGTGTACGAGTCCAAATCTAAAGAATGTTTGAAACCCAATTTTACTAAAAACTTACACTCAATCATAATATTTCACTTTGGAACTGGATACCACTCTAAGTTCAATCAGAAGCCAACATTATGAAAAGTAAAAAAAACCCTCCCATGTATAAATGTCTGTTAGGTTTGTTTGATGCATTTGAACCTGTCTCTACCCATGTGATTGCTAAATGATAATCACTGCCTAAGATAAAGACAAAACTGAATTTAGCGCTTCCATCTTACCACATCAACATCAACATGAACAACATGTTTAACCTAAGTTAATTGGGATCAGTAGTAGATGAACCCAATGATAGATACGAAAAAATTGAAGGAAACAAAGAAGAAGAAGTAGAAGAAAAAAGAGAATAGAAAAGAAAATTAAATTAAAGAAAAGAAGGGTGAAAGAAGGAGGGAAAAAATGAAGAGGAAAAGAACTAAAAAGGGACCAATTTGAAACATAAAGATAATAACGGGTCTAAGCCTCCACCAAGGTTATAGCTTTTCTCCATTCCGTCCTAAGACACACCTTCCGCCAATCTATATCCCACTCCATTAAGTCTTGTTTAATTACCTTTTCCTGGGTAAGTTTCGGTCTACCTCTCCTTCTCTTTGTGACGAGCTCTTGGTAACAAACTCTTGTTCTTACAGGAACATCCAGGAGTCGTCTCATTACGTGTCCAAATCACCTCAATCTATGTTCCTTCATCTTTTCACTCATCGGTATTACTGTTACCTTTCGTTGAATATCTTCATTGCTTATCTTATCCATTTTTGTATAACCACACATCCACCTTAACATCCTCATTTCTGCTACCCCTATTTTATGCTCATGTTGCCTATGTGCTAGCCAACACTTAGCTCCATATAACATTGCAGATCTTACAACTGTTCTATAGAATTTTCCTTTTAGCTTAAGGGAAATTTGTGGTCACACAAAAACCCGAATACACTCCGGCATTTCATCTTACCAATATAAGAAATTCGTAACTGTAGCAGCATGGGGAGGTTACCAACTGCAACAAATTTCAAAGAAAGAACCATGAGGCAGAATCCCTATTTTCCATTCTTCTATACATCATTCCAGTCCAGCCCTAATTGGGACTTGGGAGATGATCAGAATAATGAATGTGCTGCTACTTCAAGCTTGGATGCAGCATTTTGGTGCCAAACATTGGTGGACACCTTGATTTGGTGGTCCAATCCAATGTATGACCCACTTTAGTTTAGAAATGGCCCAAGACAACCAGATAACCTTGAGCTAAGCCTAACACACTCAAGTTTTTAGCAGGTCAACTACTTTACTAGTTTTGACCAACCGTCATATTCTATGCTAGTATATAATATATATGCTGGGCACATTTTGTTGGGTGAGTATTCAGTATAGGTGAAAACTTGGGCCAGTTTATGAATGTCACAACCTTGCCTATAGGTATCTTAATCTCATTCGAATTTCATGATACATTATTAGACTTTACATATTGGTGACATTTATTTTGTTGTTGCTACTGGTCCACAGTTAATCTTGTGATGACTGTTGTAATTCTTGTGCTAGTGCAGGTACAGCTCAAGCCTTTAATGGACCAACTCAGTCGGGTAAAAGACTTGCCTGTCCCTGAATTTGGCAGTCTTCAAGCATGGGAAGCTAGAGCTAGTGCTGCTGTCCGTGCAGCTAATGGAGATATCAATGCTGGTGATTCTAAAATTTCGCAGCCAGGATATAATGGAGTGCCTTACAGTGGAGACACTAAGGTAACATTATCCTGTTTAAGGGTGTTATTATTTCTGGCATGTGCAAAGACTGAGCAACCATGGTACTTTTTTCCTCCCCAATTTTATTAGTTTGATCCCTCCTTGTTGTGAGTGATGTATTATTCTCTTCATATCATACATTCCATCGTTTCTTTCTAATAAAATTTCCTTTTCTTTAAGAAAATTAAAAACTAATTGATTTCATTTAGTTGGAACAAAATAATTGTCCTTTCCATTTGGTGATCAAATAGTGCCGATATCTCAACTTTGAAAAAAGATGGAACTGATTGTTTTTATTTATCACTTGGATGAATTTGAATCTCTGGGTTGCATCTCAGAGCATGCACCTTTTTTTTTTGAGGGGTGGTGGTGGTGGTGATATTAAAATAAGAAATATTGTTAGAAGGAAGAAAGAATGAAAGAATATGATGGAAAGAGGAAAGTACCTTACTTAACAAGGAGTCAAAGACTCTGCAAGAAGAAACAAAGAGAAATCAGATAAACTCGTTAGTACAATAACAAATAAAGCATTTCAGTCTCTTTACATATCTGCCTGCTACCTCTCTTAAAAACCATTTGCCAAGCACCTAAGAGAGGCCTGAAAATATATAGTTGAAGATAAAATAATTGATTTCGAGTGAATATTCTTCAATGGTCAATACACAGTTACACACACTCAGTTAAATGATATACATACAGAGATTATTAATAGAGTACACTCACAAAAAAGGGTAATTATCTCAATTTCTTAAGATACAATGAACTTGAGTTGTACAATGAAACAAAGCTAACTGGAAATTGGGATAGTGATAAATACCAAGGGAAAAAAAAATAGAAAACAATATGTAATCCAGGAAATAACAGAAAAATGAGCACTGGAAATGATTTTATTAATGCCAACCAGAGAAAACAATTCTCCTACTGGAACCAAAGGCCCCTCCGAGATGCTACTCTCAGTCCTGCAAATTAGTGCTTTCCTCCCCCCTTCCGACCCTTCTCTCATAATATCCTCTAACTAACTCAGCCGCGTCACGAAATCCCTGTGACAGAAAATTCCCTCACTGTCCCTACCTCCTTCTGGAGTACACTTTTGGTATAGGTTCCGTGCTAGGATCCAAGCCCTATAGTTGATCCTTATCTGAGCCTTTTTTATCACTCAGCCCCCAGGTTTATAATTCCAACAAATATCTTTTACCAAATCAGATCTGAGGGCTGACAAGTGTTTTTTTTAAAGTGCAAGCATTTTCAAACCAAATAGACACCAAAGAAGTCGAATAAACTTCCTTCTTAGTCCTGCTAAAGCCTTTGAAATTAAAAAGAAACTGATCCAAAGAAAAGGGGGCATACAGTGGTCACCAAACTCGCCAAATAGCCTACATGATAAGTTGACAGTGATCTACTAGAACCAAACACATTACTGTTGTTATTATTGAGCCACTGCCAAAAGATATTGGAGGGAGTTTTGGATTTTCAAGGACAACTTTCTACTCATTAAGGAGTTGATTAATACAAAAAAAGTAGAGCATGACTTAAATTTGCGCGAAATGAAATAGGATCTTTCTCTGTTTGTGGTGGTAATATGGTAGTTTGTATGTCCAAGTGTATCATGAACTTCCTTGCCAACTTACTTGATTGTCTTGGTTTCATGCTTGTTTTCCTTTCTTATAGTGTTTGCAATTAAAAACAGTTTTAACCTTTTCTTTATTGAAACAAGTTATATATTATATCTAATGAATCTTCTATGAAGCTTTTCAATTTTTGCATCGGGCATATATTTCTTAAATAGTTCTAAATACTTAGTCTTTTGATGAATGTGACAGGTTGTAGTTGACTTCAATACTGAAGGCAAAGGAGAGGGTGTTAAGTCTGAAACTGACAGTACATCTTTAAAGGTTTTGCCTCCATGGATGATTACATCAGGTATGAATCTTACAAAGGAACAACGTGGAGAGGTGAAGCAAGAAACAAAGATGGATGGGACTTCAACTTCCACAGCAGCACAGTACACAGATGACAAGAAGTCAACAATTGGACATGACAACAATCAAAATATACAGGTTCTTAAAATAAGATGAACTTTTTCCCTTTTTGATTGAGTTCCGTTGCCCTTCATCCCAAAGGTATATAAGACCATTTTTTGTTAGCTAAATATTTTTGTTTCCTTTACTATTTTTATAGGATGAGTATATTAAGGCTTATTATGCTGCTTTACTTAAACAACAACATGAATTGGAAGAAGCTGCAAAAAAACAATTGTCAAATACACTTGCTGCTGCTAATCCTTCTAGCAGTACTTCCAATCGCCAGGTTGGCATGAAATCAAAACGTGAGGAAGACGATGATGATACTGAATGGGAGGAGGCTCCAATTGCAGGTACATTTTTGTCTTCTAATGTAATTTGACTAAAATTTGTATCCTCAAGTTTAAATCCCTAATGTTTTAAAACATATGTTTAATGCTACCTCCCCAGTCCCCTCTAAAAAGCATAAAACTTTAAATAATAAATTTTGATTTCACTAAAAGGGTGGATCTGAGAATAGAACAGACTATTTGATTCCATTCTATTTGCATGCGAGATGCTACCTTTGTATTCCATCAATGTTCTCAACATCAACCAGGAAACAATAATGGCTTTAATAGTTTTCTTAGGCTGGTTGCCATATTTGGATTTTAAATTGCAGCTGCAGTATGTGTTGCAGCCATTGCAGGCTAGTGCATTCTGTACTCACTGTAATGTGTTTGTGACATTTTATGCAAATATGGTGTTGTGCTGCACCAACTGATAAGGTCTGCTATTTAAATCCTTGGTTTGGATCATGTTTGACTGACTGGTGCTAGTTGGACCAGCATAAAAGTTGGTCCCCTTAAACACTATTTTGAATAATATGGAAGGAACTACTGTCAAGAAATTGTGTCAAGTGTTGTGAATAGGAAGGATTACTTTGTTATTTGAGGTGATGTGTTGCTAGTAATATTTAAATATGAAGTCGTGTCTGTTTTATGGACCCATTTAATTTGTCTGGGTCTTATTAAGTTGATTTTTCAGTAATATTATGGTAATTCTTGTGCTGGGTTTTTCAAATTGATAAGACACTTTAAAAGATTGGAAATAGAAAACTAAGAGTCTTTTTTTAAGAGACTACACTGATGCAATTGAGGATCAATTTGTGATTTATGTTTGTGATTGTGATAGAACATCAAATTTGAAGTGAAATCATTTATTGAAACAAGCTGAAATTACACCCTACAGAGATAGTATTCTGATTATTCTGTGTTCTCAAACTCAAGTCACAAACAAAATGTCATGACTGCACTTTCGCACGTTCCTAAATTAAGAAAATACACTACAAAGCATAACAATTATATGGCATAATCACCGTTCATGTTGTGACAAATCATATTTGACATAGAAAATTTACGCTAAAGAAGAATCTCTATTAATGAGAAAAGAATAAAAAACTACAAAGAAGAATTCCCTGTGAATTCTTAATCTCTCACAAATATATTCTCTATAAAGGATTTGAAATCCTTATGTTTTTCTCTCTTCTGCTGCTTCCATTCTTACAATCAAATGCACCTATTTATATTACAATGCATGCTAAGAAATTATTGCTAGCAGAGGACACTTGTTTGTAAACCATCCATAATAAATGGTTTAAGAAATTCAAATAATTTCTTGGCAATAATTTCATAAACTTTTTTGTATGTTTATGCTAATGTTAATATTGACTGGGTCCATATCTGAAATTTCCTAGTTAGCAACTCCGCTCATAACTTTATTTTATTTTTTCTTTTGGTTGATAGTGTTATTTGTGTCCACTAATTTATGCATTGGGTGTAATTTTTAAAAGGCAATGGAAATGGAGGTTACACGGTTGATTTGAATGTTGAGGCTGAGGAAGTTGCAGCAGATGATGACGACGATGATGACGTTGACTGGGAGGAAGGTTGATGAAAATTATCTGGTCAGTAGAATGTGATGGCCTATTCTGATTTGCAAAGGCCAGCGCTAATTAATAGTATCGCTTCAAATTATGTACCACAAAACCAGAATTAACTGCTCATATATTATTGCTTGTGTATCTTATTGTGGCGTTATGCGTCAACGGCTTCAGGTAAGGTGCGCAGTCGAGTTTTTAGTTGTTAATCATCAGTATTCGTCGCATATTGGATGAACAACAGCTCTAGTTTGAAACTTAGCCGTCCAAAAATAGTGTCTCTAACTTTATTCAATTGTGATCACATACTATTTACCAATGGATACCTAGATTTGTGAGTAATGGGACATTCCAACGTTTTACCTGTGGTGTTCTCACACCAATGAAGAAAATGGTGTCTCCTCTGCTATTCCCGACCATGCCTTCATTTTGCAAAACTCATGAGAGATGGGCAGTGTGTTCGTTGGCTGGCGTCTAGAATTAACGTCAAAATTTATATCCCGTTAAATTGGCTTTAGTAAAAAAATTTATCAACAATTATTAGTTTTTGCTAGAATATTAGTGAGGAATTCAAACCAACATCTCTCTCCTTCCCCCTTTTCCATTCAACTCTAAAATCCTTCTTTCTAATATCCAAACAAAACTTTATAACTCTTTGACTTTAGTAATCAGTAACTTATTAACAAGTATTTTCAATTTTTTATAACATTTCTTTAGAAACTCCGACGTATAATTTAGAAGTGATTGCAATTTTAAATTTTTCAAGATCATTAACCATTTAATTTTCATCCCTTTTTCTCTCTGTCTTTTGTTTAGGTTACTCTTCCTTGCAAGCATTTGAATGCTTCAATGTTGTTTTCCTTGCATTAATACAATAATCAAGATACAAATTTTCGTACATTTATCTGTGGACTGTAAAATATAGAGGTCAAAATAAATTTATACTATTTGGAGGTAACATGCTTCCGTTACTCAACAGTCAGAAAGCTACAAACAAATGTTAAGACCCACATCAACATGCCCGAAGTCCATCAGAAGAGATATATGGGGTGTGAACATGCTATCAATTCATTTGTCAGCGTAAATCAATCAAACAATATAATTTGAAAGAGGACGGAAAGAAGAGTCTAATTGAAGCAAGTGTTTTCAGCTCTCCTATGCAACTTTAGCGTGTTCCAACGTATATATATAATGTAGAGTTCAGAAGTGTGATTGGCATAATTATATATAAATAAATATTGATGAAACGTATCTGAATACTTAATGCCAGCTCGTTTATGCGGAAGCTGAGCTAAAGGTCAAATACCAATGATATAATTTATAGTTATAAATATGGTTAAAAATAGAACATAAAAGAGGGGATTTCAAATGTAGGTATATAAGTTTATTTTCTTTATTTGAAATCAAATGTCGGTCAATACCAATAAAACCAAAAATTTTAGTCAAAATAATCTCAACTATTTTCTCAAGTTTTTTTTTCTGCCGGTTACAGCTTGTTGCCGTAACCTGTCTTCAGACAAAGTATATCTTAAGAATAGATATTTTACCCAAGAAAACGGGAAAAGAGAAAAGAGGAGATATATCAAATTAAATGAATTCATTTTGCATTTATAATTGTGTTTCCATTTATTTTTATCTTTTTTACCATATTCTATTTCTCCACATCTCTCTTACATAACAAAGGTGTCTTTCTTCTTTATAGATGAGGGCATGGTTATCAAACTCTCGATTTAAATCGTAGAATCGTCCGATTTTACGGGTCTACTACCCCTCTACGAATTAAATTGGACGTAGACTCTTTTTCAGAGTAGAATCGCACGATTCTACGTAGAACCGCTTGATTATGAGTAGAATCGTGATTTTACTACGTTTTCGCGCGTCTTTCTGGGTTTAGGAATGACGTTGTTTTGAATAGCAATTTTTTCGTATTTGGGTCAGATCTTACTTCCTGCATCCCTTTTTTGCTTACTATACACCTTCTACTCTTTTTTTATATTAAAAACTGGACTTTTGTTTTAATTTAAGTAATTTCTATTTATACTCTTTATTTTTATTAATACACTTTAGTTGTGTTATCAACTTTAATACTTCAATTGTTATTTTGAATTTTTTAGTATCTTTTATTTATAATTGCACTCATTTAATTTGACAAAATTAGTTATGTCATTGTTTCATATTTATATATTTATATATAGGTAATTTACTCTTTTTTTTTGTCTAAAGTGGACTCTTATGATTCTACAAGGCCTTCATGATTCTAGGTAAAATCGCGATTCTAACAACCTTGGATGAGAGGGTTAGAAACTTGGAGTTGATGGTTTTGAAAATTTAAAAAACCCACCAATTTTTACTAGACAAATTACCTTTTCGAGACATCCTCTAACACTCTCCATCTCTATGTTTTTAGGCTATAAACGATCATATCATAGCTTTTTATGAGTTAATGGAACTTCATAATCACTGATATCAACACATACCAGATGCACAAAATTTAAAATTTTCCATAATATATTTATCTAATAAATAGATATATTAATTGGTTGCTTATCCTTCCACTTTGGCGTTTCATTGGACAAATGTTGGTACTACTCACTCATTCCCCCGCGCGCGCGCGTTATATATATATATATATATACCCGTACCTAAGTACCCCTAGTTACAAATTTCTCGGGAAGGTATGGTGGTAGTGTGCAATATATAATTGAAGGTTTGACAATCTGCTCTTAATGACCCCTTTGTTCCTTGAACGCAAAGGAAGCTTCATTGGAAGAAGAATGCTCGACAATTCTGCCCCCTCTCCGCATCTACTGGACCTTCCAAATTAACTCAACCCCTCTTTCTCTCTCTCACTCCAAATTAATTATACCTTATATTATATGTGTATAAAAATAATAAGCTATAGTCTAATGGAAGCAAGCACTTCCCCATGTCAAGCTTCCGTAGCAGCATTTCTTATGCACCTTCAAGCTGTCAAACCTATTCAAAAGTCCAACTTCTTGTTCCTCTTCTTCTAAAACCCCATTATTTGTTTGTCCTCAAATTGTCATTTCAAAACACTTCTCTCTCCATGCAATCATTCATATCTCTCTCTACTTTATCTCACCCATCATCATGGCCATGATCATCAGATTCCAACATCTACTAAGCTTCATTCTTTGGCTCTTCCTCTTCTTGGTACTCTTTCATGGCTGGTTTGGTTCCAAATCCAACAATGATAAGGCCATCATAAGCAATAACCAACTTCAGTTCTCTCTGTCTAGAAATAGAAGAATCTTAGCAACTGGCCGAGGATTTGACTTCACCCCATTTCTCCGCCATCACCGCCACCATCATCATCGGCATCACCACCACTGGAGTGGCGTGCAAGAGTCAAAGGAGACCGAGATTGATCCACGCTATGGTGTTGAGAAACGCCTTGTTCCAACTGGTCCAAACCCATTGCACCATTAATGAGGTTCACATACTGTTTTTTCAATTTTTCACCGTGATATAATGTAATTTTGTGTATTCATAAAGGAGAATTCGTCTAGTTCTAGTAAAAAAATTTGTTATATATACATATAATTCCTCCCTTTATAAACTAATAATTTATTATTATTACTATTATTCATATTATACTTCTTTGTGTACATGTGTGTGATGAATAGTATTGTTGTCATTTATTTATAAATGTATATACTTCGTTGAGTATCTATTATGTTTTTGTAATATAGAATTTGCGCCTTAATTGATATAATGGGAACAATTAATTCTATTAATGCTGTCCGAATTATATAGTTTGGTTTTGATGAAACGCGCGCGCCAATATGGCCTACTTAATTAATTAATTGGCTTGAAGCAATATGCATCGAGATGATGAGATGCTTAAATATTATGCTGATTGATAAAAGAAAAAAAAAGCCTTTAAAAAAAAATACTATATTATGTTTGATTTGTAGTGGTTGTGACGGCACGGAATCAAGGAAGAAGAAATTAATTAACAAGATATCCGAAAAGACATGCATTTTAATATTGGTGTTAGTTATGATAATTAGGGGCTTTGAAAATACATGTGATCATGCAGGGATGTTGCTAGAATAGGGTTGACTTTAAACTACACATGGACGAAAAAAGCACACTTGCTCCACATAGATGCTCACGTAGGTTTTTGCTGTAATTGTCTCTTTTTTTCCTTTACTTGGGAAATATTTGCTTCAATTTGGCTATTTGGGCCTCAATGGTTGTTTTAAGTAACATTTTACCATCAAATTCGGACTTTTTGTGCTTAATGTCACATTCGATCACTTTCTAAAATTTTAATTTGTCTTTTCTAATTTCAACCGGGGTGGGTATTAGTTTGATCAAGTTTAACTACTTCATTTCCGTCCTCACAATTCAATGCCATCTTTAAAAGCTCAGTGGAGTTGAGGCATCCGATAAGTGTTGATTCATTTGAAGGATAGTGAAATTAGGCCTCTTTTTAGTCTGTTTGGTGGAGTGGTTAATTGTGGCCTTAGGGTCGGGGACCCTCCCTTACTCTTGTTTTGTACTTTCACCCTCTCTAATGCGTTCATATTATGTCCTTCGTGCTTCGATCATGCGGGCGTGCAACTATTGTTAGCCTATGTAGTTGGCTCCGAACTAGTGGAGACTCCACTTTTATTTTACTATTTTTATGGTTTTTATTTTTCGTTTTATATTATTAATAATTATACAAATGTCACTTTATTATTATGCCTTGTGTATGAAGCTTTTAGGTGCTGAGCTAACCCATTTTAATAGATTGATTAAATAAATTTTTAAGTTAATCAAATAAGTTAAAAAGATTATATCATTTGAAAACATTGTTAAACATACTTATAGACCCAAGTCCCTTAACCTACATAAAAACACAAAAGAAAAAAAATTACAATATTCTTTTGTTAATGATTTTAATATTTAACAAAAAATAATTGAATGAAACAATAAATACATTTAATGTCTTTAAAACATGAATATCAATAATTTCTCCATTTGTTAAGAGAATTATCTACTAAAAATTATAATTATATAAAAATATATTGGTTCAACATATAATAGATAATAGCACATACTTTTATCACATTTGATTAGAAAAAGTAGCCACAAAAAGGAAAGGGGAATGTATATAAAGGAGAATATATAATAGATTGATTTTTTAAAAAATTATAATTTATTTTCTGTTTTTGTTGTCTTTAACTTTCCTAGTGATGAAAAATTCGAAAGTGTTTTGCAAATTGTTTTTAGAATTAAAATTTCAGAAAAATAATACATTACAAAATTATAATTTCGGAAGAAATAATAAATATATTCATATGTGCTGTATTTTTTTTTAAGCCCATATGTGGTGTAGTTAAAACCAAAGTTAGTACAGAAAATAACAATCCTTAAGCGGGATCTTCTTCATACAGCCAGTAGTGAGAAGAAAAAATCAAAAATACCCTTGCACGTAGCTGATACAGATTGACAATATGTATTTTCAATATTATGTTAAAAATATGCTTTATGAAATAATTTAAAAATAATAAGTTAATAGATCAATTATGTTAAAAAATAATTAATGTCGCTATATATAACACTAAAATTTCTAATGTATATTTAATACACGTATGAGTTTACATAATAAATTTTGTAACAATTAATTTTAATTTAATAATATATTTTTTTGCATATATAAATTTTTATTAAATCTATGATTTTATTTAAACTTATGATTTTTATTTAAAATTTATATATTTAAAAAATAAATTATTAATCAAAATTTATTATGTAAACTTATATTATATTGAATATACATGAAAAAATTTAATATTTTATATAACAAAATTAATTATTTTTTAATATAATTGATCTACTAACTCAATCAATTAGAGCGTATTTTTCTTCTCACTGTTGGATACAGACATAAATATGCTGGGTAAAGAAAGAAAATCTCTCCCCAAGACTTAATGATATAATACATCCGAGTCCTTGGTCCAATCATTCGTTTTCTTAAATGGGCCATTTCAGATTGAGACTGGTTAAATTCTGGCTTAGTGATACTCTTCATCGGTTTAAGATTTTAGGCACAATGTCCTAAAATTTAGGGAAATTATTTTTCATACCAGCATTTTTATTAAACACACCACCCTACTAGTTTTCTTTTAAAAAATATACCACCTGTCTCGTCACATTTTCGCATTCCTCTCAACAAAATCACATCCCCACTTCCATTAACCATATATTTCCACTTTCTTTGGTAAGAGGCACCTCAATTTCATGCACACAGTCCTAGACCGTTTGATTAGAACAAAAAAAAGCAATATATACTTAGACAACCATCCATTATTGATGGGTAATTTATTTTTAGTTGCGGACATAAAAAATTTGTCAATTGATAAATAATTTGTAAATATTTTTATAAGTGTTGTTTGAGTTTTAAAATTTGTCTATTTTTATCCTATTAGGTGAGTCACTAGACTCAACTTACCTAACTTTTTATAGTAATAAAAACTAAAAAAAAGTAGTCATATATACTTAGACAACCATCAATTGTTTTTGGCTATTTTTTTATTATTGAAATTTTTGTCTAGTTGAGTTTCTAAGTATAACTGACCGCAAAAATCCACCAATACCAAATGCCATGGTTTTTTAAGAATACATCACATCTTGGTCCACATTCTCATAATTCCCACCAATATAATACATTTTAATTAAAACTATGTTCTCCATAAAAAACACGGGATCATCATATCCCATTACAAATCACCTAATAGGATTTCCAAATAGGTCAGAACAGGATTGCCATATGCAAAATTATTCAAGCTTTTGTTGTATAATCTCTTGGATTATCGCGTTAAATAATCATGAAATTTTGCTTCATACTACTACGTTTTTTTTTGTCTGCAAAAAAGGATAATATTAATAATGGGTACCAGAAGTACCAAGATAATACAGGATTTAGAGAGATTGACATAATCGGTCTCTACATGTTGTTTCCCTGATATTGGAGCTCATAACATTTCTTAAATCAATGTACTCAACCTGATATTACATGCCCCATAATTAACTCAGACCCGCATTTTGCAGCCCTCCCAACAAAGTATAAACGTAGCAACTTAAAAACAACCAACAACTATCAGAATCACAAGCATTGAAGGCATATTAATGGATTTGAATACCACTCAAAATAAGAGAACTGAAAATCTTTAATTTTAACTTCCAACAATGCCCAAGTTTTGAATTTTATGGTCTCCACCATCGAATCCAGATCAAGATCGTTTTGTTGAAAAATAATATAGTTCCTTTGACACCACAAAGCCCACATCGTGGCACACCAAGCAAACTTCCACGTTCTATTTTTTAAAGTTCCCAACCAGCTGCAATCGTGAAGATTGAAGTGTGTTATAGCATCCCTGCGTTGTGTAGTGATGACTTCCACATCTTAGATGCAAATGTACAAGTAAAGAAAAGATGCTCCAAAGTTTCATCATAAACTTTACAAAAAGGACATAGAGAAGATCCCAATTGTTGCAAAGTGACACCACGAGACAATAAATGATCCAATGTAGGCAATCTATTGACCGAAAGCCTCCAAATGAATATGTTAACATTCCTTGGCACGAATAAATCCCAAAGGTGCTTGTAGGAAAGGTTTTCAACAAAACCATGGCTAGAAGTGATGAACTCATGCACTTTTAACCAAGAAAACTTTTTGAGTTACTTTTCCAAAGCACTTTGTCCTCCACATTTTCCACCAAATTAATGCCCTCTAATTCCTTCATAAATGACTCCACCAATGATAATTCCTATGTGAACCATTGTCTTCTTCGACTAAATCGCCACCTCCATATACCATCTTTCCACACACCAACATCACCCACTAAATTTTCTTTTGACAAGAATTCAAGAAAAATCTCGTGTTACTTAGAGGCAAGTGATTCATTTCCCAACCAATTCTCATGCCAAAAAGGTTCCTCCCATCACCTAATTTCCACTCCAAATTTTTTTCAAACCATGAAACTTCCCTCTTCGCCCCACGAACCTTTGCTAAATCCCTCCATCATATAGAATCCAAATTTGAGACTCTCTTAAGAAAATTCAAGTCTCTATATTTGGACTTTAAGACCAAGCACCAAAGTGACCCTTCCTCTGTCATCACCCTCCATCTCCACTTTCCTAATAAAGCTACATTAAAGAGAGAAACTTTTTAAAAGCCTAACCCTATGCTCCCTCGGCCTACACACCTCACCCCAATTAACCCATGCTATCTTCCTCCTATCCTCCCCTCCCCCACTCCGCAAGTAAGTCCCTTTGAAGTTTAGTAATCAAGAAAGAAAAAAAGAAAAAGGAAGAGAAGAATGAACAAAATTTATCAATGTCAATCCCCCCCCACCCCCCCCCCCCAATGTAACGCCCCGTATGCATCCGGTTTGTTAACATTCTATTATATCCATTTACATAGCCATTGCAAAATAAACCATTTCATTTGGAAGCAAAACAAAATATGACGTCATTATAACATCAGTTGTACATTATACATGGTGAAGTATCAAAATATACATCCTCTGTACACAAATGTACATGTAATTCCCCTCAGGGTACAAAACCACAAAACAATAGGCATAAATAACAAAAGAATGGAGCCAACATGCTCTCATCAACTATGCCTAGGGTTTATATAAAATCTATCCCTGCATGGGCCTCTTGCCCTGGGATCTCTCAGCTTCTCCCTGCGTCTCACCTGCAACATAATCCCCACACACGGGGTGAGATAAAAATCTTAGTAAACTCAGGGTCCTTGGAGGTCTTTCCTCCCCCTGGTTCACTAACATGCATAATATATCAAAATTAACATTTCATAAGCTAGCCCTCATGGCTCTCAAACCATAACATTAGGCAGATACAATATATATATATATATACATACACAAGTATCAAGGGATTCTCATCACCCTATTAAAAGATCCATCAGCATCACATGGCCATCACGGCTCACAAAACATCTCATCACACAGAGACAAAATGTGTATATATATATATATATATATATATATATATAACTTAAGGGATAATCACCCCTACTCAGCCATCACGGCCTTCATTAGCTCACAGCATATCATATAGAGATATCCCTATTCAAATACAGCAACATATATATAGAGATATAGATATAAATATATCATATTCCTTGAGAACGCTCATCTGCAGTCAGGTACCTTCTCTAAGGATTTAATCACACATATATCTATGTTATACTTCCTGAGAAAAGCTCATCTGCAATCAGGTACTTTATCTCAGAACCCCCTCGGACATATATGGCACTTCCAAGAGATGCTCATTTGCAATCAGGCGCATACTCTCAGGTTTTATCACACATTACTTATTGACCACTTAGAATTGTTCCATATAACTTTGGCTCTAAGAGAAGTCCATATCTAATTCATTCCACTGGCCAGTGAATTCTCTACAAACACAAGATACTATCACCGCATATACCTCATAGAGGTTCTCACTAACACAGTACACTATCCTAGTGTATATCTCATTCAACATCATCTCAATCACCCACAATATATCATTTTCTCATATGTCTACACATATATGCATCATATACATGCCTCAATCACAATCAGTAACATTCAATTCCAATATTCATGCAACATGTTATTCAATAACCAATACTCCCTCGGAGTATGGTAGAACACAAAGGAAGGAAACCACTCCCAAGAACAAGGAGTTTACCTGCTCTCAGCACTGTACCGGCTCTCCCGGATCCATGGTCACCACCATCAGTGATGTCAGAATCACGTCTTACACAAGAGCATGTAAACATCAATAACGGTCATCAACCGTTAGAATGACAAAACAAGGCTAATCCTTTTCATTAAACCTCTCTGTTTCTATCTTAAGGTTATCATAACTCATCACCAATCAAGGCATTAGAGTTCCTCTAAGGCTCGATATAAGCTAGTTCAAAGCATATATCCGCTTAATCTTTCAATAAGCCAAGTTAAATATCAATACTGGTCAAGTTTATCAGAACGGCTATTTCAACACATTTTCACCGTTTATTCAACCTCTTGAACATCTTTTGTAAAGGTATCTAGGCTCAAACTCATCATTATATCAACATTCTTACTACTCATACAGATTTCAGAGTCAAAACTAAACTTTATCAATAGTCATGATTCAAGGCTCAGACTTCATCAGAACAACCTCCTGAGTATACTTTTCAATAGAATCCAAGCCTAATTTTGACTCCAACTCGCTCATTTATTCAAAATTCATCAAAACTCATCAAGAATCATCTTTCAGAAATAATCGGTTAAAGCTCGAGTTTCTCACCTCTAAACAGTCGAGGAAGGTTAGAGGATAGATTTTCCAAGCTTGAACGCCTCTGAAATGACTCCTTTCTTCTCAAAATCCAAGCTCTGAGGATATTCCCTAGAGAACGGGATTTCTCCGATTGGCTATCTTTTCGAGAGATTGAAACTAGGATCTAGCTCCTCTCGAGGTTTTAATCGATTTCCTAGTTGGGTAGAAGGTGTTTAGGTCAAGGAATAAGCGGTTATGGAGCTTCCAAACTCAACAATGGAGGAAATGGCTTAGGGAAGGAGAGAAACCAGTTTTTTGCCCCAAAATTCGAGAAAATCGCTTTATATAGGGTGTCTGCCCGAGATTTGGCGCTCCTGGCGCCATTTTCACGCCTCCAGCGCCAAATTCCAGAAAAAAATGGCCTTCTGGCCATTTCTAGTGCTCCAGGCGCCAAACTCACGCTCCAGGCGCCAAATTCCAGAGAAAAATGGCCTTCTGGCCATTTCTGGCCGTCGCAAAATTCATCGCTAATTCCGTCGCTAACACTTTTTGTGACGGAATATAGTTAAATTTAAATTTTTCTTTCTTTTTCTTTTATTTATTTTGCCTTGGTTATTATACCCAAACCCAAGAAATAGTTTTGTTTCCATTTACTTAATCTAGCCCTGCACTTCTCTACCATTGTATCCCACACACTCCCCGCCTATGATTAATCCCAATTGGAATCCCAAGGTAAGTAAAAGGCAAAGTCACAGAGGATCAATGTACAAGTGAGCATCCATTTGGATAAGGTGATTATCCACACCAATTCCTCCCAAGAAACTTTTGTGAAAGTTGACTTTTAGTTCAGACACCATCTTAAAACATTTCAAAATGGATGTGATGCATATGATATTTTGCATTGAGTCTTTTGCAAAGAACAATATGTCATATGCGAATAATAGTAGATAAATTTTCACTTATTGCTTTCCCACCTTATACCCAGAGTACCTCCCATGTAGCAAAGCTTGCTTCATAAGGCCACTCAGTACTTCAGCTACAATTAGGAATAAAAAAGGAAGAATTGGGTCTCCTTGCCTCAACCCCCTCTTAGGTTTGAACTCGTCTATAAAACTACCATTTACAAGAATAGAAATGGAAACCGTCTCCAAGCAAGTTTAATCCAAGAGATCCACTTGTGATTGAATCTCATTCTTTCCATCATATATGTTAAAAAATTCCAACATACACAATCATAATCTTTTTTCGAAATCTACTCTGAAGATTTCCTCCTCCTCTTGGCATCATCCACAACCTCACTTGTTATAAGTACACTATCCAACATGTTCTATCACCTACAAAGACACTTTATTTTTCATCAATGACTTTTAGAATTGTCACTCTTAATTGTCTTGTCAACACCTTAACAATAATTTTGTACATGCATCCTATCAAATATATCGGTCTAAACTCATTTAGGTCTTGTGGGTCATTTTTTTTAGGAATAAAAGTGATAAATGAAGAATTTCCTCCTCTTGGTAGAACTCTATTCTCCCAAAATTCATGTATCATACTCGTCACATCTCCTTCAAAAGTTTTCCAACATTTGTTGATGAAATAACACCAACGAAGACAAAGAGAGGGATTTACGTTAGAGATTTAGACTTCATTTGGTATGCAAGAAAGTAGAGAGGTGAGTTGAGAAAGGAAGAAAAACTTCAAAATTTTAATCCTTCATTAGTTTGGTTAAAGGAGACAGAGAGGAAATAGAGAAAAAATTATTTTTCTTTTCTTTTATTCGCTTCTCTACCAAACAATCTAAAAAACCATATCACTTTTTATTCTGTTTTCTTTCTTCTCTTTCCTTTTCTTTTACTTTTTTTTAAATCAAACATAACTTTAACAATTTAAATATTAATTATTGGGAATTAATGTAGCAATAACAGAGGATATTTTGGAAAAAAAAATAAAAATGGAAGTGGCGTGTTTAATAAAAAAAAAAAGAGCAGAAAAAGTACGAAACAAACTTAGTCTCTAATCCACAATAATTAAGGACTTCAGAGCCAATTTAAGAATCAAATGAAAACTTAATAATTATTGGTAGATATAAATTTAATAAAACGTAAGCACTTAAATAATGAAAAAAAGTCAACATAACGGGTTAATTTACAAAAGAAATCCAAAATACATTTTTACAATTTTTGGATTGAATAAGATAACTTGTTGACAAATAAAAAACGATCGAATGGGACAACCCAAACAACTGATACAAGTCTAAAATTTTTACTATCATCTTATATATATATATATATATATATATATATATATATATATATATATATATATATTTACTATTATCATTATCATTAGATGTTTTCCCCGTAAACAGTAATTGGCTTAGCTTTTTTTATAACATTAATTAGTTTGCTTTAATCCCATGATTTGTTAAGTATCTTTATATATAATTAAGTCAATATTTTTTATCAACAAATATTAATTGTTAATATTATTAAATTTTATTAACAAAAAATTTAAATTTGTAACATCTTTTCCTTTTTTTTTCTTCACTACTAAATCAATTTTATAATTCCTTAAATCAATGCTTAAAAAGAGATTGCAATTAAATCAAGAATTCATGATGAATGATTATGACATATACCTATAATAAATTTATGTTAACAGTAATTGCATGCTGAATTCAAATGATCCCTACAAATCATCTAAAGATGCCCCCTTGGAATCATTAAAAGGGTAGGTCAGAATCCAGGGCATAAGATTGACCCAAACTGAAACTAGCGTACACATCGAGCTTTTATGCTTTCTTTAAATCTTTAAATATAATTTAGCAAGAGTTGAACCATGGATCTTAGGATTCTAGTGGACGAACACAAAAACGTAGACCACACACTTGCCCTTGACCTAATCAAACTCATCGAATATTCGTGGCAAATGCACATGTAAAAATGGAAGGTAACCTACCAATCAATACCTTACTAATTAAAGTTCAGTTCAATTCACCACCGTCCACAATTGAAAGATAACAATGAATTGCTTTCCCTTCTGTTTGTACGATAAGGCCTCTTATAGGTAACCAAGCTAATTAAATACGATAACAAATTGTTTTAGCTGAACGTGAAGCTAAGATTCTTGTTTAATTTGGTTACTTAATCCGATTTAGGATGTCGGAACATGTAGGCTGTAGCATATGTTTGAATCGATCGGAAGATGGAGGAACAGAAAGGAAAGAACGCTATCCTTTTTGTCCAAAAAGAAGAAGAAAGGAACGGAAAGTAAAAAGAAAATTAAAAACAAATCATTCTTTCATTTGCATGCATCTGTGGGTGGGTATTTTTTTCTACTTTTTTTTTTCTATCTATTAATCAAACAAAGCAATAGTTTGTAATGGGATATTTTCATGACGAACTAATGACCCAGTGCTACTAAAATAAATTGTCTTGAATTGTTTCCGAAAGAAAAAAGATATCAATTGAAAAAAATATTAATAAAAGAATTTGGTGCAAATACCTTAAAAAGTTTAATATCTCATAATGTAAAATAATTTTATATGATCATCTAATAATAAATTATCATTTCAATTATTTTAAGATAATTATTTGATAGAAGACTGTGTACAATATCCCACATGAAGTCTCCAAACATTGGATACTTAGTTTTTAGTTTTTATTATAAGTGCATAACCCTTCTTCTCTACCTTAAAAATAAAGAGATTATTGTGTGATATTACTAATTGGCTGATAGCTATCTAGAAAGATGTGGTGCAAGTTGAAATGAAACCGTGCACGGTTCAGTGCCTTTAATTATAATTTACATCAAACAAGTATAGACACTCCAATCGAACAGACAAAAAATGTTTATTATCTAGGGTCTTAATTGCATTTTTTTTAATCACTGTAAAGTTTTTATTTTCCTTTTCAAGAGTTTATGATCTCCATGGATTGAATTTTTTCTAAAAAATTCAGCGTATGTTGTAAATTTAACTACACTAATTAGATGATCGTAATCACATGTTTAAAATCGTATATTATGGTACACAAATTTTTTTAAGACAAAAATCATTTAAAAGAGAAATGAATTAGTGTGATTAGTTTGTGACAAGTAGCAAGTTGGTGGGTCAGGGAGCAATAGCAACCAGAAGCGCAAGATATTGATTTGTAAAGTTTGTGATGGGTCCAACAATTGGTCCAAACAAGCTCCCACTTGGCTCACTAAGTCCAGGTGTTTTAAAAGCTAAGACTTAGGCAGTTAGGCATTTCCAATTTGTATTATCGAGTAACCTATTCAATATATATATATATATATATATATACACAACGTCGATGACACTGCAGCAGTGCTGCTTCCACCACTTGTTTTACCTTTCGCACACGGCATGACTCGGATCGTGACATTTAGAGATCATAATCTGATGCTCGCTAACTAGTTTTCACACTCATTCAATGTCTCTGTGTAAAAAAAAATTATCTTCGGTAAAATTCAAAATCAACTAGTGACAACCTTCTTAGAGGTAAATAGTTGTACCAAGGAAGAGGCCAAGAAACTCAGTTTCCTTGATTATTATTTTTCCATAAACAATATACCTTGCTATTTACAAACGAACTTTTAAGTATTGACAGTATCGGTCTATAGATTTTTAAGAATATAATGAGAGAATTGTTCACGATGAAGCTCACAGGCTGAATTCGTGTTGCAATATGGTGATCCTAAACCCGAATTAAATCAATCTTTAAAAATTTAAGAGTGGGATCATGATTTTCCCTAATCCTTAAGCTTTGAAGGGAAAAATCCTTTGGTAACTATCTTTAGAGCCATGGCTAAGGCTTAATTTGAGTTTTGAAGGGAAAATGTAGATTTTGGGTTGAAATTCCTTGCGGTTGACTTCAAGATGGTGTTCCTATCTAACGTACTGTACTTAACAACTCTGATTCTGAACTCCTCTATGCTCCTTGTCCCTGGTATGCCCTTAGTCAAAGATAGGACAAAAGGTATCTCTTTATTGAGTTAACTACTATATGGATTTGGATATCTTCAGACAAAGTTAGCATTAAGAGGACCTCCTTGTAGAATTTTCCCGAAAAGCTCTTCAACAATAGCTGTTGAGTAATCTTATGATAAAACACCAAACCAAAGTTGTCATGAGATTATCCTAGCTATAGACTGACCTTTGAGGAAGATATTAGAATCAGCCGAGAGCCTCTCTCTCGATGTCTTAGGAAATGTTCTACGCATTATATATTTTTATAGATAAATATTAATTTTTTTTTAATTTTTTTGTTAACAAGAGAAATTAAATCCATAATTTTTTCATTCTTCCCCCTTTTTTTTACCACCAAATTAACCTTATAATTCCACAAGCTATCACATTTGAAGCCTCAATATAAGTAACATCTCATTCAAGAAAACTTCCCAAGTGTTTACTAGGATCCTTTTCTCTAGTGTAAGACCTATGAGTAAAGGATTTAACTAGATACCAATCTACCATCTCTGTCACAACTATGTGTTATGCGAAAGGATGGTTGAAAGATATAGATCTTACTCCAACTATATGCTACAATGACATTAGTTATATTTATAGATCTCTCGTAGGCATAATATTTCTTTTCTTGGTGTAGCAACATCATAACTTACTCTAGACTTGGATATGATATTCAATTTTCCAAATTTCATGTTAGAAGTCTTATACATGAGTGTTGATTTAGTTAACCCTACACAATTTGTGCACGAGAAAACTCGTTCTAATAATTAGGCTTAGGGTCCAATCCAAAATAATTACTTATCACATTTATCATTTTATTTTAATTTTTTTAATATCTTTTCCACCTCGTACATTCTTTTTTTTTTGGTTGGATCCCACCCCGTGCACTCTAAAATGGAATGTTTTTGTATTAGCGCTCTAAAGAAAAATTAGAAACTTACATATAATTTTAGAGTGTATTAAATAGATGGAACAGCCAAAAAAAAAGAAAAAAAAAGTGATAGATATAATAATTAATAAAATAAAAGAGAATAAATAAATAATAAACACAAAATATTTATTTATTATAAATTTTAATTACATAAAATAAATATTTATTATGTATAAAGCGCAGACTAATCAAAATATTGTTTTTTATTAACATAAATGGTAAGACATAATCTAAAATTTGACCAATTAGTCAATGAAGCACATTTTCTACCTTGATAACTTAGGTATGATTTTTAATTATTTTATCTCACAAATGATAAATGAATTAGCGAAAAAGAAAAAAATTAAATTTTTTAAACAATCTTACTTTTTAAATATCAGAAGTCCAAACACTCAATATTTTCTTATTGTTTACTTCTTCAAACATTTTTTATTTTATTTTTTCTTAATAAAAAACCCATGTCTGATAATAACACACGTCCTTGTCATGTAATTGGCATTTGCACACTAAATCCTTCGTATGATGCGCATTGCGTATCATGGTCTACATAACACAGCCATGCTTCATGCTTTCTTAACCATTAACACAATTTTCTTTTAAAAAAATTCAATGTGACATTTAATATTCAAAATCCTGTTTAGATTACCGGTATTTTAACTTTAGTTAAAATTTCCTCTTCGGATCATTTATTCAACTAATAAATTTATTTCAGATTTTATTTTATTAATTTTTTTCCTTTTATTCTTTGTCACATTAATTAATTATTTGAACAAAACAAATTTTCATTTTTTTTTACCATTGAAAAGAAAAAGTTTAAAACGTGATAATATAAGATTAACAGGGTTTAACAAAATTCCCTAAAAATTTGGAAAAGTAATAAAAGAGCGAGTCAACCCAAACAACAGTGGATTCTCTCTCACGGTTGTGCCAGTTCCACTTGCACCCACACAAACTCTATATATACCTCCCAACACTTTCAAGCCTAGCAGATACAAAGAAACAACAAAACAAAACGCGATGGTTGACGTCGACGTTGCAACCTCGGACTCGCCGAAGCGCCACCACAACAACGGCTTCCTCGTTACAATCTCGGCGGTCCTGGCGCTGCTAACAGGGCGCAGAGCAGCGAAGCCGACCAAAGAGGATGAGTGGAAGATCGAATTGAAGAAGTCGCGGCCGAAGAAGCTTCTCAGCAACATAAGCAGCAAAGCGCTTTTCGGTCACAACCACCACAACAACAACAAGCTGCGAAGGGTGGAAGAGACACAACAAGGGTGGGGAAACGGCGGCGTTTGGCAGAAGGAGATTCTCATGGGTGGCAAGTGCGAGCCGTTGGATTTCTCGGGTGTAATTTATTACGATGGAAACGGGAAGCAGCTCAGCGAAATCCCTCTCAGGTCGCCACGCGCCAGCCCCTTGCCCGGTTACCTCACGCGCCGCCTCTGAAATCTGAATGAGTCATCCATCACCACCGCCACACCGATCTTAGATTGTGCATGTTTTTTTTTTTTCTTTGAGTAAATGTTAGTTTATTAGTTTTATAAACGTTGGAGATTCAAATCCTAACTTCTCTTTCCTCCCTACTACTCCTTTGTTATTTTTTGTTTTAACTTTAATTTTCTTTGTTTTAATTTGCTTCCTTTTTGTTTAGCTAGCTTAATTTTTAGGTTGTTGGAAACAATATTTGAACAGAGTATTTGTGATTGTGAGCCTCCTCTGCGTAATTGTGTGAGATTGAAATTATAACTGGCTAGGCTGCACGACGTCGTTCTTTTGTTTTCTAGTTTGAACGTGTCTAAGGTTTATCCCGGCAGATGAGATAATATCTTTTTTTTATTAAAAAAAATTATTATTTTCAGTCCAAGTTAAGTGGTAATTAAGTGCTACGAGGAATGATTTGATGTATGTTTATATGTTCACTGAGTCATTCTTGCATTCACTTGAGTTTGCAAAAGTTTAATTTGCTATTCAGTGTCCACTAAACGTGGCTGTAATTCTTACACGTGATTTCGAGATACGACACAGCCCTATGAAATGAAGGTTTCTATGAAATTCCTTCTCTTTTTTTTTCTTTCATTTCCAGCGATGTATATTTAATTGAGAAGGATAGAAAGAGAGCCGCAAACAATAGTATTTGCTTCTTTGAAAAATGAAATAGAGATAGATACAGAAATATAATGAAATAGAAGTCTTCAAAGGAATATATCGGTTTCCAAACATGACTTTATTTATTTATAAATTGGCGATTCCTTGCGAGTAAGATATATTTTTCAAAGACAATTGTATTTGATTAGGTCTAATCTGACTTTGATTCTCTTGCAATGGCATCGGCACGCAGTCATTTAATTTAAAAAGCTAGAAAGAGGAATGGAAGATTTGTCAAATTGCTCTTTGGTCGGGTACAACGTACAACCCATTATGCCTTCCAAAAACAAAACAAAAAAAACGTATAACCCATTATGTCACTCAACATTTTTTTTTCCAGACCAAACGTATTTTAAAATATTTTATTTTAAAATTGTGTGAAAAATATTTTAAAATTAAATATAATGAATAATATAATATTTAATATTAAATATACAATATAAAAAATATAAATTTTTACATGAATATATATATATATATATATATAATATGATAAATAAGTTTTTTCATATCCATATTTATGTCTTTATGTGTAAACAAAAAATATGTATGTCTATAACTCCATATATATAAGTAAACAAATTATTGATGTATAATTTAATCTTAATTTATTAGTTTTATTATTTTATTAATTATTATCATGTCTATTGAACTTCTCTAATTAATAAGTTTCATTTTTGAAATTTCTAATTATTAAATTTTTTAAGTGACTAATTTATCTAATTTTAATTCATTTTTCATTCTCTTAGAGCAATAATTATTACTCTATTCGATTTTGACATAAATATATAATTTAATCTTAATTGAATAGTTTCAATAAATTTATTAATTATTATCATCCAAATTAATGAATTTCATCTTTTTATTATTATGTTCAAAATATCTAAATTTTATCATTTATTCGATTGATTTCTTTCATTTTTAACTCGTTTTCAAAATCTCTAATTACTATCAAGTGAAGAGATGCAAAAGTCATTTCAAATAATCTTTGCATCTTAAAAAGTTTAAATATCTCTACATTATATATTTTAATATTAAACTATGAGAACATTATGGTTAATACACATATAATTAGCTAGCTATGTGTTTTATTTTATTCTTGTTTTTGCCAAAACCATGCATAACTTTGGATATAATTAAAATTGATTTTGTCAAAATTTATCAAATATGTTCTGGCATGCTTTTGTTGGTTTCTCTATATGGGAATTTTAACTTATCGTGCGAAAATATGTTTGGCAGCGGCGAAAGATGCAAGAATGGAGTAAGAGAATAAAAAAACTAAAATACTTTTCTGTTTTGGCATTGTGTCACAGAAAAAAGGATTGACAAGAAGTTTATGGAACTCACCACCGTAACAATTGGTCCATTTTGGATGAATAAATAATAAATTGACGCACAGTAAGTAAAATATCAAATTACCCATATTTTTTTATTATGAAAATTTTATGTCATTCTGTATATACACATTTTTTTTTGAACACCTTTCTACACAATCAAGCAAAATGAAGGTATCTTTTTATTAATTTTTTTATCAAACAACTTAAAATTCATCTCATTTTTCTTTCTTTTCTCTTCCTTTATTTTCACCTTTTTTCCCAAACCAAACAATGTTGTAAGGATCTTACCAGTTATACCACATCTCCAAACACAGCATCAATTAACGATTTATGTTTAAAGATGAGAATACGAAAACGAAATTCTGTTTGAATTTCTCAAGCGTCATATGTCATGTTAATTTGAGACTTTGAAGCTTGAAGCCTACAAATTCAACACTTAAATATTTTATTTTGTTTTATCTTTAACGGAATTTATTACAATCTTTTGTAATTGTTTTGTCAAGTATTCAAATGAACTCCTATTTAAGCTACAAAATGTCAATATATATGTTATTTTGTTGAATGGGTCAAGGACACAAGAGTTCATGATTACATTATATCTATAGTTTGACGAAATGTACAAATGCTAGTATTTTATCAATTGCATTGTATGAATAACTGTTTATTTAAATAACTAAAATTTGAAAATATATACATTGATTTAACAAATTACACATATGATAAAATGACATATAAATCTGTGCACATGATTTAAATTATAACATAAAAGCATGTCAGGTTAAACAATAATATATATGAAGATGAAACCATGTTTGAAATATCTAATTTATTAATTATAATATTTTCATTCTTTTGATATATTCTTTTACCAAGTTGTTATCAACTAATGCACAAATGTTAAAGATTTTTTTTTTTTGGATCTATAAACTATATTAAATTTATCTCTACTGGTAGGTGATTTGGAACATTGATGGACACTCTATTCTGGCATGTCCTCTTCTCCTTAAACTAACTAATTAAAAAAGTGTGTTAACAAAATGGATTGGGGAGTGGCGAAGTTAATGATTCTGGTCAAATCTAAGTCGGTAGTTGACTGCAAATTTTGCTGTGTAGTTGACATAGGCCCTTGAATCCACATTTGAAGAAAAGTTTGTGTCTGACCCGTTCATCAACCACCATACAGAAAATTGTCGTTTGCATCACGCGGAGTCAAATGCTCAAACCTTTGATACTAGTATCGCTTCTTGCCGTGTAGTTGGGGGAACTCTTAAAAAGAAAAGCATAATAATCTATAATTATCTAGAAAGATATATAGATGTCATGTGACATTTTTTGTCATTTTTATTCCATATTAATTTTCTTCTTTTTTTTCTTTTACTTTCTACATTCTTTTATTGAAAATATTGTGCATATTGACCGTGCAAAGCACTGGTACTGTATCGTAGTGTAATTTATAAATGAAGATCACATTATACTTTTGAAATTTTTTAACCCTGTTTCAGTTCTAATTTTATTCTTTTGTTTGAGCAATTGCACCAAGGACACCTAAAAAATTTGACCATCAAATCTGGTCATTGTACAAAGTCAAAGGGCTGCAAGTCACACGTTCCTTTTTCCTTTGTATGAGAAGAGGCAAACTCATTTTTTTCCTTCAAATCTTTTCATAATAAAGAAGAATATTTTACATAAACATGTATTTTTATATATATAATTTGTTTGTTAAGGCACTTTACTAATTTATAAGATACTTTGATTGGCTTATTAGCTAATTTTTGTTCGATATACAATTTTTTTTAATAACTTATAACTTATTTTACACATCATTTTAAGTAGTTTATATAAATACATAAAATTTTGAAAAGTAGATTTTAGAACTATCTTATTTTGTTAAAACATAGTTCTAAAAATTTCTTTTCATAATTGATACATGTTACTTTGAAAAGTAATTTTCAAAATTGTTTTAACAAAATATGTATAATTTACAAAATTATTGATTTATATTGTTACGAAAAATATCTTTTAATACGTCAATCTTCGTCTATCAAGCAATGTACACAATATATTATTTTTTACACAATAAAAATAAGAGTAACAATAATCACAATTTAAAGTTGTTGACACATTATCATTATCGGGTTTCTCCTCACATTTTGTCCATTAAGAATTTCAAGTACAAGTTATCAATATCTCAATATCTAACGTCAAAAAAAGTATGTGTCCAACCACTAGCGATTAGTTATTACTGCAACTCCTAAAGAAGAGTACGTTCTATAACTATCAAAATTTACTTTCCAGAGTAACATATCACCTTCAAACAGTGGCGGACCCACGTATACGCAAATGTCCGCAAGTGCGGACACGAAAATTTTGGCTATTAATACAAGGTTCCCGTGGTGTTTCATGGCTATTAGTTACGTGAATCAAGCTTCCTTCATTTTGGCTAATAAATAAATTTCCGATTCATTGAAATAAAATTTACATAGCAAATGGGTCCCCCATTGTCTGTCTAGTTAGCCTTTGAGCCAGATCATGGTACAGCGTATAAACTAATAGAATTGCCCCTTTTTCTATTAACCAAACCACAACCCACACGGTGGTTTTAAGCTAGTATTTGAATTTTAATACATCCAAATTATTACTTAACGCGTTCAAACAGTTTCATTTTGATATTATGTATAATTATTTTTTTATTTATCTTTTATCTTTTTAAATACATGTAAAAAATAGGTTTAATTGTCAAGCATTAATCAATGTAAAAAAATTTATACAATCAAGTAATATAAAATTATCTTTAGAATATTTAAGAAAATTATTATAAAAACATCAAATTTATATTAGTTTGCAATTAGACACTATATAAAAAGAAAATATATTTTAATTAAATTCTAAAACATATTCTCTTAAAATTAAAAGGCACAACAAAAGTTGTTCTACTTTTATTGTAAGAAAAAAACATTTTTCCACATTGAAATAATCTATCAATTTTCGTTTCAACATTATCTCATTTATTGTATATTTAAATTACATTTTTGAAACAGATAGTTGCTTTCTTTTGTGTTTTATTTTCTTAAAATGTTGTGTGGAAGGAGTGGTTGTTGGGTCCATTTTTTTAATAATATCTGTGTTATTATGATTGGAAAAAGCAACTTTGTAAAAAGTTATTACAATCATATCAATTCCAAAAGTTGGTGAACGGAAATAAAAGGGTATGAGAGTCATTATAAATATTATTTATTTTGAAAAAACATAATAATTAAAGAAAAGCATAGGTATAAATATTGTAGTTTCTATCATTAAAAAATAATATTATGAAGGCTAATATGAGGTTGAAAATAGAAAGTAAATGCTTAGAATATCCAACATGTTAGTATTTCACTAAAATCAAATAGTAAGACAACTCAAAATAGTAAGCATAAAGATCTTGTTGGTCAAACTATTATCTGCATTTTGTTACAAAAACAACTACATTTTGAGCGGATTCATAATATTGTATATAAAACGTTGATTTTTTTGAGCAAATACAAAAGCAACTATTATCTGCAAGTATAACACCATTATTTTATGCTTTATGCTAATTTTGATTCCACATTCCTGTTGATTTTTTTTTTAATTTGTGTTTTGGTCGCCAACTGTTTGATAAAATGTTTGATTGTCACGTGCAATAGATTATTGTTCCAGTGAGAATCCTTTGTTGTTGTTAACAACGAGTTTTGTTGATTGGTATCATGTTTAGCTATAGTCAATGCGTATATGGTGTTTGGTTTATTGTTTAAGTTAGTGAGCAGTGAGCTGGTTGCTAGTCATTTTCCCATCTTGCAGTTAGCTATTGTTGATTTTGTGAATGCATTCATTGGGTTTGTGTTTGTGTTGTATGTTTAAAGGTTGTTGATTTGATTGTTGGTTATAATATAAGATCAATTTCATGAATTAAATTTTCTTTACAAAAAAAAAATTCGAGGACGCTGCCCTCAACTCTCGCTACTAAATGTGCGGACATAAACATAAAATCATGGGTCCGCCACTGCCTTCAAAAAGTAACTTTTATAACTATATGTTATTTTGTTAAAACATAGTTATAATAATTTCTTTCCACAATTGATATTTCAGAAAGTAATTTTCCAAACTATATTTTAACAAAATATACATATAATTTCTAATATTACTTTCCAGAATTGTTTTATGTTGTTACGAAAAATATTTTTTGGAACTATGGAGGCATTTGATTTGTTAAAATTATAATATTGGATAGGACAAAAAGAACAACCCAAAATAAATTTTTTTTTATCATGTACATTGTTTGACAAATAATGGATCATACAAGTAAAATAATATAAAATTTACTAAAATATCTAATATGAATTATTTTAATATAATTTATATTAAACTTAATGTGTTTACCGAAATAAAAAGAGAGAGAATAGAATAAACAAAATCTGGTATTTTCTTTTTAAAATGATTACGTTGACTATTTACTATTTTTTAGTTATTAGATAGATAGAAATAAATATACAGGTGTTTTTTAAATACTTTGTATATGAGACAAAAAGTTATCTCATGATTTTATGAGTAACAGAATATAAAAATTTTATCTTGTTCTCATCTACTTGATTTGTGTTGTCCCCTAATTTTTTTCAAATCAAGTGTGAAACAAAAATATTTATTCTATCTAATACCATAATTATCAAGACCCTATGTGTATTTTATTAAAATATAGTTTCATAACTTACTTTTCAGAATTGATATATATATTGTTCTGACAATTGATTTTTAGAACTATATTTTAACAAATAAAAGGATATTGTTAACAATATAAAACATAAATAGAAGGGAGGGAGTGCACTTAGGAAACATAAGGTATAATTATTCTCTCCCCATTGGACCAAGACCAACTTCATATTAGAAAAGACTTATGCTATTTACACCCTTTTTCGATGTAAACCCTCTTACCCCCTTTCTTCCTCTTAGTTATTCATTATAACATTTTTTCTTAAAGAAATATACCACTTTTGCTTTTTAGAAATGCATTTATGGAATTACATATACTTATTCCAAAAATGTATCTTTAGAATTCTGATTCATAGTTTTAGAGATATAATTTCAGAATGAGTATATATTTTTCAATAAAATATCACTTAATTAAGATGGTTAATGATAGATAAAAAAATGATAAAAAATGTTTATTAATTTTATTTTCATCATATCATTAGTGTTATGAAAATCTTATTTTCATCGTATCTTTATTATTCTTTAAACTTTAATTCTGAACTATCTTTATCATATATTCATTATATAATACTGTATTTTTCATCATCATTATACATTATTTTATATTTTTCTTCATGTGACAAATGTGTTTCAAGATACGTTTATCACTAACTTCACACAACACTGAATTGTTGACGTAGACTTAGATTGAAAAATAAACGAACACACTTAAAAGAAAAAAACCACCATAAAAAAATTTTGCTTTGTAATTAAAATGAATGTACCTTTAAATGTAATAATAAGGAAAACAAAAATTATTGTATAATAATAAACAACAAGCATATTTTATAAGAAATAAGACAAAACAAAATGTCATATTTGCAGGGATAAAAAATTATTAAAATATGATACAATAAAGACTTAAATATTAAAATAGAGCCTCAAATTAAATATTAAAATATGTACATTTAATAATGCAATACACTTAATATTATCACACTTTTGTAAAATCCTACTATGAAAAATAGTTTATCATAATTTTTATTATTATTACTACATTATGATTGCAACCACCATATATATATATATATTATTATCATCATCATAGTGATTATTATTACTTTCAATAATTATCATTATTGTTTTGATTGTTACCAATATCACCAATATCATTAGTCACATTCACTGTCACAATAAATGATGAAGCTTGAAAGAAGATAAGAAAAAGAGGTTAAGAAAAAGGAGTTCGAAGATAAAAGGAAAGAAGTGAATAAGCTAATATTAAGATATTTATTTTATTTAATATATAATTAAAATTTAAAATATTTATTCGTCCCAACAAATATGTATTTTTTTTTTAATTCCTAAAAATTATATGATTCAGTTTTTGTTCAGATAAATTAATAATAATATGGACATTATTAATCCATTTATCACATCATCATTTATAACGTAGACTTAAAATAAACATTTAAGCTTTATTTTTCTATTCCGTTCCTGTCTGTCTGTTTCCCCAAGGTTATATACACTCAGCCATTGTGGAATCGTCATTTTAGTGAGAAAAAATAAAATAGTAAAGTCTTGAGCTAATTTTCGTACAAGACCAAAATTGTTACTAAGAACTACATTTACCATTGGCATTCAGAAATCTAAAACATAACGACGCCGATAACCAACAGTAACAGATCAAAATCAAAATACACGCGGCAGCGGAGCAACAAACAGCATCACAACAAAAGAGAAAAAAAAAAAAAAGAATAAATAAAGTTGACGGAATATCCATAGTTACACAGCGTAAGTTGGTGGATATGACCCGATCCGATCTTAATCGGGTGGGTCCTCACGCACCGGGAGCTGCATCTTTGACCTTACTCTGCAAGTAGCCGCCGTATTCTCTGGCGTAGTCTTTGACGTGGCTGGCTGTGTCGTAAATGCGGCTCCGCGCGTAGTCGACACGGTCGGAACCGGGCGGGTGCAGCCCCCTGAAGTAACGGTACATCCACGACAGCGCGGCCACCAGTGCAACGCCGAAACCGCACACGGACAAGAACCCTGCGGTGACGATGAATAAGAGTGTGCCGGCTGGGACCCACACTGGGCTTGATACGATGATTAAGGGGAGGAAAAATATGAGGCCCAGGGCGGCCCCTGCGACGGTTAGGCCCGTCAGGAGGAGGAAGACGGAGGCGGTTACGAGGAGGGTTAATATGCCGGCGAGCTGGGTTGAGTTGGGGGCCCGGTCCTGGAGTTTTTGGAGAAACGCGGCGGAGAGGGAGGGGGGTGGGGCAGTGGTTCTGTGGGCTTGGGCCGGGCTTGGGTATTGGTCCGCCATGGTTGAAGGGAAGGTTGGAGCTGTTGTGTGAGATCGAGAAGGGAAGGGAGTGATTAAGGGAATGAAGGGGGAGTGTCTAAAACGGACAGGTGTGACCTGTGGGGTGAAGAGTGCTATTTTGGTGACATGCAAGGGGTCACGTGGAGGTGGTGGGATAGATCACTGCTTCAGACTCAGACTCAGACTTTTTCTTTTTTACTTTTTCTCTCCAAGAATATCACCTCTATTCTCGCACACTCAACAACTCTGCGTGTACTACTACTACTTTGCAATTTCAATAGTATTAAACTGTTTATTATCGTTTACTAAATGTTTAGTTATTATTTTTACTATTTTAACTGTATTTTTTTCATAAACATATAGTCTTTTCAGTTATGGTGCTGTATCCAAACAACCAAACAATATTAATAAAGGGACACTTTTTTTTCTCATATTGGTTTAGTGAAAGGGTCACTGCTTTTAAATCCTTGGCCTTCTCTGTAAGTTTAATAATGTAGCCCCAGTTTCAACGGTAGCACAAATATACATTTTCTTGGTGTGGAGTGTGGACACAAATCAAGCAGGCACAAAATGGGGAGAGTTCCATCGTTAAGGAATTTTCTCTGGCTTAGAAATTTTCAGAAGGGTAAATAGTCATTTTTGTCTCTAAATATGTAAAGCGCTGACAAATTTATCCCTGAAAGATGAAAATTCAAATTTTTGTCCCCAAAAGTGTAAAAAGTACGACAAATTCATCCTTCCGTTAACTTTTGTCCATTACCGTTAATGAAAGTGCCTACGTGTCACAGAGGGATGAAAATGTCATACGATTGATTGTCAACATGATTGCTGACTAGATTTTGGACAAAAATGTCAGTAAGTTACCATTGGACTAAAATGTCAGTGATTTTTTATTGGATCAAAATGTCAATAATTTTTCATTGGACCAAAATGTTAGTAATTTTTTATTGGACCAAAATGTCAGTAATTTTTTGTTGAATAAAAATGTCAATACGTTTTTATTAGACTAATTTGTTGGACCCTAAATTTCATTTAAATTAAGGGTAAAATATAACTTAAGGATAAATATTCCCTTTTTTATGTTACAAGAATAATAATAACAATACAATAATTACTTAAAAAATAAGAAAACAAACATAAGTTAAAAGAAACATAATAATAACAACCATAATATTAATTAATAATTATAATTTGTCAGTCACAATAAAAATTATCCAAAATAAATATTCTATCAGTGTACTAAAATAAACATTATAACAATGTATTAATCATTACAAATTTATCAAAGTTATAATAATTAATCGCAATCTATTATAAATTAACAAACTTAACTTATACTTAATAATTTGTGATTAAATTATAATCTAAAAACTTTTTACATTATATATAAACTATATACTTATTTTAAAAAAATTATAAAAATAATTAATTTCAGTCTTAAATAATCAATCCATTACTATTTAAAAAATACCCGTGAAAACATCAAAACCTTACCGTATTCTTAATATAAGATATTATTTAGAAGAAATATATAAACATTTTTATAAGACATTTTACAGTTTCTTTGAAGCATTTTTTTTCTTATTAAATCTCTACGTACATATATGTGTTTTTTTATTGATGTGTTCTATTATTTTATAATGTTCTTAAAATTTAATATTTTTATATTACCCATAGTAAATTAATAATTATTAATAAGGATAAGATTGATATATTAGTAATATTTTTAAAAAAAATCAAGCAAACTTATGTACCTATTTTTATAGGTGTCTTATGTACCTATTTTTTTAAAATAATTTATAGTAAATTAATAATTTCAATATAAATTATTATTTTTATGTTTTT
>CM023947.1:28986339-29008963 GCA_013407115.1 Glycine latifolia | reverse complement strand
TTTTTTGTCATCACTTCTAGTTCTTTAAAAAAAAATTGCCCACTTTAGCCTCTGATTTATTTTTATTATTTAAAATTAATCCCAAATAAAATAAGTAAAGGATTAAAAATGGATAAAACAAAAACTAATTTTGAGTAATAAAATAAACAAAGATTAATAATGGAAAAAAAATTTAGTCGAACTAAAAATATTATCTTAAAATTTAATGAAAGACTAAAAATTATAATTTTTTTGAAGGATTAAAAATTGAAATTTATATGAAGAATAAAAATTTAATTAATCATAAAAATTATATATTGTAAATAATCTTCTTAGTTTGTGACATTCGCATGACTAAGTTACATCTTCAATTGCTTCCAACTTTTTAGTTTTTTTAAGTCAGATCAAAATATTGGTGTTTGTTAAACAATATTATGGTTGTTATTATTATGTTTCTTTTAATTTATGTTTATTTTTCTATTTTTTAAATGATTATTATATTGTTATTATTATGCTTATAACAAAAAATGGAAGATTTATTCTTAAGTTATATTTTACCCTTAAATTAAATTAAATTTGGGGTTCGACAAATTGGTACAATAAAAACGTATTGATATTTTATTCAACAAAAATTTACTGACATTTTGATCTAATAAAAAATTACTGACATTTTGATCCAATGGTAACTTACTGACATTTAGGTCCAATAGAAAATTACTAAATTACTGACATTTTAGTTCAATGGTAACTTACTGACATTTTTTATTAAAAATCTAGTCAGCAGTCATGTTGGCAATCAATTGTATGACATTTCCGTCCCTTTGTACCACATAGGCACTTTCATTAACAGTAACAGACAAAACTTAACGGAAGAATGAATTTGTCGCACTTTTTACACTTTCGAGGACAAAAATTTGAATTTTCATCTTTCAGGGACAAATTTGTCAACGCTTTACACATTCAGGGACGAAAATGACTATTTACCCTTTCCAAAATTCAGAACTGTACATGATTATATTAATATGATACAAGTACTTAAGAACAAAACACCCACCAGTTACCCCTTCTAAGTTGAAGTGGCAATGAGCCAAAGTCAAGATATAATCTAATAGTGACAATAACGATGCGTGTTAATTAATCTGTCACTCTTTAGTGCTGCCATCTTCTATCACTATTTTTGCTTCTTGTCAGAACTTGAAGGACTATTATTATCTGTTGCAGCAGCTGCAGCTGCCAATTCCATCAACCGCTCATAATCTATCTCAGTTGATTTAAACTTAAACTTGATGCCAACCTGAATCCATGACTTGATACAAAGAATAGCTTGTGTGCTATCATGTGGCATACAGATTCGTTGCTTGTCAATTTCATCACCCTTGCCACAGAAAAGTTCTTCAGGCACAACTGAAGTTGCCTGCACAGCCAGGAAATCTCTAGCCATCACAGATAGTCGAGGGTAGCGTGTACTGTTGACCTTCCACCACTCTAAGACATCTATTGGTATTGGAGCTGGAGCCTCTGATAGGTACTGTGTAAGCTCATCAGTGGCAGGGCTCATGCTTGTCCTTCGCTTCTTGCGTGCTATCTCCTCAGCAAAGGAAACGCTTCCTCCATCTTCAATTTCTTGAGCATTGTATCCAGAACTCATGGATGAGAAATGGCTGGTTGAATAATTTCTCATAAAATGGGTTCTTGCTTCATCCAGAAAGTTTTCTGAGTTTAAACTATCAGGGATCAGGTCTCCCTTTATTCGAGGATCTAGAATTGCTGTCATATAAGTAAATATGTTGCAAACTTGATTAATATAACTTCTGGCTTTTTTAGCCATTTCTTCTGCAGCATTTTTTAGCCATTCTGGGCTGAGACGTGACTCTCTGAAGGAAGTAATTGTTTCTGAGATGTGATCCATGAAGAAAAGGACAAGCCCAACCGTTGGCACCTTACTTGTGCAGATGTTGTTTGTGGTTTTGTAAAATGGTTCAAGATATTGATGCATGATGCTAACCGCACTTTTGTCAGAAGATCCCAGCAACATCCTACTGCCTAGCACTTCCTCGTATTTACGAATAACAGCATCCACTGATTTACCTGCCTGCACCATAAAATATATACATTATTTTATAACTGTTCCATTGTTCTGATTTTGAAGGCAATGGCTTACATGAGATGCATCACAAATTCAAAAGATATCTCAATATATTCTTACAACTCAATTCACACGAGTGACGTTTAATACATTCTACTCACTTAACACAAGTGACCCAACATGCTACATTGTTGTAATAAACAAACTGAAATCAGATCAATATCAACACAAGCTGAACTCATCAGCAAACAGAAAAATTCTTACAGTTATTAGACAAGCAAATATGGGACACTTACTAAGCAAAAAAAGCCATTCCAAATCCAAGTTTTGTCTAGCAGTAACTTTTCTTTTATGATTCTTATGCTAATTTAATAAAGCAGTTGAAAATATAAAGGTCTACCTTACGAACAAGATCAAGCATTTGGTAGTTTCCACTCCACCTTGCTGAAACATCAATAGGAAATTTCCAAATACCTTCTTGATAAGCTGTGGATAATTGAATAAAATCCTCAGAGATCACCGGTGAGGCGTTTAACTCTATTGCAAACTCCCGTATCTTAGAAATGACTTGTTTTGCGGATCTCAACCCATCATCTATTATCGTATTCAAAGTTCGAGCAGCACAGGGAATATAACAGAACGGCCCTATTTTCTGACCATCCAAGTCCTCTTTCAAAGTATGGCAGGCATGCATGGCACTTGTACTATTATCATGGGTACAGGACAGGATTCTGTTTTCAATATTGTAAAATTTAAGAACTTTTACGAGGGAACGATAGATCTCTGCACCCCCACATGGATAGGGTATGCGACAGATATCAAGAAGCAACTTCTGGAAGCACCAGTTTTCATCGATCCACTGACATGTTACACTCATATAGTAGATCTGTTCAAACGAGGTCCAGAAATCAAGTGTAATGGACAACTTGGAAGAAACCTGTTCCAACAATGCTCTTACATCTTCCCTCATGCTTCTGAAAACTTCATCAAGTACAGTTCTATACTTGTCACTTGGCCACAATTGTATTGATGGGTTTAGAAACTTGTAGGAATTCACAAGCCACTTCTCTTCAAGAGTTGAAGGAGGGAGAGAAGCTAAAACAAGCCACCTAATGAGCAACCAATTTAGATGATCATAATCCACCTGGTTTGCTTTTCCATGAGGTTGGGACCTCTTGACCACAGTGGTAGGTCGTGCCTCAGCATTGCTGACAGCTTCCCCTGACTTGTCATAATCTGGGTGACGATTAGCAAGATGCCTTCCCAAATTGCCTTCATGAGCAAAGGAACGTTAGTGGATGGAGGTGCAATGAAGAACAATTACTAGGGAGAAAAATATTAGTAACCAAGAAAGCTACAATTTAAAATTGAGCAAGCTTCAAATATAAACTGAAATAAGAAAATAGGAGGGCAAATATGAAACAGTTAACTTGATGAAATGCCAATAGCTTGTAATCTTCACATAACAAAGTTCCATTAACAATGGGTTATGATAAATAAACCTAAGTGATGAAAATATACAGAAAGTAATAATGAGTAATAGATAAGGTAGAAAGTAACCTGTGGCGGTTGCAATAGAATAGCTCTGTCCACAAAACTTGCATCTCCGAGTCTTGCCATCAGCAGCTGTCTCAAAGAACTTCAAATACACTGAAGTCATTGTTTTCTTTCTTGGCTTCAGTGAAGTAACAAGACCTGGCTTATCTGAACAGCCCAGCCCAATATTTACAGGATCCATGTTTGAAATTAGTGCCACTTCCATCATGGATTTTTGGTCGTCTACTCATAAAAGCAAAACCAAAAAATTATATTACAGTTAGAATGCTGAAAACCAGGTCTATTTCTTTGGGAGTTTAACTTTTCTATACTATCAATGTGAATTTTTTTTACACTATCAACCAATCAAAAATCAATATTGGCATGACTTTTAATGTAGTTATTGTGATAGTCATTAGTCAATCTACTTATCGTTTGACAGTTTGTAATTAAATGACACTATTAGTGTGAAAATTTTCTTACACTATTTACTCATTTGTTTGATCACACGACACACTATGTTATGTTGGAACTATATATAGTTCACAGACATCACCTGAGTGATTCCTTGTTGCTACTAACACAATCAAGCAATAAAGACAGTAAGCTAAAACCCCAGATATAGTTGTCAATAAATAATTTTGCTCCATGTCTGCTTCAAGCTTCAACAGCAATATTAGAAGGGCAAGTTTAAGTTTTTTTGAAAACCCAGTTGGTTGTAGGTAACTGTTTGTATATACACCTTTGTAAGTAGTTCTGTAGTGATGGTTAACACCACCACCCCAGTCCATGTAATGAGCATCACCAACCGTCACCTGTCTGATCAGCAACAAACACAGCATAAGCATATGCATATATATCTAACTTCTAAGTGTTGTGTTGTGTTAGTATTTTCAGTTAAAATAAGGAACTGGGCATACCCGTGAGGGAGAGTTCATGAGACTCAATTCAATTTTGGCGGAGAATTGAATTGCGATTGTAATCAGAGAGAGAGAGAGAGAGAGAAAGAGAGAGAGAGAAACGATTGAAGCTGAGGAAGATCGGCGTGGAGTGGATCTGAGCCGAGAGAAAGAGAGAACGGCGTGGCTGAAGGTAGATGAGATCTTCTGGGGTTTTTAGTTTTTGTGTTGTTGCTAACACGGCTTCGTTTCGCTTTTCTTTTCAACTATTAAAATTTTCTAGAGAACAGAAAAACAAAGGAAATGAGTGGAGTTTTTGAGTTGAGTTGGAGCTAGCCACTGCCAGCTTTGAGCTTTCACCTAAGCCCAACGTCAGTCAACTTGGTCGGCTTCATTTTTTCCTTTTTTAAATTTGGGCCCTTTTCTTCCTCCTCCCTAGGCCAGAGTATACTATAGCCCACCACCCTCCTTTTCTCACTCACTCACTTCAACTCGCCTCTCTCCTCTACCAAGAGGCACGGTAAAAGTTATTCTTGCCTACGCTATGCACGTAAAGAAAGAAAGAATAAAGAATAGTTACATATAGTTGAGAGAGAATTCTTTTAGAAATCAAGAAATTTCAATACAATTAATAATAGCTAATTGAATTCTTTAAACATGTTAATAAAGATTATTATATGTATAAAAAAAAGTATATTGAAAAAAATAAAATTCACTTCTATAATCTTTTCATCTCAAGATTAATGGAATGGAAAATAGATTGACGGATAATGGGTCTTATGATAGAATGAAAAAAAGTTATAAGTTTGATGAAAGATTAAATTCAGTTGTTCTCTTTTTTTTAATTTTTTTTATCTTCATTTCTCCTATTCTTCTTTCACCTTTTTTTTATTTTAGTTTCTTTTTTTTTTTCTTTTATCTTATTTTTCCTTTTTTCCTCCCCTCACTCTTTCTCTTTTTTTTTATTATCTTTTTTCTGATCTATCATTAGATTTATCTACCACCAATACCAATTAATTTAGGTTAAAAATGTTGTTGATGTTGATGAATCTTTTCTTCTCAAGCATTAATCTTATAACTTTCGGATATTTAAATACCTTTCTTCTAACAGAAAAAAAAAAGTATATTTGAAAGATAGAAGAAAAAAATATTGAAAATGTCTAAAAGTGACAAAAATGAAACACTCACTTTACAAGTTGTGTATTCTAACTTAATAGTAGATGTTTGAGCTGTGCAAATTTTTTTTTTTTTTTTTTAAAAACTGAACCGATCTATTTTGGAACCTTAACTGAACATTTTTTATTAAGTGGATCGTTTCGATTTTTTCATAATGCTTTAATTTGAGTATGCATTTTATACACATATATGTATCAAAATTTTCAAGAATCAAATCAAATCAAATCCCTTATAAAAACATAGTTTAACATAACCGATTTTATAAAACAGTTTTGTTCAATTTTTTTCTTAAAAATGAGATTCTTTTCGGTTTTTTTTCCTGTAATTTAATGTTTCACTCATTTATTGGTGGAGGTATCTTTGATCTGAGGCACTTTACACTTATTGGTGGCTTTAGTTTCTCTACGTGGTCCTCAATTTATTTTTAGTTGTGGCTTTATAGAGGTGGATATCTTTTGGTATATTATTGAGGTTAATTTCATTGCCACTGCCTGGAACTTTGGTCATTTTATTGTTCGGTACACAGCAGAAAAATGACATCATTCTTAAAATATGCCTTAGAGTGTGTTTGGATAGATAATTTTAATTGGAGAAAGTAATTTATTAGGGAATTTAAAATTCTTTAATTTAAAATTCATTATTTGGATATTTTTATATGAAGAATTTAATTTTTTGAAATTTTAAAATAGAATTTTAAATAACTAAAAATGTAGAATTTGAATTTCCTTCTAAAAGGTGAGAAATTGAAATTTTCTTTTTCTATAGAAACTCTAATCACACCACTCTTTATTCCGTTTCCATCACCAATGAGTACTCCGATCTCCGCTACTCTAATCATACTCACCTCAAGCGTCTCTCCGTACATGAGGTTCAAAATTTTAAAAATGAAGAAATTCAATTTCTTTATCCAAACACAAAATTTTGAAAATGAAGAAATTTAATTTCTTTATCCAAACACAGAATTTTGAAAATAAAAGAATTTTAATTGATGCATTTTAATTTTCCTGAATTTTAAATTTTCTGAAATTTTAAAATACTCCATCCAAACATACTCTCCTTCATACAATAAAAAAAATATAGGTACAAACAACAAAACTATACCAAGCTAATTGTATTCATCTTTCTTTGTGTATCTATGGCTGGCGAATATAAATTATAAGAAATTGAAAAGAAAAATTAGATCATGGCTCGAATTTTTCAGGTACCATTTTTAATTAAAAGAAAATTTCCTGAACCAAATTTACTTGGTGTCTCAGTCAGCTTTCGAGATATGCTTAAAGTGATGACCTTTCAATTCATCTTCTCCTTGACCTACTCAATCTACAAATAATTGAAATCGTGTCAAGGCAATGCATCAACGTCAGAAACTTTAATTGTGTAGTCATTGTGCTTTCTCAGTCCTCAATTACTTCGTTGTTTGTAACTCAATAAACATAAAGAAAGCCAGCCATTCAGATGAAAAACAAACCAAAAAGCACTACTAAATGTATATGAGAAATTCTAATAGCACGCACATTTTCAAATACTCTCTTTCCAATACAATTCTCCTATTAGGTAAAATTCATGTGAATCCAACTAAATATGTGGGTCTCATTTTCTGTTTAGCGAGTCTCTTTCCCAAACTAATGGGATCCACATAAATTTCAATTAATAGAAAAAAGTGTTAAAAGTGATGCATATTTATACTTAAACAGCACATGGAAAGGATAGTAAGCAGGTGAAATCTGAGTAAAATAAGTTCTTGGGTGGTGTACAGATAATTAATCTAACATGTTGACAAACAGTAATGGTGAGAAGATTTTCAGGAAACTTACTGTAATCTAGATATGTCAATCTGTGAAAAGTCCATGTTGGTTGAACTGTCTAAGACTCCCATCACTGGACTCAGTGGGGACGCACGAGGCTCCTTCAGCTTGATGACAAGTACTCTACAGTTAAAGTAGTTAGCTATACTGTTATGGGCCAACCTGTGCAATATGAACAAAATCAGTGCTTAATTTGAGTTCTGAGATTTCGTAATGGACCATACAAAATTAGATAGGAAACAAAGTAGTAATATTCAAACCAGACTAAATTCAACGCATTAGGTATGTGATCATGACAAACTAGGGTGAATGAATATTTTCTGTATCTATCTTTGGCAAGACAACTCATAATATGAAATTATGAGTACTTCTTTATCTTACTAATTAACTAATAATAAGTTTAATGTTTTAGGACGATACAAGGGATCAATAAAATATTGCATGGGTAGGCAAGAATAAATTCCGAACGCAACTTCAAAGTGGAGCCCAAAAGCTTTTGACATTTTCTAATCACCATTAAGAAAGCACGTGCAAGTGCCAAGGTTTTCAGTGACCAATTTCAGAAGCTCATTGGCAAACACTCTCCTTTTGATGCTGAGCAGAATCAAGATTATATAAATCAACCCAGGTCCCACAAATCCCATGTTGTAGAGTGATTCCAGGAAGAATAAAAAGAATAGCAATTACAGAACCAGAATCACTTTCCATGTGATTACTCATAACTGAATAATTAAAGAGCGAAACCCCAATATATATATGTAGACGATGACCTTTGATCACAACCTCACTCTTTTCCCATACCAAATCCAGTGCACCTTGAATTTAATCAACATTCTAACACACTAAGCTGACTATAATGACAGATAAACCAGCTTGAATGAGAAGTACCCACATATTTAGTGATGTTTTCTAGATTTCCAGTCTCATTTTTCTAAGCTCTTTTGTACCAAGTCATTCAGTATCAGTATTATACATGAATACATGATCATACTAGTTTAAATGATCCCATCCAACTTTTAGATGGATAACAACGAAGTAAATATTTGCATTCTTAAATCATTCCTAAAGCGATCAAACTCTCACCTAAAGATTTTATATATTCATAACTCTATTGCACTAATTGAATATCTCTTTAGATCCAAAACTTTCTCGTCTACATTCATTGCCAAAAATAACAACAGAACACAAACATGCAAGCTCCCTTAAGTGTTGATCCAGCAAGATAGAAATAGGAAAATAAAATATATTGAAAAAACAAAATATTTGATAATAAAATATATATATATCCAAAATTTCAAAATCATTTTTGTTTTCATCTCAATTAAGCAGATGAAAATAACTTCAAGAAAACTAGTATGAACTTTTAGAAATAACAAATTCATATAAACCAACTAATAAAATAAGCAAGACCCACAATGATTGTCAATGAGAGGAAAATCTGCAAAATCAATTTCATTTAGTGTCCACAGACAACGGTATTAGAAAAAGAAGACCCTACATTTATTTATCTTCAGAAATCTTAGGCAACATAGGCCTCTCTGGCAAATCATGGAGTTTTTCTTCATGTTTAAATACTTGCTGTCGGTAGAAGCCATGCAGACGATCAAAAAGCTGCTTCTTCACAGACTCAAAAGCCAGTTCAAATCTATCTAGTTGCTCCATGGCATTTATATTATACAAGAACAAACCATAGTATAGATCAAAACTATCTCCAGCAGTATTTTCCACCAAACTCAACAAAGTCTCATAGCCCTTTGTGTCAATTGGCGTTCCCTCCAACTCCAGTTTTTCTAAAAATCTTCCAGTAGTATGTGTGATAAATTGTGATCCAGCTGCATGCCAATCATGTTCAGCACATGACATTTCAACCATTTGGCACCCTTCACTAGCAAAAATGTCAAGAAACCGATCACACCGTGATGTTCTTGATTCATCTATTCCTATTCTAACTTTATCATAAACAAAAGCAAGACCATTCCACCCATTTTTTCCACTCTCTGGCCCAAACATAGGATGAGTGCAGAGAATATCAAAATTATGTGACAAATGATGAAGAAACAAGTTTCTAGGAAATTCCTTGACAGAAAGTACATCAACAAACAAAGTACTTCTCTTCAATCTTTGCACGGGCAATGATTTGAGAACTTTCTCTGTGGAAAGGATTGAAGTGCAAAGTAAAATCACTTCTGGATGTTGTTCACAAAGATCGTCAATGTTATTGAAATATGAAACCCCCAATTCTTGAGCCACGTGAGAGTAATCTGATCTAGAGTATGCCAACACTCGATGACCATGACGCACAAAAGTTTTCGCAAGAAACTGACCGAAGTTTCCAAAACCAACAATTGCAATCTTGAGCTTGGAGTTGTCATCAGACAGGTTTGCATCATTTGACTTGTAGTTGTTGAGTTTAACAACATCACTGGATCTGAAGATTAGCATTAAATGTAACTATAATTAGACTTGATCAGAAAGAACAACCCCAAATAAAACAAAAAACAGTAGCAGTTTTAATCCTCCCTGCAAATGGTCATTATATATTAGCAATTGCATTGCTACAACAGTCTTTAGCTCTGTTACATCACATAAAGATTAAGACAATGCAAAACAAGAAACAGCAGAAATCATAACAACAAAGCTAAGTTGCCATGACATACCCCAAAAAGCAAATATTTAAAAAACCAAATTCATGTACCCATAATAAACTAAACAACATTATAAGATTAGAGCAAAAATAGTCTATACATTGTCATTCAACTGCAACGTCAAAGGTAGTTATACTATCGTCCAACCACAAATTATCATATACCATAACTTTGTTAACTTTTACAATAATTACCTTCAGTAGTAGACAGTAATGGCACACAGAAATTAAACTCATTAGATTGTATAGTAAGCCTTCAAAAACATACACACACCTCAGATCATTGAAGGGCAGTGATAACACAGGCGCAGCAGATCCATTTTGACCATTCTTGAGCAGCAGTTGATGGACATATTCATCAGGCAAACTCTGAACCTTTCCCATTCCAGCATTATCAAACAACTGCTCTCTAACAACATCATGCAAACGCCCCATGAGCTGTTTCCTCAAGTCCTCGAAGGCGAAATCCAACCTCTCCAGCATCTCCAGCGAGTTCTTATTATACATAAACAACCCATAGAAGAGATCAAAACTGTCCCCGGAAGTGTTCTCCACCAAATTCAACAACGACTCGTAACCTTTCGTGTTAATCGGAGTTGACTCCACCGTGAGCATCTCCAAAACCCTACCAACGGTGTGAGTTATGAACTGCGACCCGGCCGCGAACTTATCGTGGTCGGCGCAGCTCATCTCCACCATCCTGCACCCCTCCCTCGCGAAAATGCCGAGGAATTTCTCGCAGCGCACGATTCGGCTCTCATCGGCGCCGATTCGAACCTTCTCGTAGACGAAGGGGAGGCCAGTCCACACGCGGGGGGCGCTCTGTGGGCCGAACATGGGGTGGGTGCAGAGAATGTCGAAATCGGAGGGGAGCGCGTGGAGAAGGAGGTTTTTGGGGAACTCTTTGACGGAAAGCACGTCAACGAAGAGTGTGCTGCGTTTCAAGCGCTGGAGAGGGAGAGTGACAAGCACGCGCTGGGTGGAGATGATGGAGGAGCATAAGAGAATCACTTCGGGGTGTTCCTCGCAGAGGTCGTGGGGGTTTAGGAAGAAGGTCACACCGAGTTGTTGGGCCGCAAGGGAGTGGTCGGAGCGGGAGTGGGCCAGGACGGTGTGGCCCTGGCGGACGAGGGTTTGGGCCAGGAACTGCCCGAAGTTGCCGAAGCCCACGATGGCGATCTTCAGCTTCTGGGCGTCGTGGAACTGTTGGGCCATTCTGGACTCGTAGTCGAAGGGCTGGGCCGCGTCGATGGCGCGAATGCGGAGGATGGTTCTGTAAGAAGAGATGGTCTTTGGAGCGGAGAATAATGACAAGGACAAGGGAACGTGTTTCATACGACGGCAAAGAAGACTGGAACCCAATGAGGGTTTCGGTGGCGCCGCCTGAAAGGTGGAAACAGCCATCGGAGTTGAATCGGCGGAGACGTATTGTATTACTAAAACTTTCTTTTAGCGGCGACACAGTAAAGCATCTGGTGGTGGTAAAATAAAAAGAAAATAGAAGCACCAGTTAACTAAGTGGGGTTCACGGCTACCTTACAAGGACGGAGTCTAGGGTGGGAGACTGAAACATCTCTCGTACCATCCGAAAGAAACAAGGGACGTTGGATTCACTAAAATTTTCATCAAACGGTTCTAATTTTTTTCTTTTTTCTTTTTCTTTTTCTCTACCTCTATTTGCTTTCCCCAATTTGCCCTTTCCTTCTTCTACCTCTATCACCGTCCACCTCCACCATCTCTCCTTCATGCCTTCTCTCTCCGTCACCTTTCTCTCCATCACAAAGGCCACGTTGCTACTGATGGAACCATTGCTTCTCCATGACCATCAATGGTGAACAAGAACATAACAACGCCATGCTCTCGCTGTCCACCGCATTTGTCGCCTCCGACTGGTGGCTCAGCGTCACATCGTAATTTCGGTCCACTCGCATGCCACTAAACTCGGTTCAGCTGAACCTAATTCGGTTTCCATATTGTTGGTGGTGGATTTGGGCTTGGCGTTGTTGGCGAGGGGTCGCTTCACTCGAGACCGAGTCTTGACTCGTTGGTGCTGAGTTTCGTTGGACGAGGCGGCGGAGTTCTCAGCTGGAGGTTGGAACGGCGAAGCCGCGCGTGAGACTGACGATGTTGTTGTTCAAGTGGGCGTCGTCGAGGAGCTTGTGAAGGAAGGGTATCCGTAAGGCCAAGACGCCGATGGAGTAAGTCAGAGCGGCGCGGAGGCTCGCGGGAAGTTGTTGCCGCGTTCCTCGCGCAGCCGCACTTAGTAGCTGACGGCGATGGGAGGTGCAGTGCAATGGGAGGTGATGAGGAAGATGAGGGCGTTTTGGTAAATGGCAGCAAAAAAAGAAAACTAAAATAAAATAAAAGCCCCCCAATCGAACGGCTACCATTTCCTTTCGCACATACGCAACATGTTTTGGTTGCGTATGCTAGACACCGTCACCTTACAAATGATACTTTTTTTAAACTTATATGCACATGCATGCTACACTTTCTCAATCTTTTTTTTTTTTTTTTCTCACTTAATGTGACAAATGTTTCTTTTGAATAAAGTTGATTCTTCTATTAATTTAGGTTAAACATTATCTTTGTCCTATTTTAGAATTTTTATTTTATTATATTAAGTTATAAAAAAAGTTTTTTTTTATATTTCTGTAAATTTCATTTATATATGTTAAATTATAAAAGTTTTATTTTAATTTTTAATTTTGATATTTTATATTTTTTAAAGTTTTATTTTATTTTTTGAATTCTTTTAGCAAACGTTAGTATTATGTTAATTTTAAATAATTAATTTAAAATAGTGTGACTAAAAATTAAAATAATATTCAAAATCACCAACTTAATATCATATTTGAAACTTCTCATAACTATTGAGACTCAATATTTATGATTTATGTTATTGTTTGGCTGTGATGTATCTAATTTGTTTGTTGATAATGGTTGTAGATATGAGTAAACAAGGGTTGCATTGTTTATGTGGTAATGATTATGAAGTTTGCAAAATAAGATGATGAAGGTTAAGAAAATATGTGATTAAATGCATTTTAAAAAGATAGCAACGATTTTTAATCACTACTATTTAAAATTAATTATTTTAAAATTTAAAGTTAATGACACTAATGTTTGCTAATAAAAGTTAAAAGAAATGATCAAAATGAAACTTTTAGAAACATAAGATGACACTTGATTTGAGTGTTTATTTTTTACTTTTATTTAAAAAATTATAAAACATGTGCCGATAAGAAAATACTCTAAGAATCTAACGTTTCACTGTGTTTTCACTTTGATTTGTTATTTTCAGTTTTGGCCCTTTTTTAAAATATTTTTCAAAGAAAATATTTTTAAAATTTTAAACAAATGTATTTTTACTTTTAATTTCTATTTTCTTTGAAAATAAAAATAGCAAACACTCAAACCAAGTATTACGTAAAGGATCAAAATAAAATTTAAAATAATATAAAAAATCAAAATAAAACTTTTAAGACTTAATGTAGCAAAATATAACTTTTGAAAACATAAAATAATAAAAATAAAACTTTTAAAAATGTAAATGACCAAAATAAAACTTTGAAAACTCAAATTATCAAAATGAGATAACACTAAAATATAATAGATCAAAAGTGACATTTAATCATGAATTTATTATGCTAATTTTTGCAACTTAGCTAAAATTAATATCACTAATGAGAAAAAAATAATAGACCTGTTTTATTCTAATAAAGACAGTGAAAATAAATAAGGATTGGTTTGGAGTGATTCTGAGTTTTAAGTTTTTTGAGTTTTGAAATTTTTAAAAAATAACTTTCAATTTATATTTTTAGTTTTGAAAAAATTTAAAACCAATGAATGTAGTTGGAGTAAAAAAAATATGGCCAATTGAATGTAGGCATGGTAATGGGGGCAGTTTTTTTTATACCGTCCTTGCCTCCGCCTCTCAAAACCATTCTGCCCCTGCTCCCGAAAATTGATGGTCAGAAATTTGCCCCCACCCGGCCCCCAATGGGAGTCTGTTTTCTCCGTCCCGCCCCCATCCCCGACGGCAATCTTGACGCACTCTTTCCTGTAGCCGGTGGAAACCATACACTCCACAATGGCTTTCAAGACACTTGGGCATGTCAAAGGCGGAGACAGAGAGAGAGAGACCCTCTGGTGCTTGCTGGCGAGCTTGTTCGCTGCGTGAACCTTCTCGTCGCATTCCCAGCACAGTACTGCCTCGTCCGAGCAGCACAGAACCTCGGCCTCCGCGGCCTCGCACACGTTGCACTGAATCTTCATCTCGTCGCATACGTATACATAATACAAAATATAAAACATGTTGTGTCCAAGGAATTTCAGAACCAAAAGAAGCAGAAACTTGGGTCCTTTTGCAAGCTTTAAACTGGGCATAGAGTTTATATGTAGACAGGGTCGTCTTCGAGTTAGACTGCAAAGTGGTAGTGGAGGCTATATTTGCAAACTCTAAAGAAAACTCAAGAGTTTCATTCTCTTTTATTTAAATGTAAAATTGTCATTATATTTTTTTTCAAATTCTATGATGAGTTTTGTAAGGAAGTAAGCCGACCGAATTGTATATTCCTTCGTTAGGACATCTAGGTTTGATGCTAACCGTCAATTTTTTGAGTGTATATCATTTTGTATCTATGCAGTTAAAATGAAATGAAATAAGTATGTTTTGTCTATGAAAAAACTGCAAATATAAAAGGAGGAAGAGCAGTACCATAATATGAGCAATATAAGGAAAGTAGCCGCTGGTTAAAGATGGCAGAAAAATGTCACCAATCTTCAAATGTGTACCGAAGTAATGTTACCCCAAGATACTTTATACAATCAAAGTAAATGTATACAAAGCTAATTGCACTTTTTGTTATGTATTTATGGCAGGCGAATATATAAGAAATTTAAAAGTAAAATAAAAAAGATCATGGTCCGAATTTTTCAGGGACCATTTTAATCAAAATAAAATTTTCTTAACCAAATTAACTTAGTCAGCTTCGAGAGATGCTTGAGGTGTTGACCTTTCCTTTCATCTTCTTCTCCTTGACCTCCTTAATATACAGATAATTGCAGTCGGGTCAGGGCAAATCCGGTATTTTACCTTTGGTGGAGGGGGTTCAGGAACTCTGCCATGCAACGTTAAACACTTTTAATTGGGTCATTGTGCTTCTCAGTCCAATTCTCAATTGCTCCATTTTTTAAAACCCAATAAAATTATAAAGAAAGCCCTTTAGATAAAAAAACAAAAAACACTAACTTTTTTTTATATAACCAAAGCGAAAAACACTAAAGGTACATTGATAAATTCAAAACACATTATCTCATACTGCCTTTTCAACATACTTTTTCCTATTAGGTAAAATTAATATGAATTTCACTAAATATGTAAGTCTCATCACATACTAATGGGACCTGCATAAATTTCAATCAATAAGAAAAAAATTGTATTAGAAAAAAGGAAAATAGGTGTTAGTTTGCATTAAAAAACTATACAGATTATCAAAATAAAATTTAAATTCTGATTGGAGAACAAAAAACACAACATCTAAGTTTTGTCCAAAAGAATTAGAAAACATATTGATAACTATTTCAGTTAATGTCAAGCCTGGACTATGGATCGATTTTAAAACTCGATACTGATTAGTTCATATTTGTGTTTTCACTTTTCTCATGATAAATGCATTTCTATTTAAGAAGATATCATTAATTCGGTAAAATTTATTGATGGTTAATTGACAATATCATTTATTCAAATGAGACATTTGGACACTAGCTACTAGGTCTCAGTCCCAAATCTCAATACTGTCTGAAACCCTAACATTCCTCAAATGTATATTTATACTTAAATAGCATAAGGAAGGGATAGTGAGCAGGTAAATTCTAAGTAAAATATATCCCGTTTTGGGTGGTGGACACATAATTTATCCAACATGTTGACAAATAGTAATGGTCAGTAAGATAGATTTTGAGGAAACTTACTGTAATCTAGATATGTCAATCTGTGAAAAGTCCATGTTCGTTGAACTGCCTTGGACCACTGGACTCAGTGGGGACGCAGGAGGCTGATTGATGGCAAGGACTTTACAGTTAAAGTAGTTAGCTATGTTGCTATGGACCATAGCCAAGCTGTGAAATATGAACAAAAACAGTGCTTAATTGGAGTAGTGAGATTTAGCAATCAATGCACTGTACAAAGTTAGACAGGAAACAAGTAAAACTCAAAGCACAACAAATTGAATGTATTAGTTTGATTATGACATAAACTAGTACGAATGAATGGATGCTTCAAATGTCGTTGAGTGGTTAATTATCTTACCCCAAATGTATCTATCTTTGCCCTATTCGGATAGCATTATTCCTGTTTCAGTGGTACTTACTACTTGCTGAAAAAAATTGTAATTTTTGTGTTTTCAAAATATTAAATTAACTAATAGTATGTTTTAGGAGGATACTGTCTACTATAGGGGATAAATAAATATGGCATGGTTAGACAAAAATAATTTGTGAACACTAGTTCAACTTGGGTGCTGCTAATATGGGCAAGGCCAATTCAAAAGTGGAGCCCAAAAGCCTTTGGCATTTTTTGATCACCATTAAGAAGGCACGTGCAAGTGCCAAGGTTTTCAGTGACCAATTTCTGAAGCTCACTGGCTACAGCACTCTCATTTTCATGTTGAGCAGAATCCAGATTAGATAAATCAACCCAGGTCCTACAAATCCCATGTTGTAGGAGTGATTCTAGGAAGAACTAAAAAGGAATAGTAGTAGTAATTTTCAGAACCAGTATCCTTTTCCGTGTGTGATAGAGTGAAATCCCCAATACCTTTGATCACAACCTTTGTCTTTGCCCCAATCAAAACCAAGTGCACCTTGAATTTAATCAACGTCCAAACACTGAACTGGCTATGATGACAGATAAATCCAACTTGAATGAGAAGTACTACCCATTTATTTAGATAGGGTCATCAGATATCATCAATATCATTGATTGCTCTATACATACATACATACATCAACAGCACCTTTAACCCAAGTTAATTGGGGTTAGTGGTAGATGAACCCAATGATAAATCGAAAAAAAAAAGACAGATGAGAGAGAGAGAGAGAAAAAAAAAAAAAAAAAAAGAAGCTAAAAATAGAATGGTTAGAGGAAGAAGGGAGAAAAGAGGAGGAGAAGGACTAAAAACAAGGGAACGACTGGAACATAGAGTTACTAATGGGTTTAACCCTCCACCAAGCTTATCGCTTTTCTCCACTCCGTCCTAAGACATACCGTCTGCCAATCTATATCCCACTCCATTAGGTCTTGTTTAACTACCTTTCCCCAGGTAAGTTTCGGTCGACCCCTACCTCTCTTTGTGTCTAGCTCTTGGTAACAAACTCTTGTTCTTACAGGAGCATCCAGTGGTCGTCTCATAACGTGCCCAAACCATCTCAATCTATGCTCCCTCATCTTTTCACATACCGGTACCACTGACACCTTTCGTCGAATATCATCATTTCTTATTTTATCCATCTTCGTATATCCACACATCCACCTTAACATCCTCATTTCCGCTACCCCTATTTTATGCTCATGCTGCCTATGTGCTGGCCAGCATTCCGCACCATATAGCATTATCGGTCTAACAGCCGTTCTATAGAATTTTCCTTTTAGTTTAAGGGGAATCTTGCGGTCACACAAAAACTCCGATGCACTCCGCCATTTCATCCACCCTGCTCTAATCCTATGACTTACATCCTCATCGATCTCACCACCTTTTTGCAACATTGATTGCTCTATACTAATAACAATTCCTTAATATAACTCATGAAATTGTGTTGAAAACTGAAAATATTTGGCATATACCTGTATAGAAAACTCTGATCATGAAGCCCGACCACTAGCATTGAAGCTCCAATCTCCCGCACCGTAGCCACAATTTTCATTCCTTCTTTGTTCTCTTCAGTGACGACAATCTCAACCTTTGTCTGTAACACTAACACAATCCTAAGATTATAACACATAGTACCCATTAATTCGAACAAGCAAAAATATGTCAAAATAAATGAAAGACAAATGATAGTAGTAATAATGAGAAATAAGAAATCAACTGAGAGAAAAAAAAAAGAAAAAAGAGGGTTAGTTACATTGGAGAAGTTGTTGCAAATGTCTTGGAAGGAAAGTGCTAACTGGAAGCCCCTGAGACGAAGAACACGAGCTTTGTTTTTGCTTTTGGATCTTGTTAAAGGGTAGACATGGAGCAGTGTGATTATGTCACCATAGCGAATGATGTTGCGAAGTGCCCATTGTAGTGCAGTTCTTGCAGCATCCACGTCTTCCACCACCACAGCAATGTTTCTCACATCCATTCTCTCTTTCCTCTCTCTCTTCTCTGCCCTTTATTTATATCATCATCAACTCTAGGATAAGAGATGGTTTCTCTTCTGAGTACAGTTGTAGCCTTTCAAATTTATTAGCCCACAACTCCACAAGGCAAAAAGCACACGTTGGTTTGTCTGTGCTACCTTAAGCTTCTACCATATTAAATGGGAAAAAGAAAAAAAGAAAAAAAAGTGGTTGCCGTATTAATTAGTGTACAGTCCAGTCCATTTCACGAGTTGAAGATTTATGTCCATAGAGATAGACAGACACCCAGACGGAAAGAACTTGCTTGATGTTTCTCTGTGTTTTGGTTTTTGGTTTGCTTTGTTTTACCTCTATAAATTATGGTTTTGACAAGAAATATAATAAGACCAATACTTGTCAATACACTGATTTTTTTTAGGAGAATCTGGGTTTCGATCCCCAAATAATCGAGGATTAGTCAGTTTTGTAAATGACCTAAAGGATTGAAGTCTGTGAAATACCTAAGGAACTTAAAGAAAAATCAAAAGTCCTAATATGGTGATTAAAAAAACTGAGAGTAAGAGATACTAGATTTTTACACATATTATGATTATGATTTGAAGCAATACAGGCTCAAAACTAACACATGAAAATATGGACCACGTTCACCCACTCTAATTAAAGGCCATGTTCATCTCAATTGAAAGAATTTTTCAACGTACCAAAATAATAGCTCTTCTATTTTCAGCTTCAGCATAGAAAAATATTCCATTGTGATATAATAATATATAGTTGGAAGTGGTATTAGGTAGATTTGAATGGTGAATAAATGAATAGTGCTCTTAATTAGTATGTCATATCAAGTATGTGCTCATCACGAAAATATAATACAAAGGATGATGTATGCGAAATATATAGTTGCTTGACATATGGCATTGAAAATGCTTATGTCGTAGTTTGTCGGGGTCGTATAAGTATGAAGTCACGATTATTAACAATTAATATAGGTGATGCAACGAGAATGTTAATTTATGTGAACCTAAATTGCTTGTGGATGGAATTAAATCACTTGTCCTTTATCTAGCAAAACATTCTGTTTTTTTTAAAAAACTTTGGGTATTTTTTGGTAGAGAATCAATTACTAAAATTCATTTAAGGGGTTGATTTTTTTAACAAATATTTTTTTCATACTCATAAAATTAGAATCAAACTCTTAATCATATGTTTAAGAAATAAGATTATCTATTGAACTTGTTACACCATTGATAAAGTAACATTCTTTATACAACAAAAATTTACAAATTCTATATAAGAATGAGAAATAAAAAAAAGTAAGATACGATAAATAATATGGTGAAAAATGATAGAGAAAAAAGTATGTAATTTTTTTTAATGTATGTAAAGAGTATTATAAAAATAATTATATCAACACTATATACCCTTGACTATTACATTTAAGCAGATTCAAATAAATTTGAATATATTCATTTTTTAATGTGACAATCTTACTATTGTTTAGAAGAATATATTCATGTTATAAGAAAAAAAAAAAGTAGAAAAAGAAATAGAAAACAATAATCTATGAAAATAATGATAATTCATATTATTTAGAAGAACACGAGGAGTTAGAGAAGCTTGTCAGCTTTGATTGGATGATTGTTTTGTTATTAGATGAGTCTATGGTGCGAAAGCAAACTTCTTTTGCACCGTACGAGACTAAAAATAAATCAACGTGGACCATTAGATTTATTAATTAAAAATATGTATGGATGAGATTGGTTTGCCATTTTTTTCTTTCTTCTTTCCCACTTTATCCTTTTGTCTTCTTCTCCTCCATCCACCATCAGAAACCAAACTTTGTCGTCACCACCAAGAGCCAACGACGGTGACCCTGCGAGCCGCCATCCCTTCAAATTTGTGCTTCTGTTCCTTCCTCTTCGTGCTCTGCCTCCTCGACGCAACGAAGATAGTCAATCGATGAAGGCATGTGGTGGTTGCAAAGGATGGACGGAGGTGTAGTGGTGGCACAGGTTTGACAAAGGTGCGATGGTTGCAAAGGACTTTTTGTTGTAACAGATCTAAGCAGACTCCCACGTTCTGACGGTCGATCTTACACACCTCATTCACTTTTGGCTTTGGTGGTCGCAGAGGCACGGGGCAGTCAGTGGAAGTTTCGCCATTTTTGTGATGCGATTTGCAATCTCCTTTACGCTTTGTGGTGGTTTGCGGCAGTTCATTGCTTGTGGTTACAGGTCCCCAATGAGATTATGTTTCTGTTCACATTGTTGCTTGTATGGTTTTCTATTTTTGTTTGTGGTGGAGGATTTGTTATTGTTGCTCATGGAGACGGTGATTGTATTGCTGTTGTAGGATTTTGGGAATGACTACAATGGAACGGGAAATGAGGAGGTTCCGGGAGATGTCAAGGCGACAAAGGACGGCGCAGGGGGCGAACGCGGCAGCAAAGAGGGTGGCGTTGAGGTCATTGTTGGAGAGGTTGAAAGAGGAGAGGAAGGGGAGGCGGCAGAGGGCAACGGTGAGGACGATGACGGAGAGTGAAGAAAGGAATAAACACAAAAGTTAAGGTCAAATTGGTAAATGATAGGAAAAAAAAATTAAAACAAAATAAAAATATAATCTTTCAATGTAAAAATAATATATCCAAACGGGCGAAAATTTCCGTCTTGTTATTAGGTAATTCAGGAGTTTCATGGTTGTTTAGCGAATGGTTGGATAGTCATTTGCGAGCAGCTCTAACGCTTAAATAAGTTTTAAACTCAATGAGAATGAGTTGACGCTCAAAGAAGACGACTTCTAACATGTGAGAAGTAATATAGGTCATGTACGATGCGGAAGTCTTGTTGACCGTCGAATAAGAGTTGTACGTAAGGGAAGATTCAGATTATGTGGGAGTGACCGCACTTGATTGCAATTTACTTTTTTTTTTTTATAAAAAAATTAATGAAAAGTTCCAGGTGAATTGCAACAGAAGACGACCCCACACTTGTAGTTGCTTTGGAGAAAAATGTCTTTACAGTTTTCCCTTTTATCGTTTTTATTCTTTTTGCTTTTTCTTTCTAAATATTTCTCTGTCTTTTTTTATTTTATTTTAAAATTTTCCCCCAATGTTCTTTTCTCTCACCGCACACTCTCCCTTCCTCTTCGTCCAACCTGATGCTCCACCTCGCCACTGCAAATCCGACAACGACAACTTCATCGCCACCTCCCATGACTACCTTCAACATAAGCATGAATGACAAGGGAGCACAAGGTTCTAATAGAAAACAAAAAGAGCTAAATAATATAATTTCAGTAATTATGATAAGAATCCGACGACGGAAGTGTCTGCAACAACTCTCTTGACACCCTCTCTGATCCCTCTTTAACAAAGCCAAAGAAAACCTCGATCTCAACCCCAACTCAATCTACAACCATGGGTTTATTATCATAGGCTGACACTGAAAAGATAATAAACCCCAACCCCAACCTGAAGCAAAGTCATCGTCATTGTCGTCAAATTCGAAGTTGAACGATGCAGACACAACAAATCCAGGGACAATGGTCACGCTCACCAGCTACCATTTTGTCTCCGAAGACCTCGAGCCTTGCCACATCGTTGGGTAGAGTGAGAATTAGAGATTTTACGGTGAGAGAGAGGAGTTGTCTAATCAAGGTTAAAGCGGGTCCTATATTGTAGATGCAATCCATCTACAATTTTAAATTCATTTTAGAAAAAGCTAAAGTGTGATCCACTGCATTTCCTCCGAGAGAACTCCACCTTATGTTATGTGACTTCAATCTCTGACGATCCAGAAAACTTTCGCACGGTACAGAACCTATACTACTCTTGCATGCTAGAAGCCATCCAATGTCGTATGTCAAGGCCAAGGTGCAATTTCGGGGTGTTGAGTTGGATACTAGACGGAGGCTAGCATACGAAAGTAAAACATGTTTCGTATCTTACGAAAGTACTTTCGATCGTTGGATTTCATCATGCATTTTTGGCATTGGACGGGAACCGGTATATTCGGTTATTTATACATTTTTTACCCAACGCGCTTAGGCAATGTCATTCCTATGCTCCTAGTAGAGCTCCATACGATTCCCAATAAAAAGAAAAAGAAAGAAAAAAATAGGAAAAAAAATAGATTAAAATATTGTTTAATTAATTTG
>CM023947.1:28838389-28966339 GCA_013407115.1 Glycine latifolia | reverse complement strand
TTTCGTAAGATACGAAACATGTTTTACTTTCGTATGCTAGCCTCCGTCTGGATACTAATCGGGTATTGTTATTCACAATACCACTTTTGCTATTTACACTGCTCACGTGAGTGCCTTTTAGACATATTTCAAAATTGTCCTTGAACGGAAACACAATTGAAATCCCGTTACCTAAATGGAGATGAAAAAAACAAAACTAACATAATCATATTTTCTTTGTTATCTCCCCAACCCTTCCTCCCCTTCCCTATATCAACCCCCTCCTAAACCAGATCACCATCCCAAACCCCTAAAAAACACATGCAACAAAATGCAAAAATGTGGCGCAGGGGAGTCGCACCCGCAGTAGTGGGGTGCACTGATGACATGGCGGTGTGGTTCCTCAAAGTAGAAGGGTGGCGCAACGCAATGTGATCCTCAATGTGACAGTGCTTGGAGGATGTGGGCGACGCTGCTTGGTTCATGGGATTAGGGGTGTGAGATGTCGTAGGGAAGGAGAGAGGTCAAAGGTTGTAGGGATTTGTACTTATGGGCAAAAGAGACATTTCATCCCATTTAATAGTGTCATTGACACTTCTAGTAGTGGGAATAGTAATTCCCATCCAAAACACTTACTGCATAAAAAATAAAGAAAAAAAATTTGAAAGTTATATATTTTTCTGGTGTGGGTAGAAAAACAAAGAATTAACAAAAACTACACCCGTGGGAAGCTCTCACACCTTAGCATCCGCATCCAACAACAAAGAAAGCACTTTCCAAAATCTGAAACGACACATTGCTCCAAAATCGAAAATTATATAATAAAAATGACATAATAACCAATACTATAGTACATCAACAAAAAGTTAATTCAGTCTCTTGACCAATTATGTCCCATTATGATATCATCCAAAAGTATAACCTCAATGGAAGGAAAATTTAAATTTATTATTATATGCTTAGGATAATCAAATAAAGCTATTAAAAAAAAGGGCTGATTTTTAAATTTAATATAAATTAAATAATTAATTAGCAAAATGGTGCAAATGCAAAACTATTTAGCAAAATGGGGTAGCCAAACACGTCCAAATGGGGCGTGGCTTTGTCCGTCTCTAATTCTGTCTCTATTTCGGTCTCTAATACTTTTTTCACAATATTGGGTTTTTTTAAAAATCCGTTTCTAATTCCGTCTCTTTTTCGGTCTCTAACACTTTTTTACACAATATTGGGGTTTTAAAAATCCGTCTCTAATTCGATCTCTAATTCAGTCGCTAGCACTTTTTTACAGAATATTGTGTTTTTTTTTAAAATGTGTTGCAACCACAATATTGTGATTTTTAAATTTTTTAGAACTGAGAACGTTTAAAAATTTACAGTATAATTTTGGTAAATAAATATTCTCAAAAAAAATTACTTAATTTGGGCTAAGTTTTTATTACTTAATTACTCCATTTTAAATGGCTAAAATTTAAAATGAAGTGTAATTAGCCATTTAAAAATCTTAAAATTTAAAAATCTTAGCCATTTAAAATGGAGTGTAATTAGCCATTTAAAAATCTTATGTAAGTGGAAAACGAATCGCCAAAAGGCCATGAACGAGGTTCGAAATGCATTGGTTATTGACTACTGGTCATATGCTCTGGTGCATGCCTAGACTAGACTGTACGGATGGATGAAGCAGAATCAATAACGGTGTCGTTTTCTACTTTAAATATTAAGATTAAGCTTATGAAAAATGGGGGTGCATTTAGCAATTGTTAGGTTTTAAATTTGATTGTGCATATGTCATTTAAACAGTCATAACTTTTGATAGAAATGTCCGATGGAGGTGTACGATATGTCAAAATGCTCAAAATTAAGAGAAGTAACTAAAAAAATAAAAAATAGCATGCAATTCACTAATTAAATAAATAAAAAAATAGAAAAGAAGAAATTTTTTGGAGGTTTGAATCTTAAATCACAATTTTGAGGAACTTAGAGGCTCTTTTGGGAAAAAAATTTGGGCAAGTCCCCTTTGGCAACTTGCTAGGGGCTTCTCCTCTCAATTACGAACGCGTGGCCACCGATTTCGCCTCAATCGGACATCTCAGTCAAAAGTTATGATCTTCCGAAGTTTACGTTCACACCGCGCTCCACCTGTGCATGTGCCACGTGTCAGCACCAGCTTAAACACGCCCCATTCAGGCGTATTTGATTGCCCCAAATTCCTAAATAGTTTTGCATTTGCACCATTTTGCTAATTAATTATTTAATTTGTATTTAATTTAAAAATCAGCCAAAAAAAAGTCCATATAACTTCTCCCTTGGCGGTGGACTATTTTCATATGCTTAAGCAAGAGCTAGAGCTAGACTAGAACCACGTTTTGGAACCACTATTATTATGACTTCAAACGCTTTAGCATCAAAGATAAGCTTCTAAAATCGCAACCACGTTTTTGAAGCAAGAGCTAGACTGGAACTAGGCATGGCAACGGGGCGGGGCAAGTATTGCATTCCCCATCCCCACCCCCAAACCCGCTCCCTGCCCCCGCCCCCGATCCTCGTCGAGTTTTAAAACCTATCCTCATCTCCGCCCCCGCTATTTGATTAAAATTAAAAAAATAAAAAAATAATATAACTTTTTATATTGAAAAATCGGACGAAAAAACTAATTACGTAACAAAAAAATAATAATAACAAACCCACATTTAAAATATGAGATTATAATTTAAAAATTACAAAACAAAATCAATCAATTCAATTTAAAAAAATTAGAAAATAATATTTTTTTTATTTTTTTATTTTTTAATATTATTTATTACAGGGCGGGGGCGAGGCGGGTTGACTATCAGGGGAAAACTCAAACCCGAACCCGAAAAACTCAATTTTTTTCCGTTAAAATCGGAGCGAATTCAGACGAGTACCCATGGATTTGGGTCCCACTGCCATGCCTAACTGGAACCAACTTCTTGTGGTTTTCCAGAATGGTATATATACCATTTCAAGATATATGGCAACGAGAAAAAAATTGCAACATCCTTTTTTCTAAGAGAAAATTTGCAAAATCCTACTTAGTTTCATTTCATTAATATATAAGCATCAATGATTTGTTCAGAAAAGTTAGGCGAGACCCATGGAAGAATTATGTATAAGTTGAAAAAGCATCCGGTGGCCAAGCCCACAACAAAAGACTGGCGTGGACAACAGGCCCAAAGGAGAGTCTGGTCCCAGAATTAAGTATTCAATTGCTACTCGATTTACATAGCATAAAGCAATCATTCCTCCAGTTTAAAACCAAAGAGTAAATTGAAATATTGCCCTACCACAAGTTTACCAACATACAAATTCAGGAAGGTTGAGCTCTATATTCCCTGATTCTGAATTACACGTAGAAGCTACGAGATCGCTCAAACCAAGAGTTTCCCTCACGATAAATGTCAGCGAAATAATTCCAAGTTTTTGGTAAAAAAATCATAATATAATTACAAAATTGAAAAATCTCCATTATAAACTAAATGCACTGTTCCCATTTCAAGCATCTAACGTTAGTAATAGCCAACAGCTCTCATATCTTTTGGCAGTGTCTGCTGCTCAGAATCACAGCCGTCACCTAAAAATACAATGCGACCTGTGAAGCACAAGAAGTGTGGTATGCATCAAGTCCATCGGCAAAGAATTTAAGATTCTCAAGTAATCTTCTGTCACATGTCAGACATTATTTTAATCATAAGCTACCTTAAATCTTTAGCCTCTGATAATCCATAGAGAAAGTGAAATATATATCATGCCAAGGATCTATGTTAGAAGAGGAAACTGAAAACTTATAGATATGGAGTGCAGATCAATCATCGCTAAAAACCAATGTTAAAATCACAGGGTGTATGTAGGGATTAGGGGAGGGAGAGAAGGAAGAATAAAGACTTTGAATCATAAGATCTTAGATTTATATAGCGTGTAATGATATTATGTTACAAAATACTAACCCAATTGTCATATTATACTAATAAACAGGTCAAGTACAAGTATACGCCAAAGCCCACTAACACAATAACATTATTAGCCTAATTAATTAAATAAGAAAACAAATCTGAAATTATAATGAAGATGGGAAACAACTCCCATAATAGCTTCCCCAATCAGATGACCGAATGATTTCAAGATGCTATTAGATATATTATGTAGATATGCTAAGATATTCCAAACAACTCGCAAGATATTATGAGATTCTAACAACTAATTCTTCTTTTTTTATAAAAAAAAGGGCAAGATTAACAATGGCAAAAAAGTATATTATAGAGTATTCACTGTATTGAATTATGAATTTGGGCATAATTATTGAATATTATTGAATATAAAAAGTTCAATTAATACAAGGCTCTTATAGAGCTTGAATTACTCATGAGTTTAAGGTAAGACAAGATTGAGTCCAAAACAGGGCTTGATTTCTTTGTGAGCTGAGTCCGAGACACATTGCTAACCCTACTTTCCAGCCAAGTGGCAATATATAAACAATTCCATGTTCCAAGAATAGGTAATAATGACTGGTTATTAGATGAATTTTTGGGCCTCTAGCACATTCAGGGATTGCTCCATAAGACATTTAGACAGAACTCACAGAAGGACACTGTACTTTATTTCCATTTCCTTTTCAACTTTTGAGCAAAATTTACGGTATTCTCTTCTCAATATTATGTCTCCAATATCTAATTGCAGAAATCTCTCCTAGTGGGATAAGGCTTTTGATGTCATTATTATCTAGTAGCAGAAAATTGTGAGAGAGTTGAGGGGAGAGGGAGAGACTGCTGTAACAGAGGAAAAAAGGAAAAAAATTTGCCAAGCAAGAGGGTGGGAGGAATATGATTTATAAAAGAAGGCACAGGAGGCACTAGTGTTTTAGATGTTATAAAGCCACAACTAACTTAGTATCATGACACACTATAAAATAGAATGCTGCTGAGCCTTCTGATGGTAAGAGTCATGAAGGATAAAAGGCAGAAGAACACATTTTGCTTCAGGTAAACAACTAATCATAAGAGCAGGCTTCTTGACCTCACACCTATCTTCCCACACATTAATTCTTACTAGCAAACTGAATAAAGCTACAAAAGCATACTCAAGAACAAATCCATTGTAACAAAGAACAACAACAAAGTCATTTAAAACAACAAAGATTGATTGAAGAGTTACCATTTCGTCGAACAGCAATTTCTCGAAGTCGGCGGGCAATGCCGGTTATCGGATCGGTGAAGCATTTGGTCTCGAGGTTCCCCTCCACGTACAGCATTGAACTGCAAAAGCCAGCAGCATCAGTAAGGTGCAATACGACAATTGGTCGTTAATTGAAAGAGCGGCGAGTGAGTGAGTGAGTGGGCTGACCCGGGAACAACGTGTTGGGTGACAAGGTCTCCCAATTTCTGAGGGTAAATGGAGACACGATGCCACTGAATGGTAGAGCGATTGGCATAGTCCTTAGGGTTCTCGTCCACGCGCGGCCTCCGGTTGTTGCGAATCCCTCCGGTGCCGACGGAGAGAAGAGTGACAACGAGGCCACTCTTAAGCTTCTTCTGGAACGGAGCCTGCCCCGCCTTCCCTACCAGAATAGCCTAACACAACACAGCACAATTGAATGCATGATAATCGACTAGAATGGGAAAATGAATTGCTAATTGTGAAATTGGATTTCGAATAGGAATACATTACCCTGTAGATGCCACCGTCGAGGCCATCCTCCAGGGGGCGACCGATGCCGACCTTTTCTTCTTCTTGAACGGCGTCGGGTGCGGGTGAGTCAAGTGCTGGGTCGGCCTCGTCCGAGTCGGAAAGGTGATCGGTGGAGAAGTAACGATATGCGTTGGGGGTTCGAAGCAGAGCGCGATAGAGCCTCCTTGAGAGCGTGATCATGGAGCTCGACATTTTTGCGTACTGCTAGTGGTGCACTGGTGCTGGGTTCTAAAACCCTAGTAACTTGAGGACCAAACCCTAGTGTCTTCCTGTCAAAACTTGCATTCGTGAAAAATAATTACCGTTTACTACATTGCTTTAAAAATTAATACATTACATTTTAATTTTCAAATCATGCTGGATTAGATTCTCATAGCATTTTTCTAATTCATTGATAATATAGCAAACTAAATCTGTATAACTTGTATTAAAATTAAATTAATAAAATAATACTAAATGAATGATGAAACTAAAAGTGTTTGATAAATTGTTTTATATTAATCTTGTAAAAATCATTTTCAATATAAAAAAATTATTGATTTTTTTAAACTACATCTCCTTATAATTAACTATTGTTTATTTTAGATGGTGAACCTGACACTCTTTTTAAGTGAATAATACTATGCACAAACACTTCTAACTTCTAAGGTTTTGTGAGATAACATGAACTTCCTCTATTTTGTTAACGTTTACAGTTAAGGGGTGACAATGTAAAGTGTAAGGATAAAAAAAAAGTTTGCATAAATCTTACGAAATTTCAAAAGTATTAATATAATTTACTTACTTTTTTTTAATTAAGTCAGCATTTGCAGTAAAGAAAAATTAACTCAACATTTTATATTATATTCTCGTTACATTATAATTTTCACACGAGCAGAATTAGTTTTTCAAGATTTATATTTTCTAAAATTATTTTTTTATTATGAATATATTATTTTTATATTTGAATTAAATTATTCATAACAATAAATAGAACTCATAACCTGATTTAATCTCCATATTTGCTTGGACATTTTTTTTCCTCAACTAATTCTATAAGCAATCTTACTAAATTAAAACTATGTTTAATTGTGAGAAGAGAAATAAAATCAATGAAAATAGAAAATAGATAATTAAATAAAAGAAAATAGAATAAAAATAAAGTGAGATTTTCAATTTGTTAAGTTTAAAAGAAATAGGTGAAAAATATAATATAAAAAAATGATAAAGTTATTCAAAATACTAATATACCCTTATAAATATACAAGTTTTTTTTTTATCGAAAACGAATATGTTTTATTATTAAAAAAAGAGAGGGTAAAAACATAAATATACACTCCATACCTTTACCAAATGACAAATTTCAAATGTGAAATCCACTTCTATCCAATTAAATCCCTCACAAATCAACTCTACCAAACCACTGAACAAACTTCCATTGTCGTCCATCGCATCATAGTCACCATTGACAAATACAACGTTAGTTTCAACTAGTTAATTTCAATATGATGTTGTGCTTGCTTTTATTTCTTTTAGATTTGTTAGCTGACGTTTCCCGTGTTTCTTTTTCCAGAGGATTTTAGTTCTCTGGTCCTTGGGGCCTAGCCCTTTTTTTTAAAAAAAAGGAAGAAGTTAATTTCAATTCACTAATCCTCTCAATAAAATGTTATTTTCTCACAATTTTTTTTACATATCTTAATTTTCTATTCATTTTTTATTCTTCTTTCAATAAAAAAAAGTGTATCCCTTATCCAAAGATTGAGGTTGAATTCTCAATTTAGGAGCGAAGTCATGACTAAAGTTATTATTTTACCTTTAAAATTGAATGATCTATTGAGAGAAAAAATTAATTGAATGTCAAACAAAAATACTAATATCTCCTAATTATATCAAAAGAAAATTTGTATGTGCAAACTGCAAAATATCTTTATTCCACTCGTATCAACTATTGTTATTACTAGTATATGATCAATTTAAAATTTAAATTAAATCCTATTTTATTTTAAGTTATAACAAATCTTATTATTTTTAAAATACTACAATAATAATACTAATAATTATAATTACACTATTATCTTGAAATTTAAATAAATTAAATGTTATTTTTATATTAATTTGATTCATTAAAAAAATATAATGAAGTGTTTTAAATTTATATAATTAAATGACTGAACTGCAAGAGTTTAAATGCTACTTTACCAATAAAATATTTCCATGTGAGGAGGTTTCGGGATATTTCCAATAAAATCTTTATATATTATTTTCCGCACATGAATGTTTAATGGTGTGTAAAAGAAGTTAAAAAAATGGTGTGTAAAATAATTATAGAAAAAGTTTAACCAGGCATATTGAAGTTTTAGAAAGAGTAATTAAACCTAAATGACACAATGACTGCGAAGCGAAAAGCTGAAGCGAATGTGTGTATATTATTACTATATTTTCGGGACCTCCTCCGCAGATTTGTTTCTCAATATCCAAAGAGAACCACGAAAATTAGTGTACCTAAAATTATGACATGAAGCATATCTATCTATTGTTCTTGCTTTTTTCGTTTTATTTTCTAAATCTCATTATCTCCCTATATATGAAACGGAACAGCTGATGCAAACACTAACATAAACCAATCCCCAAATAGTGCCAAGTACCACAACGCAGAAATGCTACAAAACCCAAGAGTAGTGCGATATTGCCCGCTCGGCAATGCACCATCACTTTCTCCATTCCAATTAATACCCACTTCTCCATCTTTTCCAATCCTCAAACAGCAATGCAGATTCTCACGTAGAGAGTTCACAATCTTTAGCAACTCTTGCTTGCTACTACTCTTGGGTTCTCAGGCAGTGGATGGATCCAGAGCAAGAGCAGAAGTAGATGTTGGTAACACAAGTTACATTGATCAACCAGAAGAGAATCTGGCTTTTGCAGAAGAAGATGCTGCTAACACAAGCAGCAGTGATCAACCAGAAGAGAATTTGACTTTGGCAGAAGATGATGTTGGTAACACAAGGAACAGTGATCAACCAGAAGAGAATCTGACTTTAGCAGAAGATGTTGCTAGCACAAGTAGTGATAAACCAGACGAGAATGTGGCTACCTCTCCCAGTTGCACTGAATGAAAACCTACCAAACAAGTATTCTTAGACATATCTATTGACGGTGAACCTGTTGGTCGCATTACTATAGGGCTCTATGGAGATGATGTTCCTGCATGAGTTGATAGGTTTAGTAAGATTGCAAGCGGAGCTGCTGGCATTAGCTACAGAAGAAAGAAGTTTGTCAAAATAATGCCCAATTATGTCCAACATGGCGGCCTGAGATCCTATGGGGTGGATGTTGAACTTGCTTTGAAGATAGGTAGCAACTTGGGAGCTGGTAGACTTTTTGAGGAATGGGAGAGGGAGTGTGAGAGATGTCCTGGGACTAAAAACGTGGCTGGAAGCGTAGGCATTATTGTGAGAAACCCATCAAAACCACCTCCAAAGTTGAAGCTGATTGCAAAACAAGGGAAGCTGGAGATTGATCAAGAAGTAGGAGCTGGTCCCAATGGGGCAGAATTTGTCATAGCTACAAAGGATTCACCAGAACTGGATGCATCGACTCTGGTAATTGGAATAATAATAGGAGGGATGGAGGTTGTGCAGAGGATCGGTCTGGTTAAAACTGTACAAGAGAATACAGGATCTCCATACTTTAGGTGAGTAGAACAGAGTATTTTATGCCATTTTATTTATAGAAGTCGTGTATGATTTATTTGAAATATTGAGATCTTGAGGCACGTCGTCTTTGTTTTCTACCCTACGTGTCTGCTGCTATTTACAGTTGAACAAGTACCTATGATATATTGCTAATTATACTGAAATTACAGGGTGGCAAAGCTAATAGGAGACAAGAAAGCTGTTGTAGCAGAAAGAGGATTCAACCGCCCTTATTCAAAGGTCATTGTTACAAACTGCGGTTTAATGGATTAACACAAAATTGTATTCACCCCCTTTTCTAGTTGATTTCCTGCGTACGTGTTAGAGAACATATATCACATTCATAACAATCTCCACTGTCATTCGACCCTATGTAACGTCTGCCATTTGTATTACAAATGAGGAAAAAAATATTACAGCGGGGTTCCAAATGGCAAAGTAATCGTCAATCACAGGTATCAAGGTGCAACATATTACTTGCTTTTGTTAGGAGCAGGATTGAACCCCATATATCTTCAGTAAAAAAGCAATTAAACCTTTGATACAACAATTACAAGGTTTTTAAATAGAATAACATGCCGTCAAAAAAAGACAGTATACACAACATCTAGCTGGAGGAGGGGGAAGTGTTCTTTGATTAGGGACCCCTCATATCCCCTGGGTTCAAGAGGTTATGTATTTTGGCCCGTAATATGAGTGAACTTTAATCTTTTTGTTGGTGGAGACATGAAAAGCTTTCTAATTGAACCTACAGGATCATCCACCTGCACATAAACATGCTATATGTAAAGACACTGAACATCCCCTTGGTAAATATTCCACAATCAATTAGGCATATGCAGATGTTTACAGGCCTTGAAAGGAACAGTTTGATGCAACTACCAGCGTTGGCAAACATGTCATGATAAAATTGAGACAATATGAAAGAATATAATTTCAGAATATCACTTCTGCATGATTATAAAAAAGACTAATTTGAGTGACATGTTAACCTTGGGGTCTTGTTGAATAATTTAAACCCATATATTTAGGGTTTTGGTTTTTGTTCAAGTTCCAATCAAAGTTTTGTCAATGAACAGATTGCATGTTATAAAAATAAGGCAGGGGCATTCCAAGCACTCCTGCCCATGATGGTATCCAGTATCCACCCATTTTCTATGCTATATAATAACCATCCAATGATTAAATAAGAGTAATAATATCTGCGAGAAATACCTTAACAATGGGCATAGATGATGGAGATCTATTTGGCGAATGCGGAAAATGATTTTTCTGATGATACAGAGCAGATAATGTTTGTTTCCACCCAGGTTCCCCATCATTTATTGATGCAATCCAGGGGCAGAAATGTCTATGCTGCCTGATTGGATCAAATTCCATTGCTTTATCGGACACTGGGGGGTTCTTCAACTTCCCTGGAAAGCAAAGGGAAGAAGATTAAAAAACTTTCCATTTCTCTTATAATTTAAGTCATAATGAGAAGGGAACTACACATTGTCATGCCAAAACAGATAATGATACAACTGCCAATCAGAATGTATGTCCTACTCTAATCCACATTCAAACATTCAATGTTAATAATTTATCAATGAACCATACCATAGTGCTTACCTAAACTAGAATGTACATTGTCCCTGCTAATAGGATTCTCTTCTCTGTCTTTGACCCCATAATTTTCAGGACTACCAACTTCGCCATCCAAAGTCTTGTGTGAAACCGAAGGTGCTTCACCTTCTGTAGAGTCTTTCTGTACAACAATATTTTTAGTTAATGTGCACTTCCAAACAAGTCATAGCAAGATTACTTATGATCAAGCATTTTGTTAGTGTAACTAATTTATGATAACCAAACACAATAATAACTAGGCCGCAATTTTTTCTATGATTATTTTATTTATGTCTGTCCATTTGACAAATAAAAAATCTCTAACCTGAGAACTACTAGGATATCCTGCTGCTGAACTATTCAATTTATCAGCATCTGTGTGTACAGGCATCTTATCCTTAAGAGCAGATGATTGTCCTGCTATAGCATCTGAATCATGAAGACTAGCTTGAGAACCAGTTTCAAAATTTGATATCTCCCTGATTTCAGATGACACAGGAACAAGTTGTCCAATAGAAGCATTAACAATATTATCAGTTTTCTCCTTCTGTAAATCTGATTGAATACCACCTCTGTCAACAAAAACATGATCCCTAAAATCAGAATCATAAGAAAGGCGAGCCCTTAAATTCTGACCAATAATAGGCAGAGATATTATTGCTTTAAAGTTTTGCTTTGTTGGGGGAGGTCCCCCTGCAATTGTCATATTTAGACTTGAAGAAGTATCCTTTGATGAATTTGCAACATCAGGCATGGTATTATTTACACCCTGCCTATTTTCAAGATCAGCATTATCACCATTCACTTCAGCATATCCAACTAATCTGATTGATTCCACGGGTCGCGGAACTGTACAGAATGCCCACAATCCAATAGTGGCTCCGCATAGGGTGCAATCTAATACTGCAGAATTGGGATCCATTTGTTCCCCAATAGAATCCTTGGAACTTACATCTGTTTTCAAATTTTCATCGGTTCCAGCAGAATGGACAACAAGATTAGTTGTATTATTAAGAGACTGATCTGACATATCCTTCCAATCAACTACATAAGGTAGAGGACGTAGTTTCCAACCACATAAACTTATAAGCTTTTGAGCCTGCAAAAATTAAAAACACCCTTAATCATTATTTAAAAGTGGAGAACAAATAAATGCTAATGTATACACCAATATGTCCTGAGGGGTAAAAAGGGAGAGATAATGGAAATCTATTGATATAAGTACATTCATCCAATGCATTTAGCCATTTAGTGAAGAAAAAAAATTGATGAATAAACCATTATTTGTGCTGAAAAGTGAAGAACAAATATTTGGAGAAGACACATACGAACATCAGCCAAGTTTCCACCTTAATCATGGTTATCAAACTCATTAATTGACTTTTAAGGAGTGAAAAATGTGTTAAGTCGCACACAATCATTTTTGTTTGGACTCGGTGAATTCGAGCAAACTCAGTCAGCCTCAAATGATTTTGCATCAACCTGAAAGGGCTGTACGGCAGTGTATGATCTGCCACTAACAACTCCAATGACTTGCACCAAACAAGGTATCAATTTCTTGTGTGCAAGCACAAGGTACCACTTGATAAAAAAAACCCTGCTGTGTGCAAAAAGTATACAGTATACTCCATCATGTGACTGATGTGTTGTGTGTAATCTCCAAAACAGCATGACCCAGTAGTAACAGCTGCAATTTGTGGGTTCTGTTTTAACTCTGAAATTGTTTGTCTGGATTTTACATGCACTTAAGTATATTGTATAGTATTTTTAACTCCACATTTTACAAAATATCTGAAATTGGTGGGTCAAGGTCCTCAACCAACATTACTACAACACCAACTTACAAAACTAGGGAAAATGCCCCCAGAAATAGGTTTTCTTTTAATATGAGTTTACGAGTCTATGGACCCTCCATAAGTTTGCATACTCATGAGTTTGGCAACCTTGCTTCTAAGTTCTAATTCATTTGCAAATCAATAGTAGCTCAAGACAGTTTCATTTTTGGCAAGCTTCAACCAATAAAGTAGCACCTAAGCCAAAAAAGACATGAAGAATCTCCTAAGAATGTTATTGAAATGCAATAAGACTTTGCAAGCAAACATAGAAAATTACAATGGACAAATTCTATTATGCCAAACAAGAGTCATGTTAATTCAGCAGTAAAAATAATGATTGTAAAACTAGACCAATATAGAGATACCAGATCACATATCAGTAACTGAAGAAAATGTTGTCATACTGATAAAGAAAATAAGAATTTTAAACTTAGTAGAAAATCAGTTATTACCTGATAATACAATTTCAGTTCCTCCTGACTACTAACATCCCCAATCCCAGAATTTTCAGCAGATCCATTTCCATATTCCAGCATCAAAGATTGTCCAAGAAAGTCTTCCAGAAGTGTGCTTTGGCTTTGCATGTAGTCTATTGCTGAAGATGAAATACGTGGAAGAGCTGATAGTTGCAAGAGAGCAAAACAGCGTTCTCTGAAATTGTCAACTAATATCGGAGGAGTGGCAGGAGGAAATCGTGCCAGTGTTTCATCGCAGGCATTATCAATCCATGGGCAAAGTAATTTATGTCCATTATCCAACTTTAAGCTAAAGACCAATGCTGCCTTCTCCACTGAATAGAAGACATCTAGTTAGAAAATTCATATAATTGAATGTTGCTGTGAATAGTATAATCACTGAGAACAACATACCCTGTTGCTGATTCCAAGATGCTGGAGTAGAGAAAAGAAGACGTGCCCCACATGCTTCACAAGCTATGGTGTCAATATCCACATTGATCCAACCTCTACTAGCACAATTTACAGCACTAACTACCTGTATATGTAAGTATCAGAAATCAAATGATATGCCGTGAAATTTGAGGGAAACAGAGTGGGGAAAGGTGGCAAAAGGAGGTTGGCAGTAGACCAAAGTCTATTAATTAGACAGCTGAATCATTATTTACAGAGGGAAGTCATGAACCATGAGGCAAGAAGCTTTCTTTACCAAAGGAGATGCTATATTCCTTGTCAGATATTGTCAAAGAAGAATAAGTTTTTACTTCAACAGAACTTGTGTCAATTCTAAAATAAAATAGCAAAAAGCCAAATAGAATTTAGTTTTTCACCCTTCAGCAACAGCTTATGTATAAATACAAGGATTAACAAATCGTATAAGCCAAAGGCATCACATGTTCTTGCTTCATTACCAAAAAGTGTTCCTTTTAAAAAATCCCCACATAGCTTGTTAATGGAGCAAAACACTCCATTAACCAAATGCTGGGTATTCTGATTAATCAAGAAAAGGTTCACTCTATTCTTTGTCTTCCTCAAACATTGTTTCAAGTTTATTATTGTGTATCTGTCTCTTATGTTTTTGTTTTTAGCAACACACACGTGCCCACACACACATGTACTAAAAGCGTTGAATTATAACCATGACACTAAAATTTCGGTATACAGTAATAAAGGCACAAGCATGGATTCACTAAGGGTGTGTTTAGGAGCCAGAATTTGACAGGGATGGGAGGGCATATTTTCATTTTCAATATATACCATCAAACTTGATAATATTTTAAAATGAGAGATGTAAAATGATATAGATTAACATTAAGTCAAAGTCATGATCTTTTTAATTTATTTTCATAACCCCGTGTTTCACTACAAAACCCCACTCCCAAACAAACCCTTATCAGTAAGGAAAAGGATACAATATACTAGTGGACAGAAAGAAATAACCTTTGGTTTAGCAAACCATGACATAGATTTGAATGTGGCTAATCTCCTCATAAAATCACCACGATCCCACGGTCGGCAGAGCGATCCCTGCAGTGCCATGGTCACAGCTGAGGAGGACTGCTGTCCCTCAGCAACGTCACCTCTCCAATTCAACTCCATTACCCCTGACTGGTAAGGACGTTTCTTACTAATCCCTGGTAACTGCACTCCAGATGAACTGCAAACACAAACACATTAGTTATTAGTTATTTCTAATCCCTATTTCCTACAAAATGAAAAAGTTACAAAAAACCAAGAATAAAGTCAATTGTGAGTGCATGACAAACAAGCACACACGCCAAACACTTTAAATCTACCTCCAGAGCAAACAAATTAACAAAACTAGCAAGATGCAACACTAATAAGCAGTAACTACAATTTAGCAAACTACGGTTACACAATGTTATTCTAATGAAGATAGATATATACGCTTAACGTGATTTCCATCGTGTTGTTATCAAATTCCATGGATTGCAAACGGAGAACAAGATCGAAGAGAGAACCTGGAAGCGGAAGGGGGTTTGGGAGGATGGAAGAGCTTGTCCATGATGGAATGGAATCTCTTCTCAGAATCTTGGGCCATGTTATGTTTTTTTTTTTATTTTTTTATTTCTTGAATTTAGATTTCAGAGCAACAGATAGGAACAGCAGCAACAGCAACAACAACGCAAACGCAAACGCCCGTTTCAGTTTCGCATCGAATGCGTTCTGTCTGTGTTTCACTTGCGTTTGCCTAAAGTAGCGGCTATGTACGGTGATTTCCGGACTCGCCTTCTTCACCTGCGTCAAATTTAAGGCCCTGTTTGGATTGTGCCTCTGCTTTAGCCTTTAGCAGGAACTGTTATATGTATCAGGAACGTTGGGTTTGCGTCGGACGAATAGTGCAGGCTTATTATAAATTGGGTTGAGCTGGGTTCTGCTCCTTTTATCGTAGGCCCATGCTCTATACACTTTTTTTCTGAATAATTTTTTTAATAAAAAAATATTTTTTAAGGATATTAGTTTATATAATCATTATAATGTAGTTATATTCTAATATACTACGGAAAGATATTTAAAAGGTAAAATTTTGCATTGTGAAAAATAGTTTTTGTAAGGTAATTTATGGAGACTAATTTCGTAATGTATAAAAAAATGACATTATGAAAAACTAATTTTCATAATGTATTATACATAACTACATTATGAATATGGGTTTTTGTGTGGCTTTTTATTTTTTTAAAAAGTGAGTTTACGGTGAAAGAAAAAAGTAGAAGAGATTTTTGGGAATATAAGGGGGCATTTACTTACAAATTTATTTTCTATTTTTACTTTTTAATTATAAAACTGTCCCATTATTTTCAATTTATTTTCTTTTTTTGGTACGTTCCAATTTGTTTTCTATTTTCAAAGACTTGTACAGAAAATAGAGAAAACAAAAGAGTTATTTTTAGTGTTTCATGTACAAAACATCAAAAATAGGAAACAAAATGAAAACAATGTAGTAATTTTGTAATTAAAAAATGAAAATAGAAAATAAAAAAAATAAAAACAAAATTGCAAGTAAACGCCCTCTAAAAAACGAGGTTGTGAAAAAGCAAAATAGGAATATAAATAGCATGAGCCTTTATCTTATTTAACCATTATTTATTGACGACTATTACTTTGTACATTTCTGTGTTTTTATAAATAAAAAAATTATAAACTAATTTTTAGAACTTACTTTTGTTAATTGGTACATTCTCCATAATTTAGTTTTAAAATTTATTGTAGAGAATTTGGGAAAGCATTGAAATTTAATTTCGAAAACAATATTGGTAGTGTTTCAAAAACATAATTATAGAATAAGTTTGTTGAATGTTTTTATATTCCGAAATGTATTATATTGGATTTTAGAGCTTAATTTTCAGAACATACAAGAATATTTAAGTAATTCGAGAATTATAGTGATATTTTAAGAATTGTAATAGTATTGCCCAAATAATAATATTGAAAAAAAAGTCAATATAAATATTGAGTCAACACAAATGGTTGAATAACGGGGAGAGAGTCGAATAAGTAATACTAAAAGAAAAACTAGGGAAGTGCAAGAAGGAGTCCTCTTTCTCCACATATATAAGACCTTCCCCACTCCCACTTCGTGTTATGTACAATGTCTTTTGTATCAAATGTCAAGTGCTAATGTCTTCGATCTCATTCACCAATTAAGGTTTGACCATAATATCTTTGTAATATTCTTAAAGATTTTTTACAAATAATATAAATCATATTAAGTACAATATCAATGTTCAAAACATTAGTTTCTCAAATGTATTAAGTACATTTCGGCATTTAATTTATGGACATAACCTCAAAAGTAAAAATAAAAATAAAAAATATGGAATGCTGATCGTCGTGCCTAAATGCGAATAATGAAATGAAAGGGGTAATAAGAACTATCTATGATGTCACAAAGGAAAGAAAATACGTGGAGAGGAATATTAATGGGAGAATAAGATTAATTTCGAAAGCGAAGATGTTTTTTCTTAAATAGTTTATAGGAGACAAGAAAGAAACGAGAATATTATGAGAAAAAAAATATAAAATATGAAAAAGGTGTATAAGGAGTGAATCACCATTTTAATCGTTGAAGTTGCAGCGTGAAGACAATTTAGCCTCTAAAAATATTAAAATGTCAAGATAATCCCTAAAATTGTAAATCATCAATCAAGTTATATCTTTCATTAACCTCAATTAATTAAAGACAACAAAAACACTTACATGTTACTTAAAGCACCATAGTGCCTTCCATGTGGCGTAAACTAAAATAACAGTTCAAATTCATCAACTTTCACAATGCACAAAGAGTCCGTTGCTATAATGAAAAAAAGTGATCAAGATTTTTCTAAATAAAAAATTTAAACACATATATTTACTTTGTTTGCCTTCTTGTTTTTCTTATTTTTCTAGAGGCACATATTAACCTCCTTCAAAAGTTATTAAATTGGCTTTGACATTTTCTAATTTTTTAGGCGTCGTCATTGGATTGTTTAAATTAGTTTAGCCTAGTATGAATATGATTTTAAATTTTTAAGTACTTTTTAGATTCCTTTTATCTAATTTTTTACTATCATTGTTCTGAAAGTACAAATTATCAATTGTTGAAAGGCTTGTCATGTATGTTTTGTATAACATCCCCCCAAAATAGGTTAATAGTAATAACAATAGGATATAAGAAACTAAATGCTTTTTTATGGAGTGTTCTACATATAAGATTTTACTCTATAATGAATAAAGTTAGTGGGCCAGATATAAGATACTTGGGAGAAATCCCATTAGGCCCAATAATCAAGACATTAAAAAATTAAATCAAAATCGTAATATGATTCCGTGATAAATAATACGTTGAAATTATAATTTGTGTATTTTTTGGGATGAGATTTTTTAACAATGGAACATGATTTTGTTGAATGTGTTGCATAGGGGAAACATGTTTTCCTGGAAAAGACATTATTTTGGGAATAAAATAAATATTTTTAAAAAAATTCTTAAAAAAAAGCTACTCAAGACTTAGAAGTCGTAAGTAAGTTAAAAAAAATAAAAAAATAAATCCTAATTACCATTTAGAAGTTGTATAAAAAAAAATTATGATTTGAAAGTTGTAATAAAATATTACCACTTTCAAGTGTATACTCAACGTATAATGAAAGTTGTAAATATTTTTATGATTTTAATTTAAAAAGTAAAAAAAAATTGCTATAAAATTGTAAAGATAAAAAAATTATATTGAAGTTGTAAAATCTTTTATGACCTTAGTTTAAAAAAATAAAAATCATGACAGAAGTTACAAATTTTAACTCAGAAATCGTAACAGTGTTATGAATTATCTTTTTTGATAATTAATTTGAAATCTATTCTCAAATGCTCATTAAAAAAACACCCCTTTTCGGTAAAAAAGCCAAGTTAGGTGGTGAAAATAACAATTTTGAGGTTAGAATAACAACTCCCAATAACGGCGCAAGACGCAAAAGAGCATAAACCTAAATCCTAATTTCTACCAATATAAATTCACGTTGACCTCCCATGTAGTTGCAAACAAGTAGCTGGTTTTGATTTTCTGCATCTTTTTAATCAAGGAAATCACGGTCGAGAGTGTGACGGAGAGAAAGTGGCTTCAGATCTCCGGTTTCTCCTTCTCCACCGTGTTTCCTTGGTTAAAGATATGTGCTGGATCATAGGTTATACGTTCGCTTTACAATAATCGTTTCTCTTTCTCTCTTTTTGTTGTTCTGAATTCCGATCTAATGCTGTTGCTATGTTCATTTGATTTTATTTTGTTGCGCATAAACTATATTTAATGTTTTTTTCTTTCTGTTTTTAGTGTTTGGAACTCGCTGCAGGTCCTTGATCGGGGATCCACTTCAGTTTCTTTTTGCTTTTCGTTTTATTTCGGTTATTTGTAACTGGAGACACATTGTTGTTCTATGTTTAGGGTTTACACATTCGATTCGGGGAAATTTTTTATTCTGAATCTCGCCTAAGATTTAATCTCCAATTTCTTAATTGTCTTTTTTCCCCCTTCTATTATTAGAAACAAATTTCTTGTTTACACAGATTCGAATAGGGTAATACTTTGAAATCTGAAACTCGTGTAGGGTTTAATCTCACACACTGTCGTTCTGTTTACGTGTTTTGATTCGGGTAGTCTTTTTGAATCTGAAACTCGCCTACGATTAGAATTTCTTGATTTTGTATCTTTTTTATTTATTAGAAAAAGTTAAAGAATGTTGAGCTAAATATATTTTATTTTTTTATGAAATATTGTTAGCGTATTTTTTGCCAGCGAAATGATCCTTAGATAAGCATTACTAAAAGCAGTTATTTTTTATTCCAATTTTTGTTTGCTTTTCAAAAAGAAGGACGTGTATCTGATTTATTAGTTATTTCAAATCATTTGGTACAATTTGACTATGAAGCAGGAACTCAAGGCTATGGTAAAATCATATTGTGAAATGCATTAGTTCTAATTTACTTGTATTTGTTCCTGAAGTTTTGTTGTCCCCTTATTACTGCTATGCGTAGACATCTTATTTCACATATCATTGATTCAGACAAGGGCTGGAACCATCCTCATCCTCCCAGTGACGGTGACTTGGTTGCAGAAGGTTCTGTGTAGCCAAATGCAGATGATCATAAACAATTTATACATGAAAAGATTGTGATTCTTAAAGTTGTTGTGTTCTTTAGGGTGTTTTATGATAAATTAGAAATTAACAAATTGGTCAAGTGTCAGTTGTTTTTTTTTTAAATGCATGTATTCAGCTAGAGTCACTGTAATGTTTGCAAGTTCAGGTGTTGCTGAAAGGGATTTTAGTCTCTGGAAATGAATTATTGAAGATTCATTATTCATTCTTCAATTCCATTGCAGTATCGTTCCCCTGTTAAATAAATTGCTTGTTGCTACTGGCAGATGACTTTTTGATGCCCTGAATAACCAAGCTCATTTTGTTTTGAAAAGAATTGGATAAGTGCATAGGAATATACTGTTGATATCCCCTCAAATATACTACTACATAAATTTTGCCGTGGCTTATTATTATTGTCAATTGATTACACGAAATGAGAACCTATTTAGAATGAAGTTAACGGAAACATCTTAAAGCATTTAAAGCACGAATAACCCATTAAAATCTCCTGCAAAAATGATTGTGTTGAATTCACAAATCAGTGAGTGCTATTTATGTGTTTTACTATCCTGTTACTTGTACTGTATTTCTTCCTTGCATGACATGTGTGGACTCTCAATGGTATATCAAAGTTCACCAACTTGATTTTCAGCTACAAGCCTACACTGAGTTTTAGTTATTTTCGGACTCTTGCGATATCTGAGTTTCCTATGTAAATGTTCTCGAATTCAATGTAAAAGGAGTTAAGGGAGTATTTGATTTGCACAATCAAATAACATTAATCCTATAACTTCCTTCTTCACTAATTAATTAATTTTTTTTTGAGTAAGTAGGACAATTACAAATCATTTTGAGCACAAATAGTATGTGAAAAACATCTGGATCCATGGAGGACAATGTATATATTGGAAGTGCGCTAGCTCGTTTTGATTTGTACTGTACTTAGGATCTGTAGAAGCCATGAAGTGCTGCAAGGTGACTAGTGAATTTGATTTGAATGGCAGGTACTAGTGAATTATCCACTATTTACCGACGCCATTAATCTGATCAACAAGAGATCTTTAGCCACGCACGCTCCACTTCTGGATTTAATCAATTTCTGTTTTGTAACTTCTATGTTTTACACTTGACATGAAATTTTCCTTTTGGGTTCCCTTCTAAATGTGTTTTTTATTATGGCTTCTGGCAAATATAGCAGTCAACATAAGGAGAATTGTTGTAAACAGAAAGAAAAAAATGGAATCATATGCAATATCGAGAATTTAAGGAAGTATTAGTGTAATTTGTTTTATTATAAAAAGATAATTATTGTTAGTTTGTTAAGTAGATAATCATGGTTATGTGATATATGATAATGGTGGCAATGCTGACAAGTGAACATACTCCTATAGTCTTTTATCAAGGTTATCGTCGTGAATTGTTTGGCTGTTTTTTTATCGTGAATCGTATCAAATCGTAAGATTCAGAAACAAATTAAAAATATATAATACTATATAAATCCAAATTAAAAAAAATCAAAATACCAAAATATATAATTATCACTCTAGTATTATATATTTAAGTTATTTTTAATTTATCATCAAAGCACTCTAGTTCATCATCTTTGCTTGCATTCTCTAATATTTTTTTTAAATAGATCTCTTATGTCTTCTGACACTTGTTGACATGGAGCAACTTCTTTGTGTGTTCCAACAAGATGATGCTTTATTCTAAATGCTCCTCCCCACATTATTTTTGGACAATAGTTACGTTTAACATTCAACCTATTGCCAAGGGACTTGCAATGATCCTAGGTTATATCCTTTTCTTTTTGAGATTTTTTCTTTGGAGCCATTTTTGTTGTTTCTGTGCTAGAGAAAAAAAAATTAAATATACAATAAGCATATCAACTTTGCAATTTGCACTTTAATTTAATATAAAATAAAAATAATAGCTCATCCCATATCCATATACGTAGCTATATACATACCCACTTTACACTGTCACGTTTTTAGCTATAAAATACAATTATAGGTCACATTCAAATGTGCACAAAAACTATTAAAACTTGTTAGAAGTGCTGTCAAAAATATTACAAGTCACGTAATCCATATAAATATATTTTAATAAATAATCATAAGAATATAAGACCATAGCCACATAGGAACTCTAAACAAAGATTTAAATAAACTTTCGTTTTACAAAGGCATTTATACTTTTTTTATTATAAAGTAAAGTAATTGATTTCATATAAATTAATTATACATTGCACAATTCAAGCTTCTATTCAGTCTCTCAAAATGAATATAAATTAATAATAATTTATTAAAATATATTATAATTTATCCGATCCTCGTTTCCACTATATCAAAAGTTCCTAGTTCCCACTATATCAAAATGTGACAAGACATTTTATAATCAAAATGTGACAAGACATTTTATATAATAGGATAATACTACTACAGCTGTAACTCAAAAAAATATTTTATACTATTTTAATTTCAAAGCTCACATTTTAAAAGTCACAAACGTACTCTTTTTTTCAACTATAGTAGTCTATCTTCTCTGCAACCAAGAGACTTCAACTCTCTTTGCATTGCCTTTCTTCTCTGTGGATCGCCTTCTTTTTTTGAAATTCACTTCTTCTATGCAACTTCAAGGTGTCACTGTCTTCTGCTTAGAAACTCTCGATTTCTTTTTTCTTTCTATTCTTTTTGATTTTATTTTGTTTGTTATTCTCATTATTAATTGGGATTTTGAATCCCTAACTTTTCTGAAACCAAACGATTTCTTTCTATTCTTTTCGGTTTTATTTTGTTTGTTATTCTCATTATTAGTTGGGATTTTGAATTCCTAACTTTTCTGAAATCGAACGACTCTTTAGATTACATTTTTTATCTTCCAACTCCGTGACTGTTGGTTTTCTTTTTTTAAAATTTGAATCGGAAACTTTCAGCGATTTCTCGATTCAGTTTCAAATCGTACGATTTCACGATTCAAAGTTGTGATTCAACTAAAAAATGATTCAATGATCTGGTTCGTATCGTTTTTTGCCTGTATCGGATCGTATCGCACGATACATATCGCATATCGTGCGATACTAACAACACTGTTTTTGACCTTTTGAACAATCACTTGCTAGACAATTAAGTATAGTCGTCATTTGCCAACATCAATGAAGTTTCATGTGTGTGTTCAAAAGATTATGTATAAATTATATTGGAAAATGTTTGGCAATATTCAAGCAATAACTGTTTTCTCAAGTGTTTCGTCTTCTTTAGTTTCACTAGCTGCTTAAATAAACAATGAATATTGCCTTTAAGTATTCTTAAAAAATTAAAAAAAAATATTGTATAAATCATATGAAAGATCAATGAATAACATATTTTTTTTGTCTTTTAATAATAATATTTATATTTTAAGTTCCTTAATCAATATTTTTAAATTACTTTATCATAAAGAATAAATTACATTACTCGGCCGTGTTTTTTTTTTGCTATTAAAAAATAACAATTTATTGTGCGATATTCTCTATCTCTCTACTTGTTACATACTATTAATTATATTTACCAACTTCTTGTTATTTGTATCATAACACTGAAGTATCTAAACAAAGAGTATACTACATTTTCCAATTATTTTATCTTTTCTACTCTCAAATAAATAATATTATCAGAGTTGTGTGATGGGAAGAAAAGAAAATGTTAAGTTTAAATAAATGTCAACTTTGGAGTTGATAAAAGGAAATTTTGATAACAAGACTCTTGTTTTACATTGGGTGTACACTTTTCTCAATTTCTCTATTCCCTTAACAACATATTGTTAATCACATTTAGCAATTTTTTGTTCTCCCCATACCTCCCAAAGACTCTACACTAGTTAGTATATTTTTTTTCAATAAGACCTTTTTTCATTAAAAAAGGCCATACCCTTTTACATGTGCCTTTGAAACCGATCTTTTGATATGGAACTGATGGCGGGGGAGAAGTATTATTCTTAGTCTTGGATGACGGGAGATTGAAAAGGACTTTGGACGCTGACTGTGAGCTGGCTAGCAGGTGCATGCTGATGCAGTAAGTACTCAGTTTCTGTTTTAGCCCTGTCCTATGCCATAGGGTGGTCCAAACTTGTATTTGCAAATTGCAACATCACTTGCATAACCATTTCCATTTTATAGCTCTCCGTACTCAGTAAAGTCACTGACTCTTTAATTTACGAAATTTTGCTTCTAAGCATGTAATTTTCTAAATGAAAAAAACAAACTTTAATTTAATTCAAAATATATTGTGATTTTAATTTATTAAAACTTAAATAACTATAGCTTTATTATTTGTTTTAGGAATGAACTCACCAAGTATTCATTATTTTTATTTTTATTTTTTAATATCTGTTAAAATATTCTCGTTATTTTCTCAAACAAAAAAAATCCTCATAAGTTTAATACTTCAGTCGGATCAGTGAGGTATATAAGTATTCATTGATGCGCAGTTTAGTAATAAATGTTTAGTTGCTGAATAAAAAATAAAAGAAAAGAAAAGTCTCACACAAAAACGAATGGTCAAATGTGGGGTGATTTGTAAATTATAATACTTATTTTATGAACATTTTAGAATTACACATTAGAAAAAAGAGTTGCTGAAGTTGGATAAAGTGAGAATCGACTATTGAGAAATATATGTATAACGTTGCAAGACATAAAATCATGGCAAAATAAGGATAAACAACTCTAGTGAATTGCACCATTAAAAATGCTTTTCGTGGCTAATAAAATGTTTCACCACTTATCATAATACTTCATAAAATTAGCACTCAATAATAGACGATTGCTGTAATTGGTATAAATAATGTGCATGTGACTGATGTGAGTATTTCAGAAGAAGAGTTATATACAGGGTCCCCAACCTCTAACAGTCAAACCTTACCCCACACTAATATTCTGTTTTCTGTCTCTACTGTATCTTATAAATAATTGCATAATCAATTCTCAACCAGACTAGTCCTTATTTCCGTTGATTTCATTTTCCTTTTTCTTTCTATAGGTAAACATCTCATGCAAAGTGCTTATAGATTTTACCTACAATATGGTTCCGTAATCACACAATATTTGATTTCTTTTCCGAGTCATGCAATATTAAATCTACTAATACAATCATTCACCACATAGCATCTCTCACATTTATTTAACAAGTTTATTTTGGATGCTTATACATTAAAAAATGTTTATTAAATATTTAAATTCTTTGATTGCGTCACTTAGGCTATAAATGTGAAGGTACTATACTCAGTCTGGTTAAAATAGCACAAGGAAATTATTATAATCCATGATTAGTTGGGCTTTCATAACAGAAAAGCACATGCATATGCACTATATAGGCTGAACAGCTAAACTTCTTAGCTAGAAACCTCTTAATTGCATCCCCCACTCATTCTTCTCTTTCCATTTTATAGTCTCATTTTCAGTCCATTATTGTTATTATTACTTTTATTTCCTTTTCCTTCTCGTGAAACAGAAATATGCAGGGTTCGTTTTAGACCCTTAATCCTCTATTGCTCTTGGCATTTGTCGTTTTAGTTAGCACTCCATTATTGATCCTTTTTTTTCTTGCATGTCATAGTACGATGAGTTTTGCCTAATCTGCTCCTTGAAACTACATATTTTCCTGAGTAACATTTTCTGCCTTTGATACTTAGAATGGCTATAAGGTTTTTATCATGCAAGTGCCACTATGTTCTTTGCCTTGTGTTCCTCGTTTTGTCTTTTCTTTGTAAGGGCCAAGACTCTTCATTTTCACCAATGAAGAACAAAGAGAAGGAAGCCATTTACTCTGTTATTCAAGGGTTTGTTGGAAAGTGGTGGAACGGTTCATATCTTTATCCAGATCCTTGTGGGTGGACTCCTGTACAGGTTTGAAATACTTAACTTTCAAAGCAAAAAAGATCAATCAGATAATGTTTTTAATTACCACTGTTTGCTTCCCTATTCTGTCTGAACACTACCGACTTTAATGGAACAGTACTATCTTGATTCTAAACTGTTACAAAGGAAAACAAGGTTGTGTTTTTTCACTGCAATGCTTGTTGCATTTCATTTAGTTTCTATTCAGAGTATCTGACAACTTTAAACCTTTTATTGTGGATAATGTGCAGGGAGTTTCCTGTGAGCTATATGATGATGGTTTCTGGTATGTAACCAATGCAAACTTTGGACCAGTTTTTGACAACTCTCTCATGTGCAGCCATGATGCTCAATTCCCTCAACAACTATTCAACCTCAAATACCTAAAAGTCCTCTCACTGTCCACTTGCTTCCTTTCTCCTACCAAAAATCCTGTTAAACTCCCTCTTTCAAAGTGGGACAAGTTCTCACACAGTTTGGAATCTTTAACACTTAGATCAAACCCTGGTCTTGTTGGCACCATTCCATCAGCAATTGGCAGCCTCAACAAGCTTCAATCTCTTGTACTTCTAGAAAATGGGCTAAGTGGTGAACTACCACTAAGTATTGGAAATTTGGTCAAGTTGAGGCAACTAGTCCTTGCAGGAAATAATTTGGAAGGTGAGGTTCCAGCCAACTATGGATGGCTTTCTGAGCTTTTAATATTTGATGCAAGTAGGAACAATCTATCAGGAGTTTTTCCATCAACGCTTGGACTTTTGGATTCACTTCTTAAGCTTGATTTTAGTAACAACATGCTTGAGGGAGAGTTGCCAAGGGAGCTAGGAAGGCTAAAGAATCTTACTTTACTTGATATAAGTCATAACAAACTTAGAGGTGGGTTGGTTAGGACAATCAAAGAACTTGTTTCCTTGAAGCATTTGGTTCTGTCCAACAACCCTATAGGGGGTGATCTCTTAGGGGTTAAGTGGGAAAATTTCCAAAACATAGAAGCATTGGACCTTTCCAACATCGGTTTGGAAGGAAGTGTCCCAAAGTCCATGGCAAAAATGAAAAGGCTTAGGTTTCTGGACCTCAGCAACAACAACCTTTGTGGAAGTCTCTCTAGAAGTTTGGAAAAACTGCCATGTCTTACAGCTCTCCATGTAAATGGAAACAACTTGACAGGGAGACTTGAGTTCTCAGAGAGGTTTTACATGAAAATGGGAATGCGTTTTGCAGCTTGGAATAATGCAAATCTCTGTTGCCTTGCCAAACCAACGACGCACGAAATGCCTTATGGAGTAAAACCTTGTGTGCAGAAGAACATTACAATATCTGAAGGGGTTTCAACTGTTAAGATGATTGAGGGGGATTACGAGGATTCCTTTGTAGTGGCCTCTTTGGGAGGTTCCGGCTTTTATTATGGACTATGGTGTGTTTTCACTGTAAATGGAGTTCTTTATGTTTTCCTGTGGAATATGTTATTTTAGTTCATTTCAAAGAAATCTGAAAGCACCACATGTATTCACCCCAGAGAAGTAACCACAATTAACACTTTTGTCGTCTAATGGTAAACAAATTTATAACTTCTAAATCCTATTAAATGCATCATGATGACAAAAAAAAAGTACATGCATTTCCGTGCTTGTTACCCATCCTCCCTCAAATAAACAGAAGATCTTCTTTGAACACAATATTACTTTTTTTTTTTTTTACCTTTTTGGAAAAGCGAACACTATTTTTATTCACTATTAGAACTTGGAAGACACATGTTGCAAATAGATGTTAGAAAAGAACATGACTAAGAATTCATTATTGTAGCATCCGTTCATGCAATTGCAAATTACTTATTCTGGAATCTGGCTTCTACAGTCCCAAACGAGCGATATTTAGAAAAAGCTACGCAAAGAACAAAATACAAGTACATCAACTACAAGTATACAACTGGAATATGCCTAATAGTACTCCCACTCCTAAGTCTTAAATCTTAATTAATTCTTGCGTATATTTGATTTAACATGAAACGTGTATCCTCCAAAGTTTTTTTTTTTTTAATGTTTCTGTATCGGGATCGAACCCAATCTTAGTATCCAACTGGCGATCTCGATTTCTCCAAAGTTTTTATTTTCTTATATGCAAGTAGCTATTTTCCTTACCTAAAAAAAATTATTTTCATTTTTGTTGACCCTTTATTTTGTTTGCTATTTTTCCAAGGTTGAATAACTTTTAGAATTAATTTAGAGAAAACAGAAAAAAAAAACCTTAAATCTCATTACTTAATCAGCTAATTTCACTCAACAACCTGAGCTCTAAAAAACAGTTAAGACCAAGTCAAAGACCACTATTACACTCAGTTAGCAAAGCCCACCCACGACCCCCAAAACGTGCTCCTCAATCCTCTCCCTCTTCCTCGTTAACAAACTTCGTTTTCAACTTCAGGTCTCTTTTTAAGTCCAACGTAACAAACCCCATCTTCTCCCAAAACACACTTCCACTCTTTGGCAACAAGAAAACACACAACACTAGATACACTAGAGCATCTAAAAATCCAAATATGGCTATTCCCTTCAAAGCCTCATCCCCACTTTTCCTTTGCATGATTCTTTTATGTGGTGGCACCCTTGTCAATTGCTCTGAGTTTGAAGTTGGAGGTCACGATGGTTGGGTTGTCCCAAAGTCAAAGGACGATGATCAAATGTACAATCAGTGGGCATCCCAAAACAGATTCAAAGTTAATGACACTCTTCGTAAGTACCACTTCTTAACAAGTACCCTTATATTACACATAACCATTTCATTTTCTATGCATTCAAATATAGTAATGATACGTGACACTAATAAAGTGTATGCACCTAATTAATACTCTTTATTTCTCTTTATCCTTCTTTTGTCTTACTACGTCATATCTCCTATTATATTTAGAGTTTAACCATAGTGTAAAATATTCTTATGTCTAATCACAAACAATTGCTAATATGATTTTTTAACTTTTTACACAGTGTATAATCTTTTTTCTCTTATATCTATACTTCTCTCTTTTTTCTGAGTGTTTAGTAGCACATAGGAGTTCATGCATTATTTTCCATTCAAATATCTTGAAAGAAGCAAGAACATAACATGAAGGCATTTTTTTTGTTTAACTTTTGTGATTGTTATAGTGTTCAAGTACGAGAAAGACTCGGTTATGGTCGTGACTGAAGAAGAATATGAAAAATGCAATGCCTCTCGTCCCCTCTTTTTCTCTAACAATGGTGACACAGTCTTCAAGTTTGAGCGGCCAGGCTTGTTCTACTTCATTAGTGGGGTGAGTGGTCACTGTGACAGAGGGCAGAGGATGATCATCAAGGTTTTGGATGTGGAGCCAGCAGCACCCCCACCTCAATCTGCAAATGAGAATGCAGAAAAACCACCACATAAAAAAAATGGAGTTGCTGAAATGGCTCCTATGAGTATAATAACAACATCCACACTTTTTGTTTTGTCAACCTTCGTCCTTCAGCTTTATGCTTGATTCTTGTATGTGATTAGAGTCTTAGCTAGGTTTATGAGTGTCGTAGGTGTTTTGTTGTTGGGGTTTTAAGTAGCAGTTTATTTGTTGTTTTGGACATGTTGCATGGTTGGAAGGGTTGGACTTCATTATTAGGTAATGTTATTATGGGGGTTACATTGAACTATTGATTTTTCCTATGAGTCAAAGTGATTTTTATTTTATTTTATTGAAAATCATGTTTCTTTCTGATAATGAATAGATGATACTATTATATTGAGCGTGGTTTCAATAAAAGAAATCGCCATGAGGCCATTTTGTGACCCGGAGCATGAATAAAACTCTCCCTTTGAAACGCCTAAAATATTTTTAATGTTATGGTGAATAAACTAAAATTAAGCTAGTTACCATTTGCAATACATAATGAGTTTTGGGTAATGAAATTCTCGAAACACACCATACACGTGTGTATATTTTACAAATGAGTTGATATTATCACAATAGTAAAAATATCCAGGAATAGACACATCTCTGCATCCCTCCATATTTCACTTCCAAAACTTGATCCAAAGGATGCGAAAGGAAGGAAAAGTTGTTTAATGGTTTAATTATTGGTATAGAAATTTGTGGATTGAGCATAGATCGCGAGCAATGTGATATGCTGGCCATATATATATGACAACACCATATATGTAATATGTTGAATAAGTCCTGATAAGATTATAATTAAGGGTGGCTACACAAGTCAGTATGTTTGGCAATTGTGTTACTTCCGGAATGACACATCTATGCATTCTGGAAGTAATTCGAGAAATGCAGAAAGCAATTCTAGAAGTGCAGAACAAAACATCGCAGTATGTTCTACTTTGTATGCATTTTTTGGGTTAACTTGTTTATTAAATGGACCATAAATTTGTCTGGTACGCGTTCAAGTCACTTAGCTTGGAAACTAGTGAATTGATCGATAGGCCCAAAATAAAAATAAAAAATATTAACATCAACAACACCTTTAATTCAAGTTAATTGGGATTGAAAATATAGAAATATTAATGGGTTTAACCTTCCACTAACCTTATAGTTTTTCTTTACTCCGCCTAAGACATACCGTCAATCTATATCTCACTCCATTAAGTCTTGTTTAACTACCTTTCCCAAGGTAAGTTTCGGCGACTTCTACATTTCTTTGTGTCGAGCTCTTGGTAACAAACTCTTATTTTTAAGGGAGCATCTCGTCTCATAAAATGCTCAAACCACCTCAATCTATGCTCCCTCACTTTTCACACAGCGAAACTACTATTACCTTTCGTTGAATATTCTCGTTTCTTATCTTATTCATCTTCATATAACCACACATTCACCTTAACATTCTCATTTCTGTTACCCCTATTTTTTGCTCATTTTTGCTACCCCTATTTCTTGTTCATGTTGCCTATGTGTTGGTCATCATTCTGCTCCATATAAGATTGTTGGTCTTACAACTGTTCTATAGAATTTTCCTTTTAGCTTAAGGGAAATTTTGCGGTCACAAAAACCCCGATGCACTCCTCCATTTCATTCACCTTGCTATAATTCTATGATTTACATCCTCATCAATCTCATCACCTTTTTGCAAAATTGATCTCAAGTATTTAAAAACATCTTTCTTGGGTACCTCTTGACCAAGTAAATGCACTATGTCTTGATCACCATCTCTTACCTGCGAAAATTCACACTTTATATACTCCATCGTGCTCTTGTTTATCGTGAATCTTTTAGACTCCAAAGTATTTATTCACAATTTCAGTTTCCTATTAACACTATCTTTGGTCTCATCAATAAGCACGATATCATTTGCAAAAAACATACACCACGACACTTCATCTTGAATATCTTTCGTTAGTTCATCCATCACTAAGGTAAATGGATAAGGACTAAGAGCTGAACCTTAGTGAACACCTACCGTGATAAGGAAATACCTTGATGTTCCATTACAAGCTTTCACACATGTGGTAGCCCATCATACATATCCTTGATTGTATTAACATACTTCAATGCTACCTTTTTCTTCTCAAGAGTTCACCATAAGAATTTTCTTGGGACGCTATCATATACTTTCTCAAGATCTATGAACACCGTATGTAAGTCTTTCTTCTTTTTCCTATATCTTTCCATTAATTTTCGCATCAAGAAAATAGCTTCCGTGGTACATCTTCTTGGCATAAATCCAATTTGATTTACGGAAACCTTGGTCTCCTTCCTTAGACGATGTTCAATCACTCTCTCCCACAACTTCATAATATGACTCATGAGCTTGATGCCTCTATAATTAGAACAATTCTGGATATCTACCTTGTTTTTGTAAATAGGCATAAACGTATTTTTTCTCTAAGCATCCGACATCTTATTTGTTTAAAGAATCTTATTGAAAATATTGGTTAACCATTTTATTGTTACATCTCCCAAGCCTCTCTCCACACTTCAATAAGGACTTCATCAGATCCTAAAACTTTATTATTCTTTCATCCTCTTTAAAACCTCCTTAACTTCATGTGTATTAATCTGCGCACAAATATTCTATTTAGATCATAAAAAACATCATTCAAAATAAAAAAATAAAAAATTGTAAGTAAAAAAAGATTGAAAACCAAAATAGAATAGATAAGATTAATGAAAAAATATACATATATTATAAAATATTAAACTTAAAAGAGAATTTTATTTATTTCACTCAATAAATAAATAAAAACTCAATATCTCTAGTTTTTTACATCAAGAAATACTAAGAAATGTCAATATATACCCAACACCAAGTAGTAACTTTTCTTCAAATACTTGGTAATCACATCAACACATCAAATGGTCTTAATTAAATAAAATAATAAATTATAAAAATTGTTAATAGGTTGACCTATTAACATGTAGACCAAATTCATTTAACCTACAAGTTAGATGTGCTAGGCCAAATTAAGCTTCATTTAAATGAACTAACATTTTAACTAGTCCTAACTCGATCAGTCCACAAATTAAACCGACTGTCTGCAAGCCTAGCCCAAACACCCACCTCTAATTACATTTACAATAGACGTTAAAGTTTTACCTTTATTAAGTCAGAACATTCATGCATCATCAATTAATCTACCTCTAACTTTTAATCCTTTTTGTTCTTGATTATTTTAATTTTATAACTTGAACTAAAAATATTCCTTTATAACAAATAATGTTTTAAATATTGCATCAATCGATATATACTATTTTTATTTTTTTAGTTAACAGAAACTAATTGTTTCCTAATAAATAGTTTTTTTTGCTACATAAGACAATCAATATTTTTAAAAGTATTATATATATAATTGACTGTTTTTTATGAAATTACATATGCATCTTTTTCTCAGAATTGCACCTTTAATTCATATAATTGTATTAAAAATAAATAGAAAAGTTTGTGTTGATATAGAAAGGTAATGTTATATAAATCAAGTGAAAATTGTGTAAGAGAAAGTATACAGTAAAAATGTGTTAAATTTTCAAGGTAAAAGTTATTCAAGTCCTTTAGTACCATGCTGGTTCAATAACCTAGCTATATAGGTCAGCGAATTTTCTCCCGGTTCAATAGTCTGGCTATATAGGTTAGGTTCAGTAAGTTTTCTTCCATCTACTAAAAATCATAATAAAAAGGCAAATAAAGAGTAGTACTGTAGCTAAATATAATATGATTGACGGGATGAGTAAACAAGTTTTGGGTCTATTTCTATGGTTTTATTGCTTCTGTAGTTTTGTTGCAGCACAATTATTATGTTGGGTTCTTAATTAGGTTTTTAAATTTTAAAAAAAATGTAAGTATTTAACTTTTTAAAATTTTTGCAATTACATCTTTAGAGTTAATAAAACTGTCATTCTCTTTATTATTTCAAGCCACTATAGACTAACTGACCTAATTATAATAAAAAATGTAAAAGATGAAAGACTAAATTACAAATTTATTAGCTAAGGGACCTTTATCATTATAAAATTTCTCAAAAAGTTTAGGCATAGTGATGTATTAAACCTTCTATTTTTAAATATTCTCTGAAAACAAAATTAAAAAGGCAACGAGATGCGATTGATTTGTGATTTTTAATTTTAAAAAGTATAAAATATATTTATATTTTTAAAAAATAAGTTTGATTATATAATGGTTAATTTTTTTGTTAATTTTAATCCTCGCATATTACAAATTTTTCAAAAGTAACTTTTATCACGTCTCTGCAAGTTTGGTGAATAGTACTTCAAATTATCTTTCCAAAATTATCCTCCATAGCACCATGGTGAGTAAAATACACGAGTGAACTGATTCAGAGCTTTAGACGTACAGGTCACAATAATTAAAAAAACTCAGTTGGACTCAGTTTTAAGCATCATTCTTCAAAATCTACTTTGAAAGTTAATGATAGAAATTTCATGAAGAATATTACAGTTCAAGAATGCGCGACAAATTTTCAGTTGAAGTAGTCGTTTGAATAATCTAATGTTTGAATAATTTACAATAATACAATAAATGGGTGACTAGAAAATTAGGGGTATTGGCAAAACTTTTTGTGGGTGTACTAGAGGAGATGCAAATGCAACAATGAAACCCACACTTTAAAACGGCATGTCTACTGCTAGTGCCTCACAAACTGCCGCTTATCATCAGCATTTTTCTTTCCATAAGGATTGTTGTCATTGAATCCATGTCTACTTCCATCAACTTTACGCATTTTATGCCTTTGCTTGCTACTGTTTATGTTCAGACTCACATTTGGTGGGTTTGTAAAACTGAACGAAGAAGCAACAGCCTGCTCAAGTACCGAAACCAGTATTATCATATTGTATGCAACATACTTTACTATTCAAATGATAGGAATTTAAGCAAGGCAATAACTATCTTTTCCTCTAGTATCTGTCTGTCATAATTCATAATTAAGAGTGAAAAAAGGCTATCAATAACATTAAATTTTCTCTTTCAAAATTTAGATGAACAATCAATTTCATTATAATTTTTGGGATCTGAAACCCTTTTCCAGTCTCTACTATCTACCAATTTATGGACTTATCGGCAAATGTCTTAACATGAGATGATGTAGTACCCTTTAACTACAAATTCAAACCTTCTTTAATCTATATGCTGCCTTTAACATGATATGCCCCCTTATCCTGAATTTTTTTGCTCAAAATGAAAGGAAAAAGATAAGAATTCATAATTTCACATAACATTATTTAAAATGTTAGCTGCAGCATTCGTGCACAATTGCAAATAAAAACACAAAGTTACCTAGATCAACTTATAGATATTCATGTAGTAGTAAAAAATCATGAAAGATAATACAAAAAAAGTAACATAATATGAAAGCTGTACCTGCAAATCAAGACGGTGAACATTGAATATATCCTTCATAGAATGAGAATTGTATGCTAATATGTATGATCTATAAGCTTCTTTTGCCATCTTGTTCAGATAGAAATTGTTGACCACCAAATTCTCCTGAATTATCCAGATAATCCTTTGTAAGATAATTTGCAGTTGGCACTATATTAAACAAAAGTTTAATTAAGCATGAGGAAAAGGAAAGTACCAGGTGAGATTGTACGTTTGCCACCTTCTTTTCATCATATGCATACTCTTTAACAGGGACCTTAGCTGCCTGAAATTAAGCATAAATGTAAAATTATGATCAGGGATAAGCTGAGAATAGTTTTTCAGAAAAATGGGGTTAGAGTACTGGGGAACAGGGAAAGTAGTAATCAGCCAACCATTGCTTCCCCCACTTGCATTATATTCTAGGCATGATAATCACAAGGCTTCCTGAAGTAATCCTACTTTCTCATATAAGTAGATGCATACGCTAGAAGCTTCTAATAAATTCTAATTCAGCATCAGCCCGGCTTCCTAATCCATAGTTAAATGAGAGAAACTGACCTTCAGATAGCGAAGAAATTGCAATTCTTCAGGAATGAGGAAAAGCAAAGCATTTCCTTTCCCACCTTCACCACGAGCTGTTCTACCAACCCTGTGGATATATTCCTGATAGCAGTATAAAAAAAATGTGACATAGTACATCAAAGTATAAGACTTCTAAGTAGCAAATGAAAAGGGATATTGATTGATAAATAGAATAATGAAAAGTACCTTTGGTTCATCAGGTGGATCATACTGCACAATCCAGTCCTACAGCACAAATAAGGAGACAATAAATATAAATCTTAAATATTTAATGATTTTCAATTAACAGAACAGAATGCTGCATAAGCATATAGTTCATTCAAGTGTTAAATGTTTTACCATTAGTATTAGCATAGAAAACCAAATTAAACAGAGAAATTTTACAAGAATGAAAACGGGACAGAATTTTCAAGGATAAAGTTAAATGTTTTACCATTAGTATTAGTATAGAAAATCAAATTAAACACAGAAATTTTACAAGAATCAAAACAGGACAGAATTTTCAAGGATAATACAGTCATTGTATCTATTTGTGGGATTAAGTGTTTTTTTGAACCTAAATATGCTGCTAAGTTAATTGTGTGTCATTGGACATACAGGTAATATGACAAGCATTGCTGAGTTAATATGATTTTCATGTTTATTCTGATCTTTATGTTCTGTAGGAAGGTTTTCCATCTGTCCTCTTCTATTTCTTTCCTGAAGGTGTCTTATGTTGCCATTCAATTTTCACCTTTAGCCAGTTACTAAATTGACTGATTGCATGTAGTTTGGGGGAAAACCTTAAAAGTCTAATACAAATGCGTCATATTTTTCCATTGAGACATATTCATGTAAGTTGATAAGGAAAACCAATATATACCACAGCAGGTATGTCAAGTCCACGAGCAGCAACATCAGTACAGAGCAAGATCCCCTTTTCTGCTTTGCAGAAGTCAAAGAAGGTAGTTGTTCGGGTCTGCTGCTTTTGTTTTCCATGAATACTCGAGCAATTCAATTGAATAAGATTAAGAATGTCTGCGTGGAATTTGACAGAGTTGCATGAAGAGAAAAAGACCATCACTTTTTTTGACTGGTGTCTCTTCAAAAAGGAATAGAGAACAATAAAGCGCTTGGCACAGGGAACCACAACATAACCCTGAAGCAATCCTTCATTTGTGACCTGCATTCATGAAGGGATAATGATAATGATAACTATGATGAAAAATAATCAGATATTATCACAAAGTAGGGAGACATCACCTTGGTTCTCCCATCATCTACATCAATATAGACAGGAGTTGTCTGAAATGACAAACGGGCAAGATCCTCAACCTGTATTTTAAGAGAGAAATATTATTGAGAACCAAAAACAATAAGCAAACAATATGCTTATGTTTCCTTATTCTTACTTTAAAGTAAAACGCATATTATCAAGCAACAAATTCTAGTATGCCAAAGAAAAAAATTACATACAGAAGATAATTAAAAATTGAATGTAGAACTACATACCCATTATCAATTAATGTATTTTCAAATATCAACCTCTAGTGTTACAAATATGTGTGTATATGTGCTCATGTGCGAAAATCATTAATAATTCAAAACTAATAAACTATGGAATTGGGAATTTATCTCAGAGAAAGAACTTTATGAAGGATGGAAAATAAAGAACGGACCTTCTTTGTTTGTGTAGCCGAAAATAAAGCTGTTTGCCTATTCTGTTGAAGGAGAAAAGGATCAATTAGTCAACCCTTCATACATTATTTAAAATACATACTGGATATAAACTTATTGATACCCCTACATAAAAATATGAGCAATATGATCCAGCATACTTAAAACTAGGAGGGAACAACACAGTTTATATGTTGAGGCAAATAAAACAGTATTTCTTGTAGTATCAAGCTAACTGCAACCAGCAACCGAAATTCAAATTAAATAGACTCTTACGCAGAATTCATAATAATTTAAGTTTTCCTCTATGATAGGAAAAAGGTGATACTTGTAAATTTATATTTGTTGAAGTCCATTTAGTTAGGAGCTTTCCAGAAAAACAATCCAATCCACATAGGGAGGACGCAAAGCAGTTTTAGGGCACCATTATAATTTCATAGGCTCCTGGATCACTGAAAGGGAGAGGAGAAAGACAAACAAATTCTATATACCTTTGGAAGGATCTTGATAATCTGCTTCATTTCCTCCTCAAAGTTTGCTTCCAAAATCCTGTCAGCTTCATCAATCATGAGGCACTGCCAAGCCATGCAGGAATTCAGAGTAAATGAATAGCCCAAATCTAGACTTGCACATGTATGTAAGCATCTACTAGAATTCCAGATATTTGAATGAAAGACCCTAAGTTGAAAGTCCAAAATGTAAACAGAGAAACCTCTAACACAAAATTTTATTTATAATATTTCAGCACTAAATAGGGATTCATGAACAAAAAATAAGCAGGCTTTGTTCTCATTTTCTGGTTTCCCTCAAAACAACACCAAACTGAGCAGGTGACAAGAGCAAACAGCAAAAGTAAAGACACATGTATAATGTTAGAAGGTAGCGTGAACATAAAATATCATCTAAAATACAAGATGACTAAAGTTCCAACTGAAATATAATGAATATTGTGTAGTCAAGCAGTCTATGAGAGAGGGGGCTCTAGTGAGCATTCATTAAGCATTAAAATGGATATTATACAAGAAATTATAAGGTTGCTGATGGGTGCTAAAGGCTGAAAAATTATTACGATCACCCAAAGACGTAATTAATCAATACTATCATTGCTTGTTGTCAACTTGTAACATGTAAGCATTGGCAACTAAACACGCCCGTGTTATAATGGGTAAAATGGAGAAACAATTGTATGAACAATCCATAACTTACCTTCAAGTTTTTATATATGAATCCTTTTGTGTTTTGAAGATGATCTAAAAGACGACCAGGAGTTCCTACCAATAAATTTATCCCTTTAGCAAGGCGTTCAGCTTCAATTTTTCTAGCCGAACCTCCAATAACTAATCCAAGAGTTTGCGAATGATACTTGAGCAGCTCCTTGGCCACAGCATGTGTCTAGAAGAAACGGTGAATCAACAAATAAGAACTATTTAATTAATACTCTCAAACAAAATCAACAATGAAGCAAAGAAAATACTATACCAACATCACATTTTAGGAGCAAATGAGCACAGGAATTTAATACCTGTATTGCAAGCTCTCTAGTTGGGCATATAACAATAACACCAGCTCCATTACGAGGCGTAAACTTAACATTGTACAACAGCTCCACAGCAGGAATTAAGAAGGCAAGAGTTTTCCCAGAACCAGTCCTTGCAGCACCAAGAACATCTTTTCCAATCAAAAGTGGCGGAATTGCCCTCGCTTGAATCTGCATTCGAGATTTAGCATCAAGTCTAATGCGTTGCATGCAATTACCAGAATTTATGTACAAAATGTCACCAAAGAAAGTTTTGCTTCAAAATTTTCTAGGATTGTGGAACATAAAACGATCAAATTTCAACAAAAAAGGTAGCATTACCTGAGTCATGTGGTGGAATCCCATATCCACAATAGCTTTATAAGTAGGTTCAGACAATCCCAGAGATTCAAATGACTCGGTGCTCATAATTCCAGAGCTACCGTTGTTCTTTACCTTTTTCTCTTCCACTTCACTTTCTCCTTCCACCTTCTTCTTCTTCTTCGAGGATTCTCCATCGCTATCTGTATTATTCTCATTCTCCCCTTCCTCTGGTCGCTCCTCGGTAGCAATATCCCGAGGTCTTTTTTTGTCGCTCTTCTTCTTATTATTCTTCTTCATCTTCTTCTTAGTTTCGTTCATAGGCGAGGCTTGAAGGGTGTCTTCTGTTTCTGCCATTATCAGATTTTGCACCACCTCAACCTCAATCGCTAATTCACTATTTTCTTCGATCTTCTCCCCCTCGTTAAACCCTAGTTTAGCACGCTTCGTGTGCACGTGCGCGGTGGTGGGTGTTCAAATGGAAATGGACGGGGTCAATAGTAGAAAGGATTGGGTCAATGGAGCGTTAATTAGGCCCAATTAAAGTAGGCCAGACCTTGCCTCTTTTCTGAGCCCAACATTGGTTGATTTAATCTAAACAAGGCAGGTTGCTAATATTGAGCCAACAGTATTTTTTGCTTCATTCTTATTCTTTGTAATATAATAATATATTATAATATATAAATATGGATTTTTTTTTCTATCCTTCATATAAGACAAATCTACTGGATAAGGAATATTATAAAGTTAACTTTTTCAAAACGAAAAAACAAAGTTATACACAAAATTTAAATGTAAGACTTAACAGAAATTGTAATGGGTTTGCATGCATTCGTGATTTAGCATCAAGTCTAATGCTTGCATGCATGTTTTCTACTTAAGATCTCTCTCTCTCTCTCTCTCTTTTTGGTATATTCTATTTCAGAACTCTTTTGCTTCACAATGAAACTTAAAAGGATGGATATAAAAAATAAAATAAACTTAAAAGGATTGGTGCAACATATAAAAAAAAAAAAAACATATCGGAAATGGATAACAGTATTTATACATTTTGTAGTTCATTAATCATTTACACTCATGACAGGAAGGGGACATCATTCAGGAGAACACTAGAGCAACGTGGGGGGAAAACAATATGATGAAGAAATACTTAATACTCTATATTAGACGCACACACAAACTATCATAATCGGATTGCACTGGCTCATGTCATTACTTGAAAGGCAATAAGCTGAATTTGGTCACAACTTTCATTATCACCACTGCAATAGGAGCCAAAGTGCAATAAAATATGAAAAAGAAAGAAAGGAAAGGAAAGAAAAGGAAAACTAGACGATTTTACAATTATATATATACAATGGTCAAGAACATTGTCGGTTTGACCCATTACATTTCATTGCTCTTGTTTCTCAGAAGCCGAAAGTAAAAAAGAAAAGGGTAACAGCTACCCAACAGTGTCAGGCAATGAAGCCCCACCAGAAATACTAATTGATGGATGTTAAAATAATTCTTGACCAAAAAAAAAATCATGTAATTCATCATTGTTCAATGGATCAAAATATCCCACTAAAGAGTCAGGTTGTTTGATAGAAAAAAAGTCACTCGCAAAAGCATTGGGAGACTTATAATTGTATCGCCTGCATTATAATTTTTGTGGGGGGCATGATTATTTATTATTATGTATTATATGATTAAAATATTAGTAAGTTTTTTTTTAATAAAAAATATTTTTAAATAATTAAAATCAACTCTAAGATGACATTATTTTAATAAGTAATTATCAACAATGCTTAAAATCAGTTTGAGTAATGATATCAACAAAATAATTTTTTTTTTAAAAAACAGTGAATTATATGTATTGCTTGACTTTGAAGTTCAATGACACCTTCAAATCACGTTAGGTGAAATATTCTTATAAGTTTATGATTGTGTGTTTGTGTGTGAGAGAGAGGACAGGGGGGTTGGAAGTGAGAAAAGAATACTAGTATAATGACTTTCCTTCTTTAGGCGATAAGGTTTTTGGCTTTTTGAAAGAACAAATTTGAAACAACTATGATTTTTGTTGTAATTTATCCACATAGGGGGCAGGTGCAAAAGAAAAGACGGACTAAAGTTACTAGTAAGATTTATGTATTGATTCATTGTCTTGTGCAAAGAAGGTAACAAGAATAAAGACCTCTCATTGGAATTAAATGAGAGTGTAGCTAAATTAAACACCACATGTTAGCAATGATTAATATAATATTAGTGTACAAAAATTTATGTTTTGTTGATCACACAGTCTACTCGTCTAATGGATAACAGAAGTTAAACGCAAACCTAAAAAAAAATGAGAACAATATTAGAATTGCTTTTAAAATTTAAGTTCTAAAATAATTTTTATTTAAACCTATGTTTACAATTTCTAATCCAAACATAAACTAACAGAGCAAGATCCAAGAGTTCTATTTTTGTACTCCAAGACTTCACCTATTTTCTGTCTTGTCTGCATGATTAATCTATTCCTCTTGTAACCCACCTTAGTTACGCAGTATACTTCACAAGTCCTCTGTTATTTACTTCATTTCCCTAACAAAATAAATGAAAACAAACAAACCTATCTTAGCCGCATGTATAAGAGAGTAATTACACTTAATAAAATGATATAAAGCAACAAAATTAGCTTGATGATAAAGAGTGAAGAAAAAAAATGAATAGATTGTGGATTCGAATTATTCAACTAAAAAAATTAACAAAATAATATTTGTCAAAAAAAAAAAATACATTTCTATATTCTAATTCTAATTGTAACATTTATGGCTTTTGGAATTGGATATTAAATTGGTAATTTATGACTAAGGTAGGATTCTCGTGCCTTAGGAAAATTCGAAAGAGGGACCACACCCAACTCAAGATGTAACCGTTTGAGCGCTGACACTTGACCGTTACGTAGATACATTCGTAGCATCATTCAAATCCCATACTTCTAACTACCATCCCCTTTTTACTGTTTCCACTCCCAACATCCCAAAATGTCAACCAACTTAGGGGTGCAATTAGCAGAAATCGGAGTTCCCCATTCCCAATATCACTCCGTAGTCGTCCATTTCCCTCCCAAATCAACGCCTCAGATTCACCCAAAATCAAATTCTAAATCACACTCTCGCACAAAACAACACTGTTCCTTCTTCTTCTTCTTCTTCTTCTCTTCTTCTTCTTCATAAAGTTTTTTTTTTTTTTTTTCACTTCGTGAATCCGAAACATTCTGAGCACGCATGTGTAACTAGCAACAACAACAACAAAAAGAATCCGAGAATGCCGGTTTCAACGCGGTCTCAGATCAGCGTCAGCAACAACAACGGCGAAGGCGAACCGAATCCATCATCGACAGCGACAAGGCTGAGAAACCCGCACCATGGGCTGAAGGAGAAGCTGAAGACACTCACTCTCTTATACGAGCAGCAGAAGCAAGCCTCTACATCTCTCAAAAATGCGTCTTTCACCTTCAGGCCTCCTCCTCCAGAGAAGGCGGTGATGCGAGAGAACACAATGCCTAACACCACAATAACCAGAACCTTCGTCTTACCCCAGCCCCCCTCAAACGACAACGACAACAACGACGACGATGCAAAGGAAAACGTAATCATGGGAGCAGATCGAATTGTGGCGTTCTCGTGTCCGAGAAAGACAATGAAAGCAAATAATAATGTTTTAGCTTCGCACTCGCGATCTGCCACCGTGGCACGGAAACTGTCGATGGGGCCGGTGAGAGTGGAGGCGGTTTCGGAGAAGCATGGGAAAGTTGGGAGCAGGATTATGGTGTTTGTGAGAGTGAGGCCTATGAATAAGAAGGAAAAGGAAGCGGCTTCACGGTGCTGCGTCAGAGTCGTTAATCGCCGTGACGTTTATCTCACGGAGTTTGCTAATGAAAACGATTACCTCAGACTTAATAGGCTCCGCGGACGCCACTTTACCTTCGACGCTGCATTTCCAGACTCCTCTTCTCAGCAGGAAGTTTATTCCACCTCGTCAGTTCCTCACAATTCTTCATTTTTTGCTTTTCTTCATGCTGATTTTTTTTTTGCAGCGTGACATAGAAACTGAATTGCATAGGTTCATTTTCACTTGTCGAAGAATTTCGGTTCATCTTACTTTCATAGGATCTGTTAAGAAATTTCTCTGTAGACACTTCTAAGAAAAGAAAGTATAAACAAAATATGAAATAACATTTTCCATAAGCTAAAATTAGCTTATTAGATACTTAAAAATCTGTTTTTGAAGTGGCTAACACAAGAAAACTTCTACAAATGAGCTTATGCATAAGTTAATTTTAGCCTTTAGAGAAATTTATTTCATTTCTTCTTCTTTTTTTTTCCTGTAACACAGCCTTAATTTCTCATCCAATAATTATTTAAGGAGAAGTTTATCTAATAAGTTCATATTATCATGTAATGTGTAGGTAAAACATTGTTGACAAGGGTGTTTAGACAAATGCTTAATATTGATATTCAGTTTTAGTGAACATTGAGTTTGATTTTTCAGGACTTCAGAGCTTGTGGAAGCGGTTTTGCAGGGGAGGAATGGTTCAGTTTTCTGTTACGGTGCAACAGGAGCTGGGAAGACTTACACAATGCTTGGGACGTTGGAGAATCCTGGGGTTATGGTTTTGGCGATTAAGGATCTTTTCAGTAAAATTAGGCAGAGGAGTTGTGATGGAAACCATGTGGTTCATTTGTCCTATCTTGAGGTTTATAATGAAACTGTTAGGGATTTGCTTTCACCTGGAAGGCCTCTCGTTCTTAGAGAAGATAAACAGGTCCCCTTTCTAAGTTCTCCAAGTTGGGCTGTTGATGTATTGAATCCATTACTTTTGAAAGAATGTAGATGGTTCATGTTATTGCTTATGTAAATCTGTTTACAGTTTGGTCTACTAATGTGTGATAAACTTTTGATAGGGAATAGCATTGAATGGTCATGGTTGCCTTGGATTTGAATTTCTAGTGCAAAGATATCTGTTGATACTTTGCTCAATTGTGTTGTAGGGGATTGTGGCGGCAGGTCTTACACAATATAGAGCTTATTCAACGGATGAAGTAATGTTCTTATCTATTCTATTTAGAAGAATATAACTTTAGACAGCTGTTTCAAGTTTGAATTGAATCTTTGTTTGGCATTTTTAACTTTTCTTTTTCCTTTGTTGCTTCAGGTGATGGCATTGCTTCAACAAGGAAATCAGAACCGAACCACAGAACCAACCCGTGCAAATGAAACATCGTCGCGTTCCCATGCAATTTTGCAGGTAACCGTCTAGGTTTTTGATGAAAAGTGAATGATCCATCTAATGTTTGGTAAAACTTAGGTGCACTGCTCAAGTACCTTTGGTACTAATTAAAATTAAAATTAAAGTTTTACCTTGATCATATGTGCATTTGAGGTTTGTGAGTTGCTTATGTGAAACTCTAACTTTGTTTAGAGAATGGCGCTAATAACACATGGTATTGTTTTAAGTTTTATCGTTTATATTGTGACTGTGACATGTTATTCTTACTAACCCAATGCACCTTATTTTGTTAGGTTGTGGTAGAATACCGAGTTAGAGATGCTGCAATGAATATTATTAACCGAGTGGGTAAGCTCTCATTAATTGATCTTGCAGGGTCAGAGAGAGCTCTTGCTACGGATCAAAGAACACTTAGATCTCTTGAGGGGGCCAATATAAACCGATCTCTTCTTGCACTAAGCAGCTGTATTAATGCTCTGGTAGAAGGCAAGAAACACATACCATACAGAAACTCAAAACTCACTCAACTTCTCAAGGATTCACTAGGAGGAACTTGTAACACTGTCATGATTGCAAACATAAGCCCAAGTAACCTCTCATTTGGTGAAACTCAGAACACAGTTCATTGGGCTGATAGAGCCAAGGAGATTCGGGCAAAGGTTGAATCCTCACACCATTTCAAGCTAGTGATTCTCCAAATGTTATGTTGATACATAAATCTTAAAACCTGACATTTTTGTGATGAAGTTGAATAATGTCATCTGTTATATTTGTGCACACAGGTAAGCGATGCAAATGAGGATCAATTACCAGTACCTGAGATAGAAACTGACCAGGGAAAGCTGGTACTTGAGCTGCAAAAAGAGAATCGTGAATTAAGAATACAACTAGCACAACATCAACAGAAGTTGTTGACTCTCCAAGCGCAATCCTTGGCTTCCCAATCCTCCCCAACACCACCACCTTCAGCTGGACCTCTTTCCACTCCTCCAACGTCTGCCCAACCAACTGAAAAACGAAGGACTAGATCCTCTTTCTTGGCTGGAACTTGTTTCACTCCCGAAGCCAAGAAAAAGGGAGCTGAACTATCCATCAAGACACTTCAACGGACGGTGAAAACACTAGAGGCAGAGATAGAGAAGATGAAGAAGGATCATAGCTTGCAGCTAAAGCAAAAAGATGATCTTATCTGCAAGCTTTCGCAAAAGGGTGGAAAACAGGCATTAACAACTGGAGAACTGGGGAAGGGAGTGGTGACCAGGTCTAGCTTACGGCCAAAGGAACCAAACAATAGTGAGATGAAGAGTCCAAGCCAACGTTTTAGATCACCAGCCCCAACTGCCAAGAAACGAAGCTTTTGGGACATAACCACAATTAATAGTCCATCAGTTACTACATTAAATGGTAGAAAAACTAGAAGTCATGTTCTTACTGAACCTGCTGCACCTCCTCCATCCATGCTTCTTCAGGTACAGTGATCCTTCCCTCCTTAGTCCTTTATTTTTGTACCTGCATATGTATCCACTGTCCTCTTCTGTAACTGTGGCAGATGACTTTGTTAGAATTAATTGGATTAATACTAGGATTTAGAACACCAAGAAAATTACAATAAACCTCATACCTCTTGAAATTATCTTTCCAAGAATGTGATTTAATCGACTACACAAGTGTTAACATTTGTATATGTTAAGAATAAGATTTTCTACTCCTGCTCCTCTGCACACTTGACGGTAGAAGTACACAATCAGAGTGTTATTAGCAGAGATGGATCCTGACATTAAATTGTAACAGTAATCCTAGTTTCTACCCTTCATGTGTGCGCCTTATACTATATAATCTATTAAGAACACTTACCAATTGGTTTTGAACGTAACCAACTCATTTTTACACAAGAAATTCACTAATCAATATATTAGTCCAAATTAACCCAGAAAATTCTAACAAACTTATCCATGTTTCTTGTTTGTTTCAGCCTGGTTTTGCTCGTCAAAAACCCAACATTTAAGTGATTTTTATGAAGCAGTGGAAAGGAAGTTGCCAGAGCACAGTGAAGTACAGTATTATATAGAGAAAGATCATTGCACGCTTGATATGCTCCTCCTTTGTGGCCATCTTTTTATTTATTCGAAGGATGATTGTGTAGTCAGCTGCAGACTCGAGTATCTTTTACATGCTTTTTCATTCACTACCTCACTCCCCGACACCATATTCATCATTGCAGGCTATTAAAGCTTATGGAGAAAACTCCAAAAATCTTTTATCATATATGTACATTCATTGTTTTTTCAATCTAGATACACCTATATTCTTGTACGAATTTGTCTATGGGCTGGTGATGCTCCTTAAATTAATTTCCTGTTAGGCTTGATGTTTCCAAGTTCTTCTGTCTTGGATCTTTTTGGTCGACTCTTGAAGGCGTGTTGACATCTCACATCGGTAGGGTATATGTTTAAAGTATCCTTGTAATGATTTTGGCAATCATATCCTCTTCAACTAGTTTTTTAAGTTGAATGTGGACAAAATTTGTTCTCAATTGTATTATTTACTTGTGTGAAATAAAAAAATTCATTATATTGGAAAAGAAAAAAAACAAGTAGTTATAGTTTCTAGACAGGAACTTGTATGACGATTCAAAACTTGAGACTTGTCATATCTCACATTGTCCTTAAGAACTTATCCACATGATGTTGTAGCTTTTGAAGATATAACAGGTTTTTCATATGATGGGTAGCTCTCCAAGAAATAAAATAAATGATAGGACAAATTGAAGGATTTACAAGTGTTCGCATTGCCCAATATCATGCATGCAAGTTCATATTTCTATTAAAATTGTTTAAATATTTAAACAAAAGGTTTATCTAAACACTTAAAAGTATGCAAAACTAAGTAACGTGGACTTTTTGTACTATACTCATACACGACAATAGTTTTATAAAATGATTATGATTCTAGTGTCGGATATTTTGGGCTCCTCTAATTAACCAACATTAACATTATTTGGTTACATGATGAAGACTTAAACATCTAATCATCTTTCAAAATAATGTATGATCAAAACACGGAAGTTAGATAAAACCAACGTGCATTTATGGCGGATATATCCTACAAATTCAGTAGCGATTAGGTTGGTGATTGCTAAAGGCAATTAGTTAGGAAAAGACAATATAATAGATATTATATTAGATAAGTTAGCTTAACATTCATAATCCAAAAAGGAGGGCGTGGGGTGCAAATGGTACACTTACTAAAGATAATATAAGGATTTACAAATTTTGAAATAAAAATGATATATTACTATGATATGTAATAAAAATTGTTATTTTTAAATATTATTTCTTAATTTTAATTTGATTTAAATTTTGAACTTGATATATTATATTAAATAGAATACATTTTTTAGATAAACTAAATTGTAATATTATTGTAATTTTAATCAATCTTAATTTAAAATTGTTTTATAAATTTTGAATTTTGGCATGTCATGTCAATAAAAATGGTGACTTAGATTTAATAATTTATTTATAAATTTTCTCCTCAATTTTGAAAACTTTATCTTTAATTTAGTCTTATTTAATAGGATAGGAAATTTTATTATTATTAATAATGAAACCATATACTTTTTAATTTTTATTCATAAAGTTTATTTACATTTAAAAATAAAAATACGCGTGTAATGTGCGACAAATTTACTAGTAAATCACAACTTCTAGATATCTAGAGATACCTCACCAAATGAAATTGCTAATTAGGAGAGGATTCGGACCACTACATTTAGAGGGTACGTGGCCTCAAGGCCAATTCACATTGGTATAGGGAGTTTAATTATAGAATGGAGAGAGCCAGACGGTACCATGATTCCAATATTCTATTCCTTAGTAACTTAGATATATTTTTCTTAGAAAAATAACATAGTTCTCAACAAGTAATTGATATGTTGAGCAACTCTAGAGATTGTTCCTCGGTCCTAGGTTCTAGCTAGGGGTTCTGCTCTTTGTTGTTGAGTTCTCTACTCTCTAGTGATTGAAAGGGAAGTTCCTAGGAGACATTCGAAGTTTCAACACCCAAATTAGTAACGATTCTAGGAAGATATCATACCTACATCTAAAATGGGTTGGTTTCTACTTATAGGTGTTGAGAGGTGATGACATCTAAAGAGAAATGTTGGAATACAAGCACGAGACAAGTTGCTTATGTCTCATTGGTCAATATCTATATGGTGTTTACCTCTCTTTAATTGTATAATGATTGATATTAGACGATGGTTCGATTTGATGATTGCCTCAAATGAATAAGATGACGGCAATGAAATTATGAACATGTGGATCCCTTGTATCAAAAGTTTTCTTGGCGTGTGAATCAATGCATGGAGGCAGTCAATGGTCCTATAGACATTGCGGCGATGGAAGATATTAGTGCATGTTAGGCGACAACGGTTAAGCAAATTGGGACAACCATGGTTAAAGTTCTAATGGTCACTATGAAATACTCATGGAAGAAAATAATTTACACTCGAAAATGAGACTACCATGTGTAAAAGACTCATATTTGAGAAAAAAATTGTTGAAATATAAGTTTGAAGTAAAGTCTCACATTGGATAGAAATGAAAAAGTTAAACATCATAAAATAAAAATAAGACTCATAAGCCTAAGTTTTGAGTTAAAATATGTTATCAAATTCACTTATATGCTAAATATATTTATCTCCTCCGAAACAAACTTATCTATCCACGCAATTTATCCTTGGTCTTCTAATGAAATTTTCTAGGCTAAATTTCATCCACTGTTGAAACCTTGTTATGAAACCTTCTAATATTCAAGTAGACCCCCCAACACAGCATATATAATATATAACCTGCAGGAAAATACGTGGTCCTGTCAAGGAGTCATTATTTGGGGTTGTTGTTTTGATTTCCAACGTCCCATGTAAGTGTACGTGTGAGCCATTTGCTCACTTGATTTACATCAAGTGGTACCTATGAATGCTTAGTTTGTTACTCAAATTCAAACCTGGTAGGAGAAAAGTCTCTCCTGCCTGATCAAAAGAAAACATACACATCATATCAATCTGAAGTGATTCTTCAATTATAATCAGTGTATTTGACATGTAGCCCCCACTTTCGTACCCACGGTGGATATCACATACTTTCATTCATTCATCTGGTTTTACTGAAATAAATTAGTTAGCCATTAAGCTCATAATTGGTTCACAAGTACGGACTACGTATCTCTACAATTACAAATGTAAAGGACCAAACAAGTTGGATTTTGTACTGACCTATGGTCATGTACCACAGACAACCTTAATGCATTATTCCAATTTCTAGTACTATTTTTCTTTTCTCAGTGGTGGGTTGAGGGAGGTTTTGGTGCACTAATTTGAGCAATAATGATGTAAATCAGTGGTTCAACTTTATGTCAAGCCACTACCTTTTACATCTTTGGGAAAATGATGACTAGATGATTAAAAAAACCAAAAGGACTTTGGTTTCGGTGAAAGACATCTTAAGAATTTTATTTTGTCCTACCTGTAAGCCACATATGTTCTTCATCTTCAATCTTTTTCTCTCTTGTAAGTTGCAGTGAAATAGTAGGAATTTTCTAAAGCCTGAAAACTAGGAGGGGAAAGGTAAAAGGAATGATCACTATTATGATCAAATTATCCAGGTAAAGGATTTTCTTTTGGGGATTAAATAAAAGGGTAGTACTTACGGGGAACAGTTCTAGCAAAAGGAACTAGTATCTCAGCAGTGTAATGAATTAAGATTTAAACTCTTATCAGAATAAGTGTTTATATTTAGTGATTTTGGTTTGCAGTTAGTGTGTTTTTGGTTTGCTGTTGCAAATCTTCAAACGGAAAAGAAACAAATTGTTGCTTCCTATTTTTGTGCTTTGAAAAGTGGAAACTTCCCTTAGCATCAATTCAAAAGGGTTCCGAAACACATCCTCAGTGTACAAATGTAACTTGAATATGATGGCCTTCCAAAGAGATGTGTGAGAGCCCAAAAAAAAACATTAGGGGTAGTGGTCTTGAATGTTGACAGTAGTGGGCTATATAATCTACAGTATGCTTGCACAAATTACTAAGAATCACAACCTGGTGAGTATGTTTCCGATTTGAATTAGGCCAACAAAAGAAAAGCAGTCAACAAGAGGAAAAGCAAGTGATCGAGTGTATAAACAAAGGAAAAGTGAGGAAAAGATGGGGTCTGTAGTCAGATTGTTAGTATCAGAATATGAATTTTCTTTTTTTTTTTCTTCTTTTTTTTTGTTGCTTTTGATGACTTCTATGATTAGGCATTAACAAAAATTCTTGGGATCACTTCAAAAAAAAATTGTGCATAAAAAGCAATCATTGGAACTATCTTAACTTTTAGACCAAAATACTGAAATTGTATTGTATTAAAAGAACGAGCTGATAAAAGAATCCTAACTAAACAGGGAAAGAAGAGCAAAAAGAAACAAATGAAACGGCACTCAAACCAAATAATGATGTAGTTATCATCGAAAAACGGGCACAAAGGGGGAGAGAGGGGTGAGGAAGTGAGATTCTAGTATGACAATCTTCCTCCACACCAAAGCAAACAAAGTATCAAAATTTACAGATCAATAGCATAGAACTGACATAATAGTCTCTAGTAAAAATGTTTAACCATTTAGAGTAACAATGGTCTGTGAAAGAGAAAGAACGACCAATATTAATATAAACTCCAATAATAGGCGTGAAATCTTAAATTTTACAAGTTCAAGCAGCACTTAAATATGGGGGACTGAATTAATAATCATCAAGCAAATAAGGAAAAGAAATGAGAAAAAAGAGAGCGTGAGGGAGAACAGTACAAAAAAGGCAACTGATCCAGTGGAATCAAATAAAACAACACGGCGCAAGGAAGTTGCAAAAGCTAATAATAAAACCAAATAAAAAGAATGGGAAGACAATGATGATTTTGCATTAACCTCCGTCTCATATCCACTGATTATAGGTTTTAGAAAAGGAAACTGTACATATACACCTTTCATGACCCACCCACACCAGCATCACCGTCACCATCACCCTGTAAAGTATTGGTTACCCACAATTAAAATTTCCCCCCTCTGCCTTTACCCTACCCACCTATCCTAAACCCAATAAATAAATAAATAAATAAAAACAGAAACCCCATTTCTTCTTCCTCCTGAAAGAAGAGTGGGGAAAAAAGAAAAAAGAAAAAAGCTGAAGAGGACTAGGTCACCATTGTTCATGATTAAGGAGCTAAACAAGTAGTATAGGAATAGCCTAGTGTTTAACATCCACAAAGAAGAAACTAAAAAAGGGAAAGAAAGTTAAAAGTATAAATAACTAAACAGGACTGGAGGGGGCTGGCAGTGGCAGTGGCAGTGGCAGCAGTAGAACTAGACTCTAAGCAAGTAAATACTGAGCTCAGGTGCTCCATTGCTGTCAGGATTCATCATGTAGAAAGCTTCAGAGTCTCTGGACCCAACAATTCTCTCAAACCTAGCCCTCATGTACATGACTTCACCATCAGACCCCACTGCTGCTTCAGCTCCATCACTGTTAGGCAAAACACCTGCACCCATAGAAATTGGCTCCACTGCCTTCAGTATGTCCCAGTCTTTAGCTCCACATTCTCTTCTCGTGGCAAAGCCGCACTTTTTACCGTTGCAGTAAGTCCTCCACACGGACTCCTGAAGCAGCCTCAGGGTCTTGTTCTTCTTTGTCGTCTTCTTCTCCTCTGAGTCTTTGTCCTTGTCACACTCCAAAGCAATTCTCACCAGCCCAGATGCCATTTCGCGGACAAGACCGCTGATTGGCGTCGCGAGCTCGATGAGGAAGGCGGGTTGCGAAGTAGGGTCTCTCTGGAAGGCGAAATGCACGTGGCCGCGGCGGTAGCCGAAGAGGGTGCCAACGACTCTGGAGCCGAGGCCGAAGGGGAGGTTGGAACGGTGGTTTTTGCTGAACACAGTGAGAACAGAGCGGAGTCTTGAGATTGCCACTGCCTGAAGCTTTCTCTTTGCTGCAGGGCCTGGAAGTGGAAGAGCCTTGTCATCTTCTTCTTGTTCTTCTTCCTTTGTATTTGTGTCTTCTATGATTTTGGACATCGTTTCCGAGGTGGCGAGTTGGGGGTCTTCATTTCCAACCTTGTTGGTCCAGTGGAAGTGCCTCTTGGAGGATGATGAGTCTTGAGAGGTTGATGAGGTTGTTTCCATGACTAGTGTCTTCATTTGAGAGAGGAAGAACAAGCTTTAAAAGCAGGTCAGGTGATGGTAAAGACTAAAGAGAGAGGGAGAGAGTATGTATCTGGTTTCTTTTACTGTTGGGGATAGATATGTTGGGCTTTTAGGTTTATTATTTTAATTGTTTCTTTGTTATTCTTGTAGCCATCTCCCCCTCCTTGATATAGTGATAGCAAGAGAATCCTGACAAAAGAAACATAACCAGTCCCACCAGCTGATATAGGAAATCAGAGAGAGACTGGGATAGAGTGCGCTTCAAATAGAAAAGAAAGGAATCTAAGGAGACAACGTGTTTGTTATTTCACTTTCTTGTGGGGCAGAGGGTGAGAGAGAGAGAGCGAGAGCCTTGTGCAATTGTGCTTGACTAAACGCTTTTGACTTGGTGCCCCAAAACGGTAAAAAAGGATTAAAATAAACTAAAGTAAGAACTAAGAACAAACAAAACACAAAACCATCGCTGTTGAAACTCGACATGCTCTTCGCACACTCTTCTGTTGCATCCATGTCTTCTAGTGCAAAGGCGCACCATGGTGACATCAGGTAAACTATTACTGAATTCTCGTGGCACATGTTGGCTAAAGAGACAACATTACACGCATTTACGAACTGACACCTCATTGGAGGTTAGTCCCCTAAGCATTCAGTCCTGTTAACGCTGTGATGAAAATTGACATTTAAGGAACTCATTATGAAAAATGACATTTAAAGTTTGGCTCTAATAATCTTGCACACTTTAATAAGATTTAGGATGCTAGAGCTCATGCGGAATTGAAGATTGGGGTGGGGGGGACGGGGGGGGGAGGACACTACTCGGAACTTGATAGGGATATCCGTAAATATATTATCTGAGGAAATGATTTCCTCAAAAGACGGGGAAACAGCGATTATCAAGCTCAGGTTATCGTTTACATAATCATATTCACGTGTATACAAACAACTGACTGAGGTTGAACTGATATGCCTCGGTTTCAAGATTTCCCGTATTTATCAAGGTAACAAATAAACAGAACACCATTGCTTCTACAAATTTAATAATTTGTTACAATCTAACATAGTAGCTACTGTCAGAATCAAGCTAGGAGTTGTTTAATTACAAGTAAATGCTAAACGGGAGGGTTTACATGATCTCTCACTAATTACATTGACTTACAAATATGGATTCATCGATAGAATACAAATGAGCACATCCACATAGGCCAGCAAACTAGTGAATGGTTTTTGTACAACATCGAGCTCATTGGAAGCACAGACAGGAGTCAGGGTAGTGCTTTGTCTATGCTTCAATAAAGATCCTAAAGTTAGCTATCTAAACTTTGGTCAGCATCTGGCTGCTTGGAAGCAATGGTTCCACCGTTCATCCTAGCACGCGCCTCTGCAAACATCCTTTGCTGCTCTGCTAATGCTTCTTCCTCAGTCATCTCAGCTCCATTGCTCCATTTACCACCACCCCTTAAAGAGTCCTGCTGGAAGACGAAAAAAATAATCAAAAAATAGTTTTCTCTTTTCCAAAGTAAATTCATAAGCAAAAGTAATTAACTTGTTCAAAATTCACTTTCCAAATTAACTGATCAACAATACAAGCCCTCCAGCCTCTTGATAGCCAGAGGGCAATGATGTAGTGAAATCCAGACCATTCATTAACTCATTTGAACCTGGATGGATAATCTTTTGCCAGATCAGAAAGTCATCTTTCTTATGCCACAACCTTAGAACACCCAATTATTTACTTCAGAGTTTGATGGAATATCTAAAAAATCTACAATCATAGGACAATAGAAACTACTAATGATTCATTGATAATTTCGATTTTAACAGCCAACCGTGGCACAGGCTATGCTCTCAACAGGATGTTGAAACACCTAGTGGGGAGGAAAGAAGTGGGAAGGTAAGTCAGATTACCAGCCCATTAAGATCTTTCCAGCGTATTTACCTATAGGATACCATTTCCACCAGTCTCTCTACCAAGGGTGATACATTAGATGGGAGCCATGATTAGTTTGGGGACTTCTTTAGAAGACCATCAAGTCATCAACGAATCCTGCAGGTGCTCCCTCAAGACAGTCCATCTTTCATCAGACCCCAGTGTGAAAACAGAAATTCAGCTTCCACAAATATTGTTCAAGATGGTCAGATAAACAACCAAACATCGTTCATCTGAGGGAGCACTCCACATTTTCACTTATTTTTCACGTGTTCGGGCATAACGAAGGTGGTGCAAGGGATAGAAGAGAGTGAATATGCAAAGTTGTATTGTACTACCAAGTATTCAACATACATATGAGGCATTAATATTCATAATTACCATGGTCTCCAGCTTGTGCTGTTCATATGCTGCATAAACTTCTTCAACGTACTCACCAAATCCAAGAACCTGGGGATTAAAAGTGCAAATAAAAAAACAAAACAAAAAACAGGTATGTTGTCTACTTAAAAACATCCAATGAACCTATGCCGAGTTTGGAACACTACTAACAATAGAATTGAAATAATTCATTCTAAAAGAAACAATATTTTTTTGTTTTTAATTAAGGCACTCCTAATGGCTAAAATATACATATAGAATATATTGTAGAAAGCAGACATGTTGTATGTTCTATTATCAAAATTCTGTAGAAAATCAAAATAGACTTTTTTCTTCAAGGAAAAGGCCAATAACTACTTCGGCTTCCAGGTAAGCTAGGAATAATTCTAAATCTTGTTACAAAATCCTCCTACTTACTAGATGAAGAAAGCATGCTTTTTTATGTTTCTAAATGCATTTACTTTTTTCATTTAACTCTTTTTTTGCAAAGTATTAGGAGGATATAAAATTATTCACAAGTTAATATGTTATGAGCATTGAGCACAGATTTATTGTCTGGTAAGTGGAGACAACATTTGGTGAGATAAGAATGCAACGATTTGTATTATGGCAATTTTGACCATGAAGACGTAAATGCATGCAAAGAAATTTCCGTAAAGAGACGAAAGAAAAAATTGTTAACATTAATATTAATTATTAATCTTGAATCCTTTCAACTCAACTTCCTTAAACTGCATCATTAAGAAACCTTTGTCAGATGAAATATATATTTCACAACCAAACATAACACCACCCAAGACCCAAGATAATGCATGGTGTCATATGATTACATGAACACTCAAATATAAAGTGGGCAATATCCACATGCAGAGCTTTAGAGATACAAAGGATGGACAAATACCTGTAGAGCCTTCAATACATGCTCAGGTGCAATTGTCCGTTTATCCTCTCTGTTACAGACTTCATTGGATTCCGATGAGACAAGGTTTATAAACTCTACAATGACAAATCAACCACAGCATCTTAATCCTTAAGAAAAGTCAAGTAAGAATATGAACTATGAAACAGGAAACACTAATTGGAATCTAAGCCCAAATTTGCAGACAGTATAAGAAATGAAACACATGTTTTGCATGTCTATAACGTAGAAACACAAGCAAACAATGATGTTATTACAACATGACCAGATATGAAAAATTAGACAGCAAGTTCAAAAAGTGCTTATTACCAATGATATTATTACACTATAGATTCTAGTAATTCCCAGCTCATACAATATGTTAGGGTTAGGTAACACCAAACATAGATGAAATCATGAAAGAGCTGCATGTGAGAGACTTTTACTGCAACAAAAATGAATGGGCAGGACATCGGAGATAGTGCCAGAGAACAGAGCAAGGCCAGAAACACCAGGAAGGTGCCGGAAAACATCAGAAATGGCGAGAGATGGTGTCAGAGAATAATGGGTTATGTTTCAGAGACACAAGGGTGTATGATTATTTTAGAATAGAGTTTCGATTTCGAACCCCAAATAAGGGAAGCAAAATCACCAAAGTGGCCCCCAAAATAAACCTTATACAATGCAGTATTGTGGGAGTAAACAGGGATTTTCAATCATTAATCAAAGTTGTGCCTGCTGATACCACAAAGCGAATAGCTGCGAATGTGGCTGCAATTCACACCACCCCAGGGTACGGATGGGCTTCAATGGAGGGGCCCATAGCCGCAACACAGCGGTATAGCACCACTATAGACAGCTCTGCTTATAATCCACGCCACAAACTTGGCAGTTAACCTTGACAGACATCAGAAAAATAACAATAGCAAAATCATCAATTTTGTGCACAACTAAGATGCACACTTGAATTTAGACCCTAAATATAGCTTCAACTAAAAGAATTAAGGCAACAAATCAAATATAATGGAAACAAAATTCTGACCTACACAACACTCAATCAATAGATCTTGGGCATCTCTCGCAACACGTACATCTGGGGGTAACATCTCTTTAATAATTTTTGTCATTGTTGCTGCCAAAAAATCAGAGATTCTGTAAGCAATAGAACAGTGATGCATTACCCAGAAAGAGAGAACATTGAGATTGACTACCAAGTACAATAAGAATTAAAGTAACCAAACATTGCTATGCATAATTAATTAGGAGCATTTTATCAATTAAACCTATTAAAAAAAAACATCAACCGGTCTTCTGATGATTAATGTTAAGAAGAGATTGTGTTGATATGACCACATTTCACTTTAAAGCTTCATAAATTGATAACAAAATAAGCACATGCAAGAAATATTAATTAATTATAATAGCAAAACCAAAATCAATTAGCAAATCGTACAAACTTCATGAAACTACCCTACAGTTGCTGGCTATCAAATCAGCGCCTTTCAACAAGCAGCAAGAAAGCAGCTTTTTCTAATCAGAAATGGTAAACAGTAAAAAGTATCTTTTACGGATTTGAGTCAATTCGACATGCTCAGATCTTATTGGAAATTAACTTTTCTTCCAATCCATCCAATGTATCATCAATTCGTCATCATGCAAAATCTAAATAAATAATAAAATACCTAATTCGTCACTTTTTGAAATCCTTGATACTGAAGAGCAGTTCTTTTTATTTTTATTTCATTGAACATTAAACTTTTAACATTCCATTAAAACTAAGTTTTAAAATCATTAATTACCATGGAAAACCACACGCAGACACGCCTAAGCTATGTGTCACGTCTATGTTTTCTATACGCTATGCTGAATTGCCAAAGTATATCAATCAGAAACATAGCTTTTGGAATTAATTATGATCTCACTCGGAGTACAGTTTAAAAACGGTTTTATCAGGTCACTTAAGCTTACTGAAAACTCGTATTCAGCATTTTCAAAGAAGAAGAAAAAATGCATCACGAGAAATTAGCCCTGCAATGCACAAAAACCTAGACATATTTCAGACAATTTATGTTATCATTTTCAGCAGTCTCCGGAGAAACAAAATACACCTGTGCAAATAACAAACTGATTCCAGAGAACTCGATATGAATATAATAACTACAACTAACTATTCAATCAAATTCGCGAATAGAGGAGTGCGGAGGGGAAAACCTTTAGGAAGCGAAGCGTCTTCCTTTGACTTGCCAACAATGTCCATGGGCTCCATGATTCGACCTGAAATCAAACGAAGCGAAGAATTAGGGCACGAATACGTAGATGAATAGGGAGAAAAAAAAAAGTGCAGATCTGAAAGGGAGAGGGAAAAGCGAACTCACCGGTTACCACGAAGGAAGAATCTGAGAAAGCACTATCGAAGATCGTAGTTTTGGAAGGAAAAGGAGGTGCAAGAGCGAAGAAGACATGGCTGAGGCTGATGATATATGAATTTATGATGACGGTTTCACAGGATAAGAGAACCAGTTCTCGCTCGCATCCGATTAGGGCAACCCACACTGCCCAAAGCGCGTTGACCAGTTACCTTCTCCCACGCGCCCTCATCCTGCGCGTCGGGCTGACATTTCCTTAGTTTACTAAATTTTTATTAGTAAGCTATTAATCAATTTTTTTTTGTCTAAAACCAGTGTAATAACCCGTGCAATTAACTATAAGTTCGCAATTAACTACTCGTTCAAAACACTTATATTCAAACATCCAAATACAAATATATATATCATTCAAACTTTTTAAGCCAACATAAATATGGGAATAAGTATCAAATTATATCTGTATTATCATAATTATATTTTTTTTATAAATTTTTTTTGTCTTAACACACACATATGTATATATATTAAAATTTTGTTGTTATAGTTTTCGTAAATGTAAATCAATTAGCTTAATACTTAAAAAAGTATATGGTTAACTAAAAATATAATTTAATTCTTAATTTTTTATCTTTAATTTTGTGTTATTCATTATATTTATATAATTGTTTGAATTAAAATATATTTTAAAATTAATATATAATGTGCTTACAAATATATAAGTTCATTAAAATTATAAAAAGTAGTGAAATGAATTACTTGTGAATATATTCGAATTCGATAAAATCTAACAAGATGTTTAATAATTTTAAACCTGCATCTTTTATACTTGAATCTATATCCACATCGCCTTTTACCATAATGGAAACAAGAAGAGTTAAATCGATTTTCTGACCCATCCCACTATCATCCCTTACACACACATTAAAAATATTTTTTCACCCACAAAATTATGTCATTTTTTATTTATGTCTCTATAAATTATGTTTTTTATTCTATCTTAGTCTCTATTAATGATGACATGACTAATAACATCATCATAGCATCATTAAGGTAACATCATCACTTTTATAACGAAGACGAACAATAAGAACATAAAACAAAAAAAAGGACTAAATTTTAACTTTAATTAAATACGACATAATTATTAATGCATAAAATTAGCTATCAAAATGTAATAAATATAAAAATCAGTTTTTTATTTTTAAAACTAATTTTTATTTATAACCATTAATCAGTTATGAATATATCCCTGATCCATTTCAGCCTATTTTCTTCTAGAAATATTGGGATACAGTTGGTCATAATCTTTGGAAGATAGTATCTAATGTGTTTAAGATAGGTGACATTAATTCAGCTTTGACAGAAACCTGGTTGTTCCTATTCCTAAAGTTGATAATCCTATGCACTTTAAAGATTTCATATCCATTAGCCTCTGCATTGTGTTGTTCAAAAAACTATTTCTAAAGTGTTAGTCCAGAGAATTCATCCTTTATTGAATGATTTGATTGGCCTCTGTTAGAGCAATTTCATCCCTGTTCAAGTTAGGGTGATAATGCTACTTTGGCCCAAGAGATTGCCCACTCTATGCATAGGAAAAAAAGGTAAAGAGGATTTCTTTATAAAATAGAGTTTGAGAAGGCTTATGATAAGATTGAATGAGATTTTTTGTGACTGACTTTATCCAAGTTTGGTTTCCACTTTGTTATTATTAATTTGATAATGAACTGCACTACTGTGGTATCTCATCTTTAAACTGCACTTTGTTATTATTAATTTGATTACATGTCTCCATATGTTTTCGTCCTATGTAGGAATAAGTTAGCCATTTTGATCCAGGAGCATGTTCAACTTGTTTTGTGGCACCCTGTGGTTCCTACTGGAAAAGGCTCGGGTATCTCATCTCTTATTGTAAAGCATCGGGCTTGAAAGTCAATGCGCATAAATCTAGATTCATGGCGTCCAACAATATCTCTCATCAGAAGATTGCCAAATTCTCTAGCATTTTAGGATACCAGCATACTCCTAAAATTACAAGTTATTTGAGGTTTCTCTTCTTACAGGTAGAGTGAAGAATTCTGATTTTTCTTATTTGTTAGATCGTGTTGAGTAGAGCGGATAGAGTTACCCTTGCCACTTTGGTTTAAAAATCTATCTCGATCTACTCCATGCAAAATTTGTGAATCCTAGAGGGAGTTTGTGATGCTATTGATTTAGCAACAAGAACCTTTAATTGGGGAAATAGATCAAATCATTGGGTCAACTAGGATATTATTACCAGACCAAAGAATCGTGGAGGTTTGGGTATTCCCACTGCACGTGAAACCCATACTACTATGCTGGGAAAGCAAATTTGGTCTTTGATTCACTCTCCTACAAAAGTCTGGGGAAAGCAAGTCTGGGTGCAGCTCGTGGAAGCAACATATTTACGACACTTCTATTTTCCTGGACCAGAACTTCAATAATTGTTCCTATGCTTGGTCTTCCATTACCAAAGCAGCACTTGAACTTCAAAAGGGCTTTAGATTCAGAGTGGGTGTGGGTGATGTATCTACTTGGTATGATCGTTGGTCTCCGAATGGCACGGCTTGTGAGCGGGTTGACTATGTTCATATTCAAGATGTCAATCTTTCTTTGAAGGATATCTATTTTAATGGTGCGTGGCATTGGGATAATCTGGCTACTCCTATTTCAGCTGACATTAAAAGGGAGATTTCAGCTCTTATCTTGAATCCTAATGTTCCAGACATGATTATTTGGGACGCTTCCTCTCATGGACAATTTTATGCTAAAACTTCCTACAAGTGGCTCACAAGACCTTGTTCAACCCTTGGTGCTAATGCGATTAATAGAACTTGGGTGTGGTGTCTCCAATTACCATAACATATTAAACACTATCTTTGGCTCTTAGACCATAAGAGCATTCCAACGAACCTTTTTTTACTACGTCAACATATTTGTTTTGATTGTACTTGTTTTAGGTGTGGAGGCCTGGAGGAATCTATGTTTCACTTGTTACGTGACTGGCCATTATTCCATGAGTGTTTGGTATCTTCTCAATTTGGACGTGTGGAGTAATCCCAACTTCAATGACAATTCTGAGTGGCTGCAGTACTATGCAATAGGACTAAAGGGGAACACCTTCTCTATTGTGTGTTGGTGTATACGGCTAGCAAGGAACAAGTTAACTTTCAAGATCAAGCTTGGAGTCCTCATGCTATCATAAACCAAATTTTTTGCATTTGTAACGTGGTGCAGCCAGTGTTTTCCAAGCCCAGATTTCAGCATCAGCCTCGTGATGTTAAGTGGCACTATCCTCCTCAAGGATTTGTCAAACTTAATACTGATGGCAGCTCAGCTGGGAACCTTGACATGTTCGATTTTGGTGGTGTTATTCAGGATTCTTATTCTCGTTTGGTAATGGGCTTTGCTGGTCCGTGTGGTGTCTCTACTAATATGAACGCCGAGCTTCGAGCGATCTTCCATGGTCTTCATATTGCGTGGACAAGGGGGTATTAGAAACTTAGTAGTTGAATCAGATTCGACTATAGCTTTGAAAATGATTTCTGAGGGTGTTTCTTGCAGCTCTGGTTAATAGTATAAGGTCTTACTGTGATAAGGATTGACAACTCTCATTTCAACATACTCTAAGAGAGGGTAACTTTGTTGCTGATAGTTTGGCTAAAAAGGGAGTCAACTTGCAGCATTCCATCTTAATTCTCGATGAATGTCCTACGGATTTGCTTAGTCTTTGCTTTGCATATTGTATTGGAGTACTCACCGCTCTTAGATTGCATTAGCTTCTTCGTTTTTGCTGCTTTTATTGAATCAAACAAAGTTTATATATATATATATATATATACCTAGCTGTATAATCATTATATAGCCAATTTTTAAAAAATAATATCTGATTATGCAAAACTGGTTATAGTTATAATAATCAGTTATAATTTTTTTTTTAGTTTTATAATTTGATTATTCGGTAATCCTAATTATTTTTTTTAATCCTTTGATTCATTAGAAAAAAAATAAAACATGAACAAAAGTTATTTTCGTAAAATGATTATGAAACCATAACATCACAATAAAGGATATCATGGCCAAGGGACTGCCTTGCAATTTATAAATTTTAGGAAAAATAATACTAAATAAAAAATGTACTATCTGGACTCAAAACAAAATATTGTTAGATTATCTCTCCCTCCGGAGACGCACCGAGCCATGCTCACTCTCGCTCTCGCTCTGCATTTCAATGGATTTTGCACACCCAAGCCAAGCTTCTGAAAAACCCTATCCTTTTCTTTTTCTTGCTATTCAATATCAGTAAATCAATACGTTTGGAATTGGATTGAGCAATAAGAATCTTCCAATTTCACGAATCAATGAGATAAATGGAGTCAGATGAGGACGATTTTGTTTTCTACGGAACGCCGATAGAGCGTGAGGAGGATTCAATCAGTCGCAAGAAGAAGGCCATTGCCGAGTCCTCCGGTCAGCTCCGAACTCTCCCCGCTTGGAAGCAAGAGGTAAGCATTTATGCTTTCCACCGAAGTTCTGTTATGTCGGCATGAATTGATTGGGATTGGTTGTGAATGCACACTGCAAAAGACTAAGGGTTTTGGTTTTGTTTCTCACTGTGAAATTAAAAATTTGAAGCTGATTGTGTTTGTATCGAGGATCGGATTGAATTGTCTGAATTCTTGAGCTAGGTTCGTTGAGGAGTTCAATTTTGTTGCTAACAGCTATGTTCCTAGAGATACTTGGTTAAAAGTGTAAAACATATTTACTCTAGAAAAATAATTGACTAGAAGCTGTTGGAATATTAGTCTGAAGGTTGAAGTGATCCTTGTTAGTTGTTACAGTCTTCTTTTTGTACACTGTAGTAGTTCTTCTGTGAGGCTGTTTTGGTTGTATGGTACATTTTTATTCGGAATTAACATTTCAACTTCTGTTGTGTTTGAACCCTATTCAAGGAAATGTAGTTGATTGCTTCTGTAGTTGTGAAGTGATGTGGTATATGCGGTTGGTAATAAAAGTTGGTTATTGGTCTTAATGTTTAAATTCATTGTTGAGGACCGTTTAAAAAAGAGAATATTTTGGAATGACTTAACTAATGCTGCCTGATCCTAACCTAGCTTCATTACAATTTTCATTTTATCATCTTCAGGTTAGAGATGAGGAAGGGCAAAGAAGATTCCATGGAGCATTTACAGGAGGCTATTCTGCGGGTTACTATAATACAGTGGGCTCAAAGGAAGGTATAAGTTCGTGAGGAAGTCATAATGATCCTGTTATAAATTTGAATTTTTTAAGGGTATGGGTGTTAGCTTTATGAATATTGTGCAGGGTGGGCACCTCAGTCATTTAAATCATCAAGGAAGAACAGGGCTGAATTCAAAGAGCAGAACATACTGAATTTTCTAGATGAAGATGAGAAAACTGTATGTTGAATAATACAGTATAAATTTTTGTCTTATTACGATTTTTAACATATTTATATGTATATGCTTCAAAGTCCTCCTGTTATAAGTTCACTTCTAAGGCAGTATAGATGTAGATATTAGAGGTGTGATACCAGGCAGATCCAGCTTTTTCAGCTAGAACAATTTCTTGCTGGACGTTTCTGTAAATATTGATTAGTTGTCTTTTATTAAAATTTATATATTTTTTAATTCATATATGATCAATTTCATTGGTTCCTTTTTACACGCTTCTGCATCTTATGCTGTTTTCAATATCTTTTGATGTGAAACTTTATCCATATTAGGGTAGCATACATACATCCATAGATCAACTTGAGATTTTGAAATATTACAAGTACCCACTTAAAATGGAAAAAGTTAGAAGCATATCCTTTAAAGAATACATAATTTTTTTTTTATTTTTCATAACAAAGGGAAGTGTGTTATTTAAGCAAGGAAGCTTCTTGTAATTTTAGTTGCAATGGGTGCAGAGTGGGTGACCTTTGTAATATTTCAAAATCTTAGGAGAGGAATATGTATTTAACATTAAACATTATGATGCTTGGATAGGGATATACTCTTCTTTGCTTGTCTGAAGGAATCTCAACTAAAACTATGCTGTAAAAAATGGTTGTACAAGATTTCAATGATGTGGATGAAGTCAAGTAGGTAGGTTACTTGCTCAATTGGTGGCTGGGGGTTTTTGCTAGTAGATTAAGTTTTTTTATGTGTTCTAACACACCCTTTACATGTTTCATAGGAATTGGAAGGTCATTTTTTGGGGACAACCTCACAGTTTGACACATTTGGTTTCACAGCTGCTGAAATTGCTCGTAAACAAGCTGAGAAGGAACAGAAACAGAGGTGCACTTTATTTCTCTAATTGTTATTATGGTCCTATGGTGGGCATATATCACTTAACTTCTATAGGGAGGAAAACTATTTGTGCTACCTTTTTTTTAATCTTTTTAAAGAAAAAAGTTCCTTATCCATAGTAATATCATACAAAACAAGAGTGGATTTTAAAATGCTTTTGCTTCTCTAGACTTTAGTGTTTACATTATAATATGAGGTTTTACAGCCAAACTATCACTATGCACTCTTTTTTTTTTGTGCCTGTTGATTCTCTTGTATTACAAAAATTGTGTGAGAAAAGTATCTTTTTATGCTTGATCCATGGTAATTTTTCTGGGGAAATTTCTTTTATAAATATTCAAGGGATTGGAGAGCTTTGCTGTATTGATTTCTTCACTCTGTGTGTGTTTATTCCCTCTTTTGTTAAAGTGTATGCTTTCTTTTTATTATATTTTTTTTGAAAGTGGACTGGTTCATCTAACAAAAAATGAAAAGTTTCATTGTAAAGTCAATAAAAAAATGGTTTTGTCATTTCATCAAGTTACTGTGTTTGATCCCATTTTTGTATGAAGTGCCATGTACATGTTTAGTCTCTGGTATCACCTCAGCTAGTGCTTAAGTTTTAACCATTATTTAGTCTTGGTTAGTGAGCAAAGGGTGAGGTCTTTTATTCCCATTCCATCTTTAGTCAACAACACAACCATAGCAACAAGTCAACAACCATCACCAAACCCTTTCTCACTAGGTGGAGACGGCTACTTGGATCAAATGACACCATAAAGTTCTCTTGTAAATCATGTTTATAGAGAAAGTATTGACATTTTAGTTTTGATTTCATTTAATCAAAGAGCGGGTGAACCTTGGTGCAATGGTAAGGTTGCTACCTTGTGACCTGGATCTCACTAATTTTAATCCTAGAAACAGCTTCCTTGCCTGCAGGGCTAAGGCCATGTGCATTTATCCTCCTTAGACCCCACCCCATTTGGTGGGAGTGAGCCTCATGCACTGGGCTGCCCTTTTTCATCTTCAGTCATTAGGAGGAATAGAAGATAAGGCATGCTACTTATCTGTGTATATGCTTTTTGACTTTTAATCCAAATGGTTGTTAGGCTTAGCTATAGTTTTTCATGGTTCTGGAAATAGTAAACAAAAGTTTCACTTTTTAATTTCGTTTCCTTTGTGGTAGTGATGGTGAGAGTAATGTTTGAACTTCTGATCCCTTGAAATGTGATGCACTGTTATCTTTTGAGTTCAAAGAATTTAGAAGCTTGAAATTTCAATGCATTCATCCTCGTCTCCTTGAAATAGTCTGATTTTCCTTCCTTTAATGAAAATACTCTCTCTGTGTGTCGCTATTCACCATTTTTGTATCTGAATATGTTACAGAACATGGATCTTTAATAAGCTAGCATTATAATCTTTTGGGTAATTAACTAATTATCAATCTTATTCACGTGAATTGTAGCATTTTGTCCTGAAAGCAAAATGCAATCGTTTTTTCTTTATTCTCCACATATATAAATTTAGTAGATTTCATATGATTATCTTCTAATAGCATTATCAATCATATATAAACCAGAAAGAAGCACACCCAAACAATTGTTTAGTTTAGTCCTTGGACTAATTCTGATAAATGATTAAAATGATTCCTTAGAGAAAGGTAAGGTATTTTTGCATATAATAAATAATTGTATCTTTGAGTTCAACATCTGTTGTAGTAAAGTTCCTTTCCTTGCTTTAAATTGGTGCCAATTGCGAGAGAAAGGGGAGAGGGGTGTCAGTTGACATTTAGACCACTCAATATTGCCTACAGAAAATGACTTCTATTGGCCTATTAGGCCTTCCCTTTAAATGATAAGAAATTATCATGTAGATTTTGCTTGCCAAATTTTGGAAAACTCAAACAAGAATAATGTGCTCAGATGGTTGATATTTCAATATATTTGAAAACTATATTGGTGTTAATTATTATAAGATAATAAGATAATGGAGTAAAAAACAATCTTGAATTGCTGCATCATATGCATTATACAAACTTCCAATTCAACGGTGGATTTTGTGCTGAATTACCTCTCATTCCTCAACAAACAGGCGTTTTAATTATTTTGATTAAATTTAGCAATTGTCTCCTATTTTAGCTGCTTGTAAGTACATTTGTATTGATAACAGGCATGTCTCATATACATCTTTTCTTCAGGTTTACGTACTCAACCCAAAGCAAGACCTGCATGGATTAGGTTTTGATCCTTATAAGCATGCTCCTGAGTTTAGAGGTATGCCTTTTTCTTGATCTATATGTGGAAACCGCTGATGTGGGTGCTAGAAATTCATATTTAACTCCGTTATCTCCGTTTTTTATAGAGAAAAAAGATCACGCTTAGCCGGCAAGGGGGGACCTGGCTATAGCAAAAACTTCTCCACTAGAGATAGTCTTTTTGGTTTGAAGTGTAAGATACTTAAAAACTGAGTATATGATAATCCATGATCTTATTTGCCACTTGCTGATTTATGTAATTCATTGTCACAAAAAATATTGCTCTAAGTTGATTTAACTCTTAGCATCCTTTCATCAGCAGGAAAAGCTGCCCCCGGTTTTGGTATTGGAGCTCTTGAGGAGCTTGACGTGGAGGGTGAGGATGTCTATGCCATAAGTCATAAATTTATCAAATCACAAGATTCAGAGACACAAAAGTTACCTAAAACAACATAACCATAAGTTTCATAAAACAAAATCATTAGTCATGAGTGAGTCCTGCTATCAATTTATATAGAAGCTAATAAATAAAAAGCCCATGGCATATATAAGTAACCAAGGGAACTCATGAGTCATAATTCTTTGTGTTCCTACTAAATGGCAGTTCATCTAAAGTGCACTAAACCACATTGTTTGGGGACATTAAACAATAGTTACATTTGATGTGTAATCTATTGTCAAGAATGATACAATGTTCTCATCAAGTAACAGCTTTGTTCCCTTTCTTTAACTTAAAGCCACATAATGTAGTCAAAAGAATGAAAACAGAGCAATGTTAACCAAATAAGATTGCATATAGAGTGAGCAAGTGACTATTTGAAGCCTCTGCATCATAATTCAGAAGAATGAAAGTGGAGTTATGGAACAACCATATAGGGTGCAAAGAGTGTTGAATCCCCTTGGAAGAATAAAAACAATGTAATGAAATAATCAAATAGGATTCATTTAGTTCTTTTTCATTTAACAGCTTGTTTGACTTTTCAATTTCCTTGCTGATAATTAGTGAAATGAAAGCATATTTTTTTGAGGGGGGATTGAATTGCATGATTTCAAAGATATTTCCGATTCATTACATCATACAAATTGTTGGCTTGCCAAATCATAACAAATAGTGTGATTAAAAAAACTATGGCTTGGGGTATTTGGGTGTTTTGGTTGAAATGGAGTTCTTCTACATGAGCTTATGCATCAAAAACACCCACTTTAATGGATAAGAAGTTTATGCAATATAGTACTTGCACCACAACTAATAAAGTCATATTGTATTAACTTATCATACCTGATTTCACTTGTTTGGGCTCTTAGTGATGTTTTTGTCTGTAGAATACTAGAATTAGTGCTTCCTTCTGAGAACCCACTTTTGGCTTTCATGGTTTAGATAATGATTGTTTTCCCCATATGGATGTTTATATGCTTTAATATTTTTTAAGAGAACAATTTCTTTGAAGTAATCTTGAGAGTGTAAATGTTCTCCTATAAAAATGAGAAAAAATAGGCATAATGTTTTTCTTTATTTTGTTTTGTTTTTTAAGGTTACGAATTTGAAGATGCTTATGTTCAAGAAGTTGAAGAACCTTTGACATTGAGATTAGAAAACCAGAGAAAAGAAGTTGAAAAACCTTCGACGTTGAGATTAGAAAACCAGATAAAGAAAGAGCAGAAGGACCAGGGTGATCTGCCTGGTTTTAGAGTTGCATCCAATTCTGACTATAAAATGGAAAGGTTACAGAAGCAGTTTATTGCCAAATTATTAAACTGATATGGTTTTTTATTTTTAAAATTCTATATTATAACTTTTATTGTTTCACATTTCTATTAACCCTGATTTGAGTTAATAGTAATTCTAGGGCCTAGGGATCTAATACCATAAATAATATTTTAACAGTTTTTGGGTTACGAATTCTATGTATGCTTATCTCTTTAATTCCTTTGCCTATTTTCTATTTATATGATTGTACATTAAACCATAATTGTATAAACTGATTTTTAGATTCGAGGCTCCTCTGATCCCTAAGGATTTTGTGCCCCACCATGAATTTTCTGGACCTCCTGACATTAACCGCAAGAGCTATGAAGTCAATCCACCAGATGTTCCTCCTCCAGAGGATGGAAATTTAAAGCTATTAATTGAGGGGGATGCAAATCTGGTAGCTAAATGTGGTAAATTATATGAGGATTTATCAAGAGAAAAGAATCAATCAAATCCATTGTTTAAATTTCTTTCTGGAGGACCTGGCCATGAATATTATGCAAGGAAATTGTGGGAGGCACAACAGAAACACAATGATCTAACTAGTCAGCAATTGGATAGAAAAATGCCTCCCAGTGTGCAGAGGCTAACAGCTGAGAGTCGAGGCCAGATCTTAGGGGAAAAACCTCTAGAAAAAAGCTCCCAATATCTATCCTCATCTGTTGCTTCTACAGATATTCATCTCCAATTTAATCTTACTGATACATTTACCGAGTCTGCATCACTTGTAAGTAGCATAATGTTTCTGCATTAAAGTCTTAATTAGAAAATTATAAATATTTCTGTATTGCTTCTAGTAGTTTGGTTGGCCAACCAGATTGTGCCTTCAAAAACTCAGATAATTAATTCCCTTGACACGATTTTTAGATTCCTTTCTGGGGAATCTTAATGATAAGGGTATAGCCGAACCTTTGATGGCCAGACTTTTGGCACAATGGTCACTGCCCATACCATTAGGCTTGGGGTTATACTGGTTTCTGTACAATTTCTAAAAGAATTTAAAATGTGATTTTATCCTCCCCCTCTCTGTTCCTTCCCCAGACTGTAAATACCCAAAAAAAAAAAATGTATCTTTACTCATCTTTGTTTCCTTATTTTTGAGCCAGAGTGAGTTAATGAATGTGGAAAAGCCTTTCAAAGATGATCCTGCAAAGCAAGAAAGATTTGAGCAGTTTCTTAAGGAGAAATATAAAGGGGGATTACGCTCTGCTAGTTCTAGTTTAGCTAGTGATATGTCAGAAGTTGCTCGTGCTCAAGAGCAACTAAGTTTCGAGGCTGCAGCTGAGGCAATAGAAAAGGGATGACAGGGCAGGGGAAGCAAGCCTTTAATTCCATCTTCCATGGATTTTAACCCAGGTGGTGTTATGCAGTTTACTTCTGGTGAAGTAAAGGTATGACTAAGGTGACGTTCCTTTTGTTTCTTTCTCTATAGCTTTGGCTAATTTTATTTGATGTATCCTGTGCTAACCAGCCAAAGAAAGACCTGCAAGCTGAAGATATTTTGAAGGAGAAAATGTACCCTAAGAGGGAAGAGTTTCAATGGCGCCCTTCACCTCTTCTGTGCAAACGCTTTGATCTTATTGATCCTTATATGGGGAAGGTACTTCAAGTAGTCCTTTATATTTTGTAGTTATATTCTTATATTGATTTTGTAGTCCAAACATTTTTTCACTTTTTATCAGTATTTAAATTACGTTGTAAATTGTCAAAGAATGTTTCAAGCTTAGACATATTCCTTGCTTTTTGCAGCCACCACCTGCTCCACGGATTAGGAGTAAGATGGATACCTTGATTTTTACATCAGATTCAGTCAAAGGTACCCAAGTGGACGAGCCTGTTACTTCAAAGAAAGACATCTCACCTTTGCAGCTATATACTGATAAAGACATAACCAAAAGTATTACTGAAAATGAAATGGAAGGGGACGTGGAAGTTGAAAATATTGAAAGGCCAGTTGACCTATACAAGGTAACACCCAATTTCTGACCCTTTCTGAACATTCTACTTATGATTATTGATCAATACTTTCATGTGAAACCATTTTGTCCTTTACAAAGCATATTTTATACATGTTTTTAATTGCCTCTTTTGTCTGTGACCATCTTAGGGGTAGCTTTTGATGACAATAGAGATTTAATTTGATTTGAGTCCTAAGCATGTATCCTAGGCGTAGAAATCTATTTTAACAAATTCTTATGCTCATTTATTACATGCATATTTTATATGATGTTGCACATGGCAACCTATAACACATTCATGTATTGCAAGGCTATTTTCTCCGATGATTCAGATGATGAAGACCATAGTAATAGGAGAGTGGAGAATCAAGAAAAGAAAGCTGAAGTAGCTAACACAGCATTGAGCCGTTTGATTGCTGGTGATTTTCTGGAATCATTGGGCAAGGAACTAGGGAATTGAGGTTCCTCCTGATATGCCTTACCCTATGCAAAAGTCCAGGAATGTTGCACCTCAGAAAGACATTTTTAATGAAGATGCAAGAACTGACATCCTGAAGAGTGAAAACAACGGTGTGATGTCCTTAAATCATGATTTGCCGTATGATCAGCAGCAAATTGCTCATGAGGGTGGACCATCAAAAGGTGATGACACCATTGATGGAAATATGCTTGAGAGCGGTAATAACAAAACCAAGGAAACCAGCAGCCAAGACAATGACAGCAGTTCAGAAGAAAGGAGCAAAAAGCAATCTAATAGGGAAAAATACAATGAGTACAGGAAAGATAAAACCCTTGTAACCAACGGCCGGGATTATAGCAGCAGTTCTTCGTTAAAAGAGGAAAGGAGCAGAAAACAGTCCAGACATCATCGGCATAAAGGCGTGATGCCGGAAGTCATTCATCTAGTGATGATGACAGAAGAGATAGACACAGTTCAAGGTCAAAAGGGAGAAGGAAAGGTTCTTCCCGAGAAAAAAGCAGGAGTGAAAAACGCTCAAAACATCACAAGCACAGAAAGCATGAATCTCCAAATAGGTCCTCTCGTTATAGCAAAGAGAAAGACAATTCACATTCCAGAAAAGAGAAAAGGTGGAGGGAATGAGCGAGACTTGTTTCCTTTGTTTTTGAGAATTTTTTGGAATTATGTTGGGGGATTGCTGTTGTATTAAAAGATGTTGGTAGGTTTTGGTTTTGTGATACTGTGGTGCATCCTGTGGATTTCATTTGCTCCGATCGAACCTCAAGCCTCATGCATAGGTTTTCTTCACTGGTTTGAAGTAACGCTGCTTAATTCAATCCTTTCTTGGCTGTAAAGAAGTGGAATTGATACCTGATTATTTGAACTAAAAATTAGGGAGTCCTTTGACAAAAAAGAAAAGAAAAACTAATTAGGAAGTTGAGGTATAGTGCTTAGTCCCAAGGTTTACAGTGATGCACTTTATATCTTCGTTTAATGATAAAAAAAATTGTTTTCTTTTCTCCTTTTCTTTAAACTCTGTATATCTTAAAAGTGCAGGACATCAGATGGATTTCGAGTTCTCCAACCTAAACATGTTGAAGAAGAGTATATCAGGCATTTCACCTTGTGTGAGGATTGTAAATTGGCACAACCCAAATATATTAATCAGTAAATGTGATTTATATGTCTATTACATTAACGAGGCAGGAAGTGAACACTAATAAGGGGATAAATCACTAACCAAAAATCAATAAATTTGTTACCTTGTAAATGAATACCATCCCTCAAGTATTATCTTTTCTTCTAAATAATCCTTAAAGTAATAAAATTAGATAGTAATCCTTAAAGTTTTAAATATCCATTAGTTTAGTCTTCTAACGTTAACGGACTAATTTGAAGATTTTTTAAATATTCAAAGAACTATATATCCCGGTTTCTGATATTTTAGTAACTACTTATAATTTAAGACTATTTAGGAGAAATTATAATATTTTACGAACTAAATTAATTATTTATTCCTTTGTAAAACTAAGCTGTCTCGCTTGTAATGAAAATACGGTATAAGCATTTACTCATTCACTCTGCTAGCCATCTCTACCTTAGCACCTCTCTTTTTTTCCTCAAGTTTTAAATGTGTTTTTATTATTATTAGACATAATTTATTTTTTATAATTTACTATATCTTAAGTATCTCTTTCTCCAATCCAACAACTTCAAAAATTAAATGGTCCCGTAGTTAACCTCACATTTCTAAATTTTTATTATACTACAAAACTCTTTTTTAGTCCCACAAATGATCACAAGGCAACTTATATAAGTATCATGTGCTTAATAAGATCCCCCTTTGTCTCGCTCCAACAGTTGGATCTTACGAGGATAAGGTGCTTAGTAGGAAGCACCCGTTTTAGCTTCAGCAATGTGGATGCCCTTATGATACCGACACTTTTTTGAAGATTACCGACACTTTTTTTGAAGCCATGCTAAAAATTTCATTTATGAAAATAACGTTCTTGAACTTTTAGAAAATGTTAAAAGCTTGTGGGGAACGTGAAAAGAAACCTAGGTATCAGAGATTGGTATATATTGTTAGGATTTTTCTTTCTTACCATTTAAAACTCTCATACATTCAACAATAGTTTAATTCCAAAATTATCCTTTAGTAAAAATCTTAAATTAAGTACAAATACATTCTAGCACCATTCAATTTCTTTTTCATGCACCATTGAATATCTCTATGCTTTATATGAATTGTTAATCTGTATGAAACATATGGATTGTCAATATGTATGTTTCATACAGTTCGGTATTACAAAGAAAAGAAAACTTACCTTCATTGTCTTCAAATTGTGATGACAATCATAACAAAGTCAAAAACAATGCAATTACCGAACCATCGTAAACCAACAGAAGAAGGAGATTTGTGAAGAAAAACAAATGACAGATATGAGAAAAAATAAAGGAGAAGCAAAAACGAAGAAAAGGTAAAAAGATAAAGTTAGAAATTTAAAAAAATTTGAATGATGTATTAACTTATTAAATGGTGTAAGAAGAAAAACACATTTTTTTTTATCTAGTAGTACAACGTAATTTTCAAAAGGATGTATAATTGCATCCTCCATGAATATCATGAAATCAAGCCGCCGACAAACATTGGAATATATCATCCAAATATCTTCTCTGTCATAAGAACCGTTAGTTGTAGAGTACTTTTGTACAGTATTTTAAATAAAAATATGGGAGATAAAGAAAATAAGAAAATGTAATGAAAACTGAAAAGAGATCAAATATAATATTATAGCTATATAATAGCAAAATATTATATATAATCATATCTGTTTCTTGGGACATACAATCAAAAGTGGGTAAAATCTGTTTATGTAGAGCGAAATACAATAATGATTTTTTAAGGAACACAGTTAATGAGTTTAAACTCTTGAAATTCACGAATATTTGTGCTTTGCACTTTAATTAATAAAAACACGGTTAATCTTCAGTTATTTTACTTTTCTTTAAAATATTTTTAAAATTTAGTTATAGTACACTCTCATAATATAAATAATTTAATAATTTATTATCTCCTCATCATAACTTTATTAATTTTTATAAAGTTATCTTAAAAATTATATTTAAAATAATTTTTAATTAATTGACAAATAAAAATCATTGCATTGACTACATATAAAATTCAACTCGAGAAAAAATTGTTCAATAACTACGGCATCGACGTTAAAGACAGATAAAAAAAAAGGACAGATATAATCAATTTGATCTGATTTTTCATATGAATCTCAAGATACGTAAAAGTAAAACAATTGAAATTATTGTCAGAAAAAATTTGAAATTATTGTCCCGTTCTCTAAAGTCTCACCTACAAAACAATTGCCATCATGTAAATGATTGATTTTGTCAATTTCAAGTTTTCAACCGTCCAAACTACATTTTTTTCTAATAGTATAAAGGGATCTCACAATAATATTTAATTACAAATTATGATATATGAATTTTTTTTTATATTTATAATAATTATCTCAAAAATTATACATATAATTATTTTATTGATTGACAGTAGAAATTAAAGTCTTTTTTAAAATAGTTATTGTTAAGAATAATTAATTTAAAAACAACTTAATTTTAAAATTAAAAATTTATATTCAATGTGAATAGTAACAAATTTAATTTTAAAGAATTATCAAGTTGTTTTTTTTAAACAATGCCGTGTTTTATTTCATTTACTGGCAAAAGTTTATTTTAACCTCCGTTTAAATTCCAATTATCATAATGCAATTTTTGCATAGGTTACATAATTTTATTACTCATTAATCGTAAACCATGCATGCATTGTGATATATCCAAATCATGCTTAGTATTAAAGTTTTTTTGGCATTAGTTATTAATCAGTTAATTATTTTTATACTTACTATTGGGTTCTTTTGTGATAATTTTTACATAAAGTTATAAATAACTATTTTAGGTTTTTTTTTTGTTTTTGAAAGTCACATGGAAAGGAAGTTAATGAAATGATATAAAGAAGGGAAAATTTCCTAGGCCTTTCAAAGCATCAATGTTAGGAAGCATTGGGTTACTCTTCAAAAAAGAATATAATGTTAGGCATTGGGTCATGACTGCACGGATCTATTTTGATGGTTTTAATAGTTACTAATATTCAGCCTTAAGTATTGGAATTTGGCGGCATTGAGCGTTGAACTAAATCCACACATATAAAGAAGTGAAGATAAATAATATTGAAAACGTATAATTAATAGGGTGAGAATAGTAAGAATCTCATTTGACATGTGTTGTCATATTTAGAATATTATGTCACATAATTATTAGTATGATTGTTACATAATCACTTAAATGATATCTAACATCAGAAACTAAAATATAAAAACAAACACGAATTTTTTTTTATAAAAACTAAAGTTGATCAAAATTTTATTTATAGGTTGAAAATGAAAATCATCAAAAGTTGAGGAAAAAAACATATTTTACTCCTTATATTAAAATACGTGCAATACCTTAAAAAGAAAAATAGCGTAAAAAAATTAAGAATATTTATCCATCTACATTTTGTGACGCATCCTTCTTCTCACCTAAGGAAGAGTCCATCAGGTCTTCTTGATGGGTGAAGAAGCTTCTCTTTAAAAATTGATAGTGATCTTTCCATCAATCAAGCTTGATAGATCTTCCTTCTTTTTTTTATTTTTGTACTTCTTTTTTAGTTTTTGCATAGATTATAACTCAACTCTTTATAGGATAGTATTACAATTTCTTAAGAATTATATCAATTAGATATTGATGTTTAATTCTAAGTTCATTTTCATTTGAATTTTTTTGGCATAAATCATAGTATATTTTCATATTTTATTTATAGTTTGATCTAAATATAAGTAGGATTATTATGAATGAATTTTTTTTATTAAATGTACAAAAATTATAGTTAAATTAAAATAATTTTATATTAATTGATCTATAATTTGATGGTTTGTTTTTATTTGATTTGAGAAGTCTAATTGATGTTGACTGATTTCTTAATCTACAGTTTGGTGGTTCATTTTCATTTGATTTGAGAAGTCTGACTGATGCTGACTGCTTCCTTGTACCCTTCCGCTGATTTTGGAGCCTCGATTGAGTTGGCAAACTTATATTGAGGGATGAATTTGAATTTTCTTCCAAGACTTGCTTAGATATGAAGAACGACTTAGAATTTGTGTAACTTTATTTTTTGTACATTTTAATTTTTTTGTACATAGAATTTGTGTTAACTTTGTTAAATCTCCGTGTTTGTTGATTTTCTATATTTTCTTTATTTTTTTAGGGATCCCTTTAATCTATTCAATTAATTAGTCCAACTAGCGTGAGTTTAATAAAATGTGATTAAATTAGTATGTAGGTTTTCATACTATTATATATTTTTTAATTAGGTTTTTATATTTTAATTGAGTATTTATATTAATTTTAATTTTGTAATCAGGTTATTATGTTAATTTGTTGTAGTAAGAAATTTGTTAAACTTGACATAATATAATCATATACAATATGATGTCAAATATTATTCCCAGTCCAAATGATTTTATCATTACACATGAATTTTTTTTATCTAACGCATTTTAACATTTCCTATTTTTCATTCTTAGCATGTCTATTATCTTTCAAACCATAACTCAATCCTAAATTATGGATTTTGTATTCTCCTATAACCCAAATCCTAATGTGTGATTAAAATCCTTAATTTGATTGTAATATTGTTTGCACTTCCTTAGTCATCTCTCTAATAATTTGTGGTTTAGGATTCACACTTTTGTAATATGCTCATGTATATTGTATATTGATTTAAGATTTGCATCTATGTACATGTATATAATAAAATATTCTATCAAGTTTAACAAATTTAATAATCTACTTTTTAATTACATGACATTCTAATCTAATATACTTGTCAAAAAAGCAGTACCACCTCATTCATTGCGAAGCATAAGAGCTTTAAATGCAACAAGACTGCAGGACCTTGAATGTGTTTGGGGAGGCAAAACAGTGACATTTATGAGAAACTAGGTAGTTTAAGATTACTGAATGTCTATGTTTTAATATTTTTTGTTATTATAATATTAATATAAAGTATTTATTGACTTTAATAATAATTAATTTTTATTAAAAATTTGATTAATTATTTTTAATGGGATTTTAAATCTTCCTTTTCAATCACATATTTATGTTTTAATTGTCGTTTATGTAACATGAATTTAGATTTTGAAAAATTAAAAAATTAATAATATCAGTTACATCAATATATAAAAGTTAATGAAAACTTTCTGTCAAAAAAATTAATGAAAACAATAAAACTACAGACAAGCTAATTAATGATTTCTCGTCATCTAGAAGGTTTCACAAAGTCCAGTCTAAAGCAAATGAGGAAAACGGGTATCATTAGAATAGGCGTTGGATTTCCATTGCACTATCGATGATGATTGAAAATTAAGTGAAAAAATACTTTTGAGGTAAAATTCCTTTTACAAAATGATCATGATTCTTATTTTCATTTTCATTATAGTTTTATTTGTTGAATTGTATTGAAATATATGCTGTAATAATTTTAACCGCAAATAAAGCATGCACGAATTGTGATAAATTACACATGAAACCAGGGTTGGGCTTATCCCTATATTTCTAACTTGTCTGACGCGTGATTGAGAAAGGTTTGTTTGTTGGCAATGCTATATAGTATATACATTCATTGGAATTCAATTAATAACGGAGCATGTAAAGTATTAGGAGTCATATATGTGACGTTACTGTGCATTGCATGTGGATCTTCTCCTCTTCCAATATCATCAAACGTGGGGGTATCAGAGCGGTGTCCATCACCATCAATTAAGTTTGTCTCCGAGCACTGCATAAACTCATGTCACGTTCTTCCCCGTGTGTGTATATATATATATATTATAGTTTTAAAAAATTTAAACATTTTGACAAGGGTTTAATTTTCATATTGTAATGTGCATATAGAAAAAAATTGTTAGAAGAAATAAAAGTTATTTTTGATAATTTCTATTTTTTTTAAATAGTCTCTAGATATCAGTTGAAAAATGTATTTTCTGCAAATAAAAAAAAAAAACTGATGTCACATACATCACTTCATAATTCACACAAATGACTAAGGATTTAGTATAAATTATTACCTTCGTTATAAATGTGAATTTGTTTTTTATACCCATTTTTTATTAACTTGGTGGACAATTTCTTGTAAAAAAATCTTTGACATCTAAGGACTAATTTTTAAGTAGTTGTAATAAGATAGATTGCTTGCAATTATATATGACTCATGGAATAGTTTTCTAGATACATAGGCGTCGTCCCATGAAGTGTCTACCTGTTATATCACATTCTTAACTATAAACAAAAAAAAAAATCTTGCAAGTACACCAAATACGGCTTTCTATTTCCACAGCAGCAACCATTTAAATTTTGAGGTGGCAGATAGACCCATTTTCTCACCTCAGCCAGACTCACAACATGATTATGTACCGGTTTGTAGTTATAGTAGCATTACTAATTTTTCAAACTAAGTAAAAGAATGCGGCATTTCAATTTTGACCGTTCCTTAATTAGTAGGATTTTTTTAAAAAATTTAAACTAGTGTTTGAATCCTGTATTATAAAGGTTAATTTTTTTATAATTTAAATTTATTATAAATAAATAATTTAAATTCTAATGTACTTTATTATTAATTAAAATTTATTAAAAATCATAATCTTTTTATAAATTCTACATCTTGTTTAATAATTATCACGTACTCTTATTTTATTTTTAAGTTTAATAAATTTTAACTAATGATAAGATGTATATTAAAATAAGTGTATTAAAGAGTGTAATGTTGTGAACATTCTTTATATTTCATCTACACTCATATATAAATAAAAATAACTAATTTCACATTAAAAAAGTTAATTGAATACCATTTAATTTTTCTAATCTTAAGGAAAATAGGAATATTTCTAAAATGTCATTCATTAAAATTTTCTATCATAAATAAAATAATAATAATTGAAAAAAATTAGAATTAAATGAAATTATTTTATGAATGACAACATTAAATAAGACAAAATTAATTAGATTGATTTATATTTAAATCCAACATACAACACCATTTTTTTACTTTTATATGAGTTTAGAGAGTATTAATTATTTGCACCCGAACAATAATTAACAAAAAAGAAATATTTTTTAGAGTTAATGATCATGTACTCTTTGTTTAGCCAATTTCGTATTTCTTGTGTGTAAATTGGTTTTCTCTAATAAATTGCCTATAATTATTTGCCACCGCTAAATTTTTAGAGTGGTTATTATAAAAATTAATAAATTTGTGTTTGGATAATTATAGTACAAATTGTTTGACACGGTAAATGAATAGTGTATTTTCTTCAGTTTTACACTTTTTTTTTATGAATCAACTAAATAAAAGTTGAATACACACTTGATAGTTTTGTGTGAAGATATTATTTTAAGCGTGATGTGTCCCAGAATCTCTCTCTCTATTGAAAGCATCAAAGTAAAATTTAAGCAACATCCTGAACTCATATATATTTTTTCATTCACACACTTGCACTCGTAACATTGTTTAAGAAAACGTCGTCTTCCGCGTAAAGTGGATCTATTGTCTTTTTTTTGTTTGTTTTTTAAATTGGCATGGTCAGACTCAATGGGTACTAACGACCCTTTCAACTTTCTTTTGCATGCAATCCAATACAAATTAAAAACAAGCAACACAGTCTGATTTATTTTCTGATCCTCACATTATTATATCACATAATAAAATAATACTTTATGGTTAAAGAATGAGAATAAATATTAAATAATCATGCTCAAATGACACTGACATTGTCAAACAATTAATGCAGACTGAATCACAGCTGACACCAGCTTAATATTTGACGCCGTATTTCATTTCATTTCAAATACTATTATTATAAAATGTTACTTTGTCAATTTAAAACTCAGTATTTTCTGTGTATGCTAAGTCATATATAAGTTGTATCAAAGTCATATCCAATACATGATTTCTCAATTGAGATTAATATTTGCTAAAATTGATGATTATTCCATATTAATAACATGCTAGTAAAAAAAAAGTCATATCCAATATGTTGTTTTGAGGAAAAATAATTAACTGGTTACTTAGACTGATATTCAAGCGTGATTTAGATCCTTTAGAGTTGTTTTCGAAACTGCATGAATCTTGAACTTTAAAATTGTAAGTTTTTTTTTTATAAAAATAGTATAAATAAATTGTGTTTGTGCTGTTAATAAAGACCCTCGGATTCTTATTGCTGCCATTGTATATTTAAAAAAAATAAAGACCGTTAGATCCAAACTTTATATTCGTATCAAACAAATATTAGTATCGACACATGTCCGAAACTGATATTTACTATTTTTGAATCCAAACTTCATATCTCTGTCAATAATACAAGTCTTTCAAAATATTTAGTGCACTGTATAAGAAAAATTAATGCAACGACCTTCGAAATAAGAGTTCTCACTTAATGACATCATCCCAATATTTTGTTAAAACATTTGACTAAATAACATGTGACAGATCTTTATTATTAATTATTAATCCACAACCATTAATTAATTAGTTCGTAATCTAAGAACAAGGTGAAAACAATAAAACTAAAAGGAGGCTTAAATCTCAAATAAATTTATAAACTCATGAACAAAATAACATCCTAAAAACTTACATATCTTCCCATGCACATCTTCTAAGATGTTGTTTGGAGATTACTTAAAATTTAAAATGAATAGAAAAAATAAAACAAAAAAAGTTAAAACTTCTATTTTTCAATGTCAACTTTTTTCTCCTTATTTTTCTCCTTTTCTGTCTCTCCTTACCTAAAGACACTGTAAAAGTTAAATTGTTTATTTTAAAGGCAAAATGAATAATTTTATTAAAGAACAGAATTAATCAAAAAGTGTGCCTAGACTGTTAATGTTAAAACACACGAGTACAAAAAAGTGAGCATTGCAAATGTAAGAGTTAAATTGTCCTTCGTATTTCTTTAGTTTTTTTTTAGATGGGCTTTTCAGAGAATTCTCAAGATGGTGTTTCTTTGCTTTTCTTTTTAAAATTAATTACTTTTTTAGGAAAAGTTTAAAAAGTGGGTTTATTTAAAAACTTGTATGTATAAGATTTTAGACATTTCGATTTGACTACTCAAAATAAGTTTTATAAATGGAGGAAAGATCAAATCATATCTTAGACAAAACAGCACCTTATTAATTTTTTAATTTTACATTTTAAGAATACGAAAAGTGGATGTAATTTTTTTAGCTCAAAATTTCTATATTCACTTGTAATGGATTTTACCATAACCAACAAGAACCTTTATTTATTTATTTTTCCGTTTAGATTTAATTCATCATTTTGTCTATATAGTTACTTTTAATTCTTATACTTTAAAATATTTATTTTAGTTCTTACATTATCATTTTTAATCTCTTAATTTTTACACATATCATTTTTAATCATTTATCTCTACAACAAAGACTAAAAAATAAAAACTAAAATTAGATATTTTTAAGTATAGAAACTAAAAGTTAAAGTTTTGGTAATTATAAGTTAAAATAAATTATCAAACCTTTTATTTAAAGAAGCATCTATGCATTATCATATGAAATTTGGGGATAAAAGCCTTTAATGAATTAATTAGTAATACTTAGTTAATACCACTTACTTTAAACTTTAAAGATGCTCATCAGCTTAGCAGGATCCAATTAAGGAAAAGAGAGAAATTCATTGATTAGTAATAAGAGCATCATTGAATAGAATAGTAATAAGAGCATGTGAAGGGCTTCTTTGACCTTTTTCTACGCATCCTTAAACTAGTATATTTCTTCGCTTGCGTCACCTCTTAGACTTTTGTAACCTTCCCATCGGTATTACACTTCTTGCATCTTAGGAACTGCAACAACTTTTCTTTATTCTTCTAGCAGCAGCCGTCACGTACGAAAATAAAGCATTTTCTTTCCCTCCCTTCCCTCCACCCACTTGGGTTTGTTCAACTCTGATCTAATATTCGTGCGCGTGTATTTCACACAACATTTATGCTTATTTTTCTTTAAATATATTTTGGATTTGAGTTTTATATATAATAAAATGGCTATCAAGAAAACTATTACGTTAAATATATAATTTATTCTTTATGTCTGTCATAGATTTTCAATTGAGAAAAAAGGTCATACACACAAATAAATTTTTTTTATTAACGAATGTTATTATATACATTATTATATGCACAAAAGTTATTAATTTGGTCCTTACGATCACATCTTGATAGTTAATTTTTTTACACATTTTTAATTTGATTCTTATATACATAGAGTTCTATATATATATATATATATATATATATATATATGTATATGTATGTATAGAGGATCAAATTACATATTTTTGCCTAGTCTTTTTTTCCCTCAAATAATATTACTTGCTTTCAAAGAATTAAAGGGAAGAAAAACCAAAACCATGAAAAGGAAACAAAAATCAACATGGAAAAAGAAACTATTCTTTTCATTTCTGGTAATAGTCTTTTGATAACATTTCTAATGAATATTCTAAAATGTTTTATTTGGAATTAACTTAATTTGATTTGAAATAAGTGCATTACTTTAACCAGAAATCAATTATCGTTCCTGGAATTTATCATAAAAAAATATTTAAATTGGTTTATAAAATAATTTTCACCATTGAAACACATGAAAGATGAATTCACCTCATGATATATTTGTGATTTATTTCATCATCCATGACAAATGTAAAAGGCTTAACTAAACAGGAAAAAACATCAATTCAAACAATTACAACGATTAATTTGTATTTAAGTAAATTCTATTATACATTTCCAAAACAAAACAAATTTTAAATAAAAAAACTGTAAGACCCAGCTATTACAAATAGTTTTATCTTGTTAATTAAATTATTTTTTGGAATCATTCCGAATCTAAGAACTCGCCTTGTTTTATTCACAGTTGGCATCTGGCTTGACTGTCATAAATTTTGAGGCCCGTAAGCAGATTCCGCGCATCCCTATTAACTAATAACTACTACTATTTTCTTCTCAAGAAAATAATTAGTCTGTTTTTTTTCTTCTGCCAAAAACGCTTCTTTAGCTAATTTATAAAACACAACTTCAATTAAGCAAAAAAATGTTGAATTGGCACTCCCATTTGATTCGTACTTGTTACGAAATGTTGCATGTGGTTCCAGAAAAATAAAACAAAGCATTAGATAGATATTACTAGTTATTAGTTTTTGTTATATTAGTTATTAGTTATTTAGTTTATTAGTAGTTTATAGTCTTAAAACCGAGTTTGGAGGAGAAAGAGAGAGAGAGAGAGAGATCCATTCCCTTGTGCATGTTGAAAAGTCTATTCTTGTTAGCCACGGCGAGTCAAACTGGGATGGTCGTCAGATTTCAGCTTCCAACCCAATTAAACACATAATAGGTTGCCTTGTTTCTCTTCAGTTTCATTCCAAAGTTATACCTTTCAGCTCTCACAAGGGAACCTGTGTTTTTTTTCTTTTCATTTCTGGGTCTATCATTTTTGTACAGATACATATAAAAAAACAGTTTTTTTTCTTTTGGTTTGTGTTAAGGTTGTTCTTTTGTTTGTTGGTTCCATTTCTTCATTGATTCTACATCACATCTCTTTCTTGGGTTTTCAAAACTTGGTTTTCGAGGATCACTTGAGTCATTGGAGCTTGGTTTGTAAGTTGAAGGGTGAATCACACAAGTTTGTGAGGTTTGGCATAGTTGGAGGAATGGCTGGGGGGAGAAGGAGGAGGCACCACTTCAGCAGAATCCATGCATTCACGTGTGGGAGAGCTTCTATGAAAGAGGAGCATTCACTAATAGGAGGCCCTGGCTTCTCAAGGAAAGTCTATTGCAATGACCCTGAACGTGCCACAGCGAGTCTTCTCAATTATGGTGACAATTATGTCAGAACAACTAAGTATACATTGGCCACATTCCTCCCCAAGTCCTTGTTTGAGCAGTTCAGGAGGGTTGCCAATTTCTACTTCCTCGTTTGTGCAGTTTTGTCTTTCTTTCCGGTGTCTCCTTACTCAGGCATCAGTAATGTTGTCCCTCTACTGGTTGTGGTTGCCGCCACAATGGTCAAAGAGTTCATTGAGGATTTTAGCAGGAAAAAACAGGTAATGTTCTCTAATTGTTACGTCAGAGTCATTCTGCTGCAAATTTCTGGTTCATATGGTGTTCTCTTATCTTAATGCATATCTGTGATACAGGCTTTTTTGCTAGAAATTTTGCAATGTTCATTTCATTATCTCTAGACTAGAACATGTGGCTAATGATTGCTTTGCAGATTTGTGAAATATAATCTTTATTAATTGGCTTGGAAATTTATGATGAGAGTTGTTGTGGTAAGGAAATTGTGAGAGGCAAAGTGGTTTCTGTGCTAAATCCATGCTTTGAATTGTGTTAAGATTAATGTGCACATTGGGTCAGATACCTTTTTTTTCTTCCTAGCATGTGCATAATTTCTTTGACAAATAGGTAGATAGTGTTGCATTATTGTTAGTGAACTTTTTTGTTTCATAAAACGCATAAAGGTTATATTTTCTGCTACTCTTGATTAATCCTAGGTTGATAATATTGTTTTATAATTTCATCAGGATATAGAGATGAATAACAGAAAAGTTAAACTGCATCGTGGAGGTGGTGTTTTTGACTATTCTAAATGGAGGGATTTGAAAGCAGGAGATCTAGTGAGGGTGGAAAAAGATGAATTTTTTCCTGCTGATCTCATTTTACTTGCATCAAACTATGATGATGCAATTTGCTATGTTGAGACCATGAATCTTGATGGAGAGACAAATCTGAAACTGAAACAAGCACTGGAAGCAACTTCAAAGTTGCAAGAAGACTCGAACTTTCAGAATTTCAGGGCTGTCATCAAATGTGAAGATCCAAATGCAAATTTGTACACATTTGTTGGTAGTATGGAGCTCGGGGATCAACAGTACCCTCTTGCACCTCAACAGCTACTGCTTAGGGACTCTAAGCTGAGGAACACAGATTTTGTTTATGGCGTGGTAATATTTACTGGACATGATACAAAGGTTATGCAGAATGCAACAGATCCTCCATCCAAGAGAAGCAAAATTGAGAAAAGGATGGATAAGATTATCTACTGCCTCTTCTTTGTACTTATTTTAATTTCTTTTATTGGGTCCATATTCTTTGGGATTGCAACAAATGATGACCTTGAAAATGGAAGAATGAAGAGATGGTACCTTAGACCAGATGATACCGAAATTTACTATGATCCAAATGAACCAGTAGCTGCAGCAATCCTGCATTTCTTCACAGCACTTATGTTGTATGGTTACTTGATTCCAATTTCCTTATATGTATCCATTGAAATTGTAAAGGTTCTTCAAAGCGTTTTCATTAACCAGGATGTGCACATGTATTATGAGGAAACTGACAAGCCAGCACACGCTCGTACATCAAATTTGAATGAAGAACTTGGCCAAGTTGATACCATACTTTCAGATAAGACAGGAACTTTGACTTGCAATTCTATGGAATTCATCAAGTGTTCTATAGCTGGGGTTGCTTATGGACGTAGAGTTACAGAAGTTGAGAGAGCTCTATCTAGGAGACATGAATCACATCCAGGCCAAGTGTTGAAAAAGATCAGTGAATCAAAGTCATCCGTTAAAGGGTTTAACTTTATGGATGAAAGAGTCATGAATGGAAATTGGATCAAAGAACCCAATGCCAATGTAATCCAGAACTTCCTACAGTTGCTGGCTATATGCCATACTGCAATACCTGAAGTCGATGAAGAAACAGGTAAGGTTTCATATGAAGCTGAATCACCAGATGAGGCAGCTTTTGTGATAGCAGCCAGGGAACTTGGATTTGAATTTTATGAAAGGACACATACAACTATTTCACTGCGTGTATTGGACCCCATATCAGGCCAGAAAATCCACAGGTCAGGTTATTGTTCTTATATGCGAAGGTTTAATTTTCTAATATCTTTTTATACACATATATATAAAATCGAAGCTTGAGTTATGTATTAAAACTGCATATAATTTCACTTGTGCAGGTCCTACAAACTTTTGAATATATTAGAGTTTACCAGTGCAAGAAAGCGGATGTCTGTAATTGTGAGAGATGCGGAGGGAAAACTGTTGCTACTTAGCAAAGGGGCTGACAGGTTTGTCATGTCATGCTTGGCTATGCTAAATACATTGTGAGCATCATTCAATTTGTTTTAAAAGTTCATAACATTAAATTGCTTTACTTTTCTGGCTTTCACAATCAGTGTAATGTTTGAACGAATTGCGAAGAATGGAAGGAATTTTGAAGAGAAGACAAAGCAGCACATTAGTGAATATGCTGATTCTGGTTTGAGGACCTTGATACTTGCATATCGTGAACTTAATGAGGAAGAGTACAATAAATTTAGTAAAGAGTTTACAGAGGCCAAGAACTTAGTAAGTGAAGACCAGGAGCAGATTGTTGAGGGGATAGTACAAAATATTGAGAAGGATTTAATTCTTCTAGGTGCTACTGCAGTTGAAGACAAACTACAAGATGGGGTATGCTCTATATACTGTTTTATTTTCTGAAAGTAGAGGGAAGCAAGGCTTGCTCTCTTTTTATACCAGAGTGTTCAACCTAATACAATTTTGTGTAGGGGTGTAAGTGGCCTAGGTTGAGTTTTGTTTATTTTTCAACCCAATCCAATTAAACTTGATTGGATTGGGTTTGTCTTTTTTTATTTTGTCAACCCAATCTAATCAAATCCAATTTTAATTGGATTGGATTGGCTTGATGGTTGGATCATTAAAAAAATGTCACCTCTTTAAGTCTTAAGAAAAAAATTAAAATAATCCTCAAAGTAAAAAATAATAAGAATATTTTTTGACAGAATAATAAGAATATTTTAAACATCAATATTTATAAAAATTGTACTATTCATATGATAAACATAAAAAAAAAACATAAATATGTACTCACATTACCATTCACAAAACAATGTTATTACCTTAAAATAATCAGAAAAAGATAAACTCAGAAAATGTATTATCTTAAGACAAACAATATATTACCTTAATAACGAGATGTACTTAGTTTAGGATTTCTATATTAGTAATTTTAATTGTATGCGGGTTGGGTTGAGTTTTGGTTGGGTCCACAACTTCAAACCCGTCATCCAATCCAATTTTAAATTTTTAATCGGGTTCATTAAACTAAAATCAAACAAATCCAATAACCCAATCCAACCCACAAAAATTTAGTTGAATTGGATTGGATTCGGCGGGTTTGCGGATTGGTTCCAATCCGCTTACACCCCTAATTTTGTGTACACATAATTGAAATCACTTTAATAATCAGTTCTATATGTTGTGTTCTTATGAATCAGTTCATGTTGCACAGGTTCCTGAATGCATTGACAAGCTAGCACAGGCTGGGATTAAGCTATGGGTTTTAACTGGTGATAAAATGGAGACAGCAATAAATATTGGGTAAGTGCAAAGATTATCAATAAATTTTGGAATTGTGTGTGCAAATGATTTGATGTCACTGATTTGCAAATTTCTGTGTGGTTGCAGATTTGCTTCTAGTTTACTCAGACAAGGAATGAAACAAATTATAATTAGCTCAGATACTCCAGAAACTAAGTCATTGGAGAAAATGGAGGACAAATCTGCTGCTGAAGTGGTAAACAACTCTGATCCTTAACTTCTGTCAACAGGCACTGATTGCCATTTAGCATGTCATGGGATGATTGCATGCTCTATAGGTTGTTATTTTACACAAGTGAAGCAAGGAAATCCCGTATATAACATAAATGAATAAGAGTGCATGAAAAAGGGACTTGCGAAACTGAATATAATAGCACTTATATCTACATGCACTACACTTATCAATTAGATTACATGACATGTTGGATTGGGAGGGGGGTGGGGTAGAGGTTATCTTGTTTTTATAGTTCAATATATATTGATGGCTTCCAATTTGATGGAATCTTACTGATTGTTCAGGCAATTAAATCAAGTGTTCTTCGTCAACTAAGGGAGGCAAAAGCATTACTTTCGACATCAGATGAAAACTATGAGGCCTTAGCCCTGATCATTGATGGGAAGTGTCTTACTTATGCACTAGAAGATGATGTAAATGACTTGTTTCTTGAACTTGCCATTGGCTGTGCATCTGTCATCTGCTGTCGTTCATCTCCCAAACAGAAAGCACTTGTGAGTTTTCGTTTTTTAATCCCACGATGTATTTTCCCATTCTTTCTTCATATGTAAAAGTTCAGGTTGCACAAGTTTGGCTTCTGATTATTGTGTTACAGTTGGGCTTGGATTTGATGTCTCACTTGACATAAATCTCTTAAAAGTTTACAATGATCAACAGGCAAAGAGAATATTACTGCAAAGCAATATATTAAAAAGGGCAAATCATAGTGTCATCCTTTGGTGGTTTTTCATGCTCAGTCTCTGAAAGATCTTCTACCTAATAATGCAGGTTACAAGACTGGTGAAGATGAGAACTGGCAGTACAACACTAGCTATCGGAGATGGGGCAAATGATGTTGGAATGCTCCAAGAAGCAGACATTGGAATTGGTATCAGTGGCGTAGAAGGAATGCAGGTAAATCTGTAATATCTTGCATATTATTTTCTTTTCTTTTCCCCCCGTACCTTTCTATAACCCTGACCCTGAATTTGTATTGTTTTTACTTTTCTTGTCTCTTACATTTTTACTTCATTAAAACTTTCAGGCAGTTATGTCAAGTGATATTGCAATAGCCCAATTTCGGTTTCTAGAGCGCTTACTTCTTGTGCATGGACATTGGTGTTACAGAAGGATATCATCAATGGTAACAATCTTGTCTTGTCTTCACATATGTTACAAAATATTATAAGGTTCTTTATTTGGCATATATTTATACTGATCTGTGACCTATTGCAAAGTCTTAGCTCAACTAAGATCAATAAAATTATTTAGGTTTCTGACAAACTTGACTTTTTGTTTGGCAGATCTGCTATTTCTTTTACAAGAATATTGCCTTTGGCTTCACTCTGTTCTTCTTTGAGATGTATGCCTCATTCTCAGGGCAAGCTGCATACAATGATTGGTTCATGTCACTATACAATGTATTCTTCACTTCACTTCCTGTAATTGCATTGGGAGTGTTTGATCAGGATGTCTCTTCTAAATTATGCCTCAAGGTAGGCCTCCAATCTCAGTTGCTTCATGATGGCTAATAGTTGAAATTCAGTTCCTCAGTGATATAAGTATAAGCTACATGACTGTTCACTTCTCATGAATCCTTTCTTTTGATTTCATTTTTCAGTTTCCATTATTATATCAAGAAGGCGTCCAAAACATCCTATTTAGCTGGAAACGGATCATCGGTTGGGCATTGAATGGAGTTGTGACTTCTGCCATCGTATTCTTCTTTTGTGTCCGTAGTATGGAATACCAGGCATTCCGTAAAGGCGGTCAAGTCATGGGGCTGGAAGTTCTTGGTGCCACCATGTACACCTGTGTTGTGTGGGTGGTGAATTGCCAAATGGCATTATCTATCAGTTACTTCACTTACATACAACATATATTCATCTGGGGAAGCATTCTATTCTGGTATATATTCCTCCTGGCATATGGGGCCATAGACCCTTCCTTCTCAACCACAGCCTATAAGGTCTTCATTGAAGCTCTTGCACCAGCCCCATTTTTCTGGATCATAACTTTGCTCACTCTTATTGCTTCCCTCCTTCCATATTTCATCTATGCTTCCATCCAATTGCGTTTCTTCCCTATGTATCATCAAATGATTCAGTGGATGAGAAACGACAGGCAAACAAGTGATCCGGAATACTGTAATGTGGTAAGGCAGAGATCGATTAGACACACAACAGTTGGATTCACAGCTCGTTTGGAAGCATCCAAACGTTTTGAAGCATCCAGAAGAGTTGAAGCATTCAACCCTTTTGAAGCATCCAATCATTTTGAAACATCCAAAAGACTTGAAGCTTCCAAACGTTCCGAAGGGAAGTCTGAGGACAGATAGCCAGAATTTTTTGTTGTTGTTGGATGTTAAATTCATTAGTCAAAGTGTAAATTTTTCCATAGGTTACAAAGCTTGTACATATTTAAGGTAAAGGAGCGATTTCCTTCTGCTGCGTGACAAGAATCCTTAAAGGAAGCAAAATAAAGCAATCTGTTCGTTGGTTTTTTCGTTCAGAAGATTATGATAAAATTTGGCGGCTTCAAGATTAGAAAGAAGGTTATGGCAAAAAATAATCTATGAATGTATGTTATTGTAGGATAGAAGAATTGATTCATTCTTTCATGGTACAAATCTAGTGGCATTTGAGCCCGGCTTGTTTTTTGGTGCAGTTTGCTGGTTAATAATAATCAATAGTTCCTAATGGCCTTCACATCTAAGCTCTTCTCAACTTCCTAACATTGTGCGTCTTTGTCCTGCCATCTTTGGCTGAATAGGATTACCGATTTTTTTAAAGCCCAAAAGTTCTTCTGGCTTTTTAAAAGGCACAAATTGGCTTTATTATAATGAAAACAATAGGATCGCAATTGCATAGTTACATAAATCTCTCGATAATTCTGCCGTGCGCATCAAATTCACCATATCACGAATTCTATAACGAATTTTCTTTAAAGAAAGTAAAAAATCAAGTACTAACACAATCGCGTACCCATACATGCAGGAACACTTATACCTTCAGCCTGGAGGACAATTGGACAAACCCTGAATGAGATTGAACACTAACGTAAGCTGTTTACCTCTGACACTGATTTTAAAACGCTTTATTGGAATATATGTAAATAACTGACAATTGATAAAGCACTCATACTTTAGGAGTTTGACTTCTTAGAGCATTTTGAATGAATTTTTTCATCACCTTTTTGTGATTCCCATATTATTTTTGGTGGTACTCGTGTCTGACACTTATAAGAAATTCATGCAAAATTTTGTTCAAATACAAAAAATTGAAAAAATCTGCAAGAAACTCCAAATAATCCACACATTTATATTTTTTTTTAAAACTTAACATTTTTTTCAGTTTTTAAAAATACAAATAAAAAAATTACTGAAAAGATTAACCCTCTCTAACTATTTTTATTTTTAAAATTAACCCTTCAAAATTCACTCATGTTTTCATACTCTTTTCCTCACCTTTCTTTCTCTTCTTTCTCTCTTCCACGCGTGCTTCCAGATCCTTCCACTCACCTTTCTTTCTCTTCTTAGCATGTTTCCACATACCCTTCCACTCACCTTTCTTTCTCTTCCTAGCATGCTTCCACAAACCCTTCCACGAGTCTTCCTATGCGCATAGCCTATTCCTCTTCTTTCTGGTCTCCACAGTCAGCTGACACGACCGTTCCTCAAGCCACCACCGCGACCTCTTCCTCAAGCAACCACCTTCCACTATTGCGGCCTCTTCCTCGCGCCATCTGGTTTGGTGTGCTTTTGTTCAATATTGTTATTTTTCCTCTTTATTTTCCGGGTGGTTGAGCTAAATAATTTTATTTTATTGTTAAAAATCAGTTTCTTATATAAGCAACGCTCCTCTTACTTCAAGAAACAATTCTGTCATGCAAGCACTATCTAGTACAAATTTTTTTCACGGAAATAGTTCTTCATGTTAAGGAACAGTAGAAACACTCCCCATTGGAGGGGGGTCCATTAGTTTTAAATTTCCAATCATCAGAAAAAGGTAAAAAATGGATGGATCATCTTGTACAATAGAATTCATATATGCTAACAAGTTTTGTATTGAAAGGGAAGAGTTGTTTTTGTTTTTTATTTTTTAGAAACTAATTTTAAGAGATGAGGATTTAAGTGTAGTCACATAGTTTAGGATTCAAGCTCAATCAAGATCATTTAATTAGATTAAAATAATCACGTGTCTATTAATCTGCTTGTTTAATGATTAGAGTTATTTTATTCTACTCTTATATTTTAACAACAATTTCAACAAGAAGGTAAAAAAAAGAAAAAAATTATATAAATAAGAGTGATAACAAAATATTGTAAAATATAAAATAACATTATTCAAAGTAAAACATCGAAGCCAATGACTTAAAAGTAAACTGATAGAAACACGACTTTAGGAATTAAGCTCGGCGTGTCTGCCTAACACGTTTAGCCGTTTAGGAGTTGGAAAATTAAGTCAACATAGAAGCTATTCTCTTTCATTTCCACATCTTTCTCTGACTTGACTTGAAAATATGTAGCCATTTCAAACACACGGTAAGAAATGCACTCTAAATGGTATGAAAAAGTTTAGTACGAATTTCTTTACAAAGCATATATATACCTTGATATAATTAGCTTAATTATAATTTTAAAAGTAAAAAAAAAGGTAGAAATTGGCAGGAATTATGGGTAATTAGTATTAGTAATACCCAGTACAAACCAAATATCCTTATTTGATTCATTCATTCAAAACGAAACTAAAATAATTCAAAAGGAAAAAAAATCAAGAATATTCTACAACTTAGATGAAATGAATATATATGGTCACCAGAACGAGAGGCCTAGGAAATCAGAAGCAGAGCGAGCCATGATAGTGGCAAACTCAGTGAAGCTAATTACACCATCCCCATCGGTGTCAGCCTCTTTGATCATCTCCGTGAGCTCTCGATACGTGAGTGGCTGGCCCATTTTGGCCATTGCCCCGGCCAACTCTGCGGCCGATATGTAACCGTTGCCGTCACGATCGAAGCACTTGAACACCCCTAGGAGCTGTTCTTGGTTCAGCAAAACCTGTGCATTTATGTCAGGTAATATGGCTCTTACCAATTCATCAAACTCCACTTTGCCATTGGCGTTTGAGTCCATGTTGGCTAACAAGGCTTGGACTTGGTCACCCGAGGGCTTCAGCCCCAGAGACCTAAGAAGTGCTGCTAGCTCTAGCATTGTTAGGCTTCCATCTGAGTCCATGTCAAATCTTCCGAAAATCTCCCTTAACTGATTAAGTTGCTGAACTTTAAGCTTTGATGACATGTTTATTTTTTTTTTTTTTTATCAGTGATCGAAGACAGTCTCAGGAAGTTTATATAACAAATTATACCCTCTTTTTAATAAACTGAACTAGACTTTTGACAAATGACATGTTAATTAATATCAATGTAATGAATTACAAAATAATAAAGGAACCGCAATGTATGAGTATTGAGCACAATTAATGTGCCCCCCACAGAGAAAAAAAAATCAACCAAAAATTAATACATACACAGGGAATTTGCAAAGCAAAGAAGGGAACAACAGTTATGTTGAGAAGAGAAGAGGGGGGAGGAAGAGGAGGACATGTGGCTTATTTTAGTATCCTGGGATATGTGAGGTAAAGAGTGGGAACGGAAACGCGTCGTCGGTGGTTCATGTATATAAGATTATATAATACTAAACTATAAAGCTTTTCATGTGCGATTTCTAGGAAACTCAGAGGCACCGTTGTCTTAGATTCTTTTTGGTTCCATAATTCTTATAGTAGTACTAATTTAATCACGATAATTGTTATCCTCGTAATTTTGGGGTCCTTTTACGATTTTTTAAAAGGGTGATAGTTAATGTTAGCTAGTCATGGTAAACCTTGCTCTTTGAATCGCATAGGGCGATAATTTTAAATATCTTGTATGCATGTCACAACAATTATATATGTAAGATGGAAAGGCAAAAAAATGGACATAAAATAGTAGTTTTTGACAATCTATATATAGGAGATTTCCACCGCCCTGCGGTGATCTAATAATTAAGAAATTCAAATGTGTGATGAGTTGTAAAACTGGAGGATGTATCAATTAATGTGCTATAAGGTCAACGTTATTAAAATTGACAAAAATGATCATGATGATATATACTTAATAGGAGATTAGGCGTGTATACCCTTGTTGAGATATTAAGAAATTAAAAGATAAAAGGTGTAAAATATGTAATACTAATATAATATGACGGAAAAAGAGAGGTACAGAAAAAAAAAGTGTAAAGAGAGGTGGAATTGCTGTGTAAATGTATATTATTAGTAAAATTTGCTAAGTAAAATTCATATAGGAGTTGAATTCATGACTTATCATAACTTTTTATTTAAGAATAAAATAATAAATCATTAAAATATTTGCTTTGTTTAATTAAATTTATAACTTTTATTTTAAACGTATCATTGGTAAAATAATTATTATTTTTTAATTATAAAAATTTATGAATAAAATATTTAATATTTAATTTTACATGTATTTATTTTTATTATCAAATTTTATTTTAATATAAATTAATAAATTATTATATATAAAAATTGTTCTTATTTAATATATATTTTTTAAATTACATAAATAATATATAGATTATTTAAAAAATTATTTTATGTAATTTATAAAAATTATGTAAATTTAAAATAATATTTAAATAAAAAAATTATTATTTATTATAGTTAAAATAAAAATTTGTATTTTTATATATGAAAATAAATTTACATAATTTTTATAAATTACATAAAATAATTTGCATATTAATTTAATCTAATTTTGTTGATTTATATAATTGGTATTAAAAAAATTATTTATTAAATACTTTTTTATAATAAAAAGTTGTTAATATGGAAGTCTCCTATAAAATTAAATAATAAAATTTATTAATTTATATAATTAGAATAAAAATAATTTATATATTAAAATAAATTTACGTAATTTTTATATTTTAAATATTAATTTATGCAATTATATTTATATATAAGAGTAAAATAATTTATATATTAAAATCAACTTACAAAATAATTTATGTAAATAATTTATATATTAATTTATGAAATTTAATGACAAATTGGTAAAACTAAAATTAAAATATGTAAATTTTATTCAAAATAAAAATATATAAAATGATACAAAATAAATTAAAAATATTTAAATATTAAATATTTTGTAATTATAAATTTTACAATTAAAAAAATTAATAACTCTTCAACTAATGATACATAGTAATTATAAAATTAATTAAACAAAATATGTTTTATTATCTTATCTGTAAATGAGTTCAATTTTTATCAATATCTTTTTAATTTTTAGTGGTCAACTAACTAACAGAGTTAGAAAGATTAAAATTGTTTATTATGATAAATATGTGATTAAATGACAAATTTAAAATTATAGAAAGCCAAAATTATAATTTAGTCTTTTTTTAAGATATATGTTTGATTATGGATTTGAGTAATTAATTAGATTAGTAAATAAGAAAATAACAGTACGTAATATTTATGCCGCACATTGATTGCTATAAATCCGTAAGTGTGCGACGTTCTTCCAGTTAAATTGTTAATTCGGCTTTGGTTTCGTTTCAAGTTTGACCAAATAGTCAAATACTAAATGCTTTTACTATACTCATATTTGAATGAAAGTGACACGGCACATGACACCCTCAATCACCATCCATGTGATGCTCCCTCTATACCAGCTGATGTCTACAGCTAGGTTGAGGTGGCTTTATATTCATACTATTTTTCTTTGTTAGAAAAATGGATCATTCATTGAAATTAAAGAAAAGTTGAGTTGGGTTTGTCTCCGATCCATTCGTTCATTATTGTAAGGAAGGTACATCATGTACAAAGACAGAGATACATCTGATGGCATATTATAGCATTAATGTTCTTTCGCAAATCACCAACGTGTCCATGTACAGAAAATTGCCGTTCTTAACTAATTTCATCATCTCCTTTTTTTATTTTTATTTATTGCGAGGAAACGATGATTATGTCTTGTTCTCAAGCCTTATACTATCACCTTCGCGAGAAAGAGAAGACATTACGTATTAACTATTGGACTATTTATTGGAAGTATTTATAGGCATTAATTATTGTTTTACTCAATCTAAATGAATCAGACCTTCTTGTATTTATTAAAAAGTCTTCAATAAAAGAAACGGGCAGATGCAATTGGAGTTATGAGTCATCTAAATTAAATACCTCCACCTAACATCTAGCAACGTTTTTCATACTATACTCCCAAGTGTTAATGATATACTACATCCCTGAATAAAAAAATCCTCATTGATTTAAACTAAAATCATACTAGTAAAAATATGCATTATACTAAGACATATATATATATATATATATAAATGGTCAAATCTAATTAAATTGTCGACAACGTGTACGAATTACATAGGTTCGATACCCGCAAGTATAGTAACACGTACATGGTTACATTGGAACATATAATCAAACTTGGATTGTGTTTTGTGGAGCAACCTCACTTTGACCTTACAATGATCAATTTCCTCATGGTCATCACAAACCATCACCCTCGCCCCGACGCCCCCAACTTCAACATCTTTGCAAATACGTTCCCTTAATACGCGCTTTAGCCACTCACAAAAGCCCGTTCCTCTGATACTCTCCAATGGTTTTTTCGGCCTTCGGTTCCACTTGAGACACAAATAGCACGAAAGAACAGAGAGAATTATAAGCACAGTCATGACGGCAAAGAATGGACCAACAAATCCTGAGGATTTCCATGCACTAGGGCTTGGAACAGCAACAGCTTCTGGCTCTGCTTGTTGCTGCTGCTCTGGCTGCTGTACAATTGAAGACAATGCTGGTGTTGCCATGGTTAATTATATACATACATACATACATATATATATATATAATGTATATAAAGGGAAGTGATGGTTGGTTAATTAATATAAGAAGCTTCCTTAGCGGGGTGTGAAAACTTGAAATGAGTGGAAAGCAAACGTGGAAAGGGATGAAGGAAGCAGAAACACCTTTTGATTGTTTTTTTAACTTTCCACTTTTGCAGATGGTTTACATGCATGCGTGTCTTCCTTACTTCATTGTGCCCTGGCTTAGGCGAAAAGTAGGGTTTTAATTTCTTCATTTTATCATAAATAATAAAGGCCTCAATACCTCGGTTAAAACTTCAAATTTCCAAGTGAGCCACACCCACGTCACTGCATGTGAATGTGATAAATGTGATCTTTTTTCTCTATCCTTTTTATATTTCATTCACTACATAGATGTTGACTGCATGGAGTACTTTGAAGCTATCCTGTTGTTTGCTTGTTTTGTGGCCTTTGATGATGTTTAGGACTTAAGTAAAAGGGAAAAACTTATAACCAAAGACACTAATTCATTATATGACAAAGTCTCAGAGCGAAACAGATGACCTCTTGGATCTCAATACAAAAATATATTCATTAATTTGTTATTGGTTTTAATTTGATACATGGTAAGAATAAAAACTCTCTTAGGAACTTTAATTAATTAAACATCAGAGGGCAAGATATATCTTCATAAAACTTTAGAAATGTAGTTGTCTCTTTAATTTGACTCCTTCATTAAAAGTAAAATATACAAATTCAAAACTTGTAACAACTATATCAAATTCTGATTATGAGTCACATTTTATTGTTTATATTCTAACACTTATACCTAGGGTGAATTAGATGGTTTAATTTTAATAAATTTTTAGGTAAAAATTTATGCGATCAAATCCTAACAGCAATTTATTAAGTTTAAATCAAGTGCAATGCCACAATTCATCTAACACAATAAAATTATTAACGGTTTGAATTAGATTGTAATTTTTTATTTTATTTTTTAAATCTATTATTAATATTTTAAAATTCAAAAGTACATAATAATTATAATATAATATGAATTTAAAGTATTAATTAGATGGTTGGGCTTTATGCTCGATCTGTGCTTTCTGGTGTAGGTAAATTTTATCGGTACTAATTGTTTATACTTAATTGATTTTTGTTATTCCTCTTTTAGTACAAATCATATGTATTTTGTAGAAGAGATAGTTGTAAAGACCTAAATTATTATAGTTACTTTTAATATTATTTCATTTTCAAAGAACTAGTAATTTAAGCAACGTACATTAGTAAAGATTCTACAACGTATCAAGTATGTAAGTTGTAATATACTTTATTACTCATAGATATAGTTGTCATTATAAGATTACCTGTTATCAAGTTTGTCATACATTACCATATTAAACATAAAACATGTCAATTAAACTAGTTATGATCCTTAGCTATTTTAGATAGGTCTATATTAATACTTCCTCCTTCATTTTAGACATTTTCATCTAGACTTTCTTCTACATCAGCCTCGCCAATATATATAGGCTCCAGAGGAGGATCATGATAGCCTTGTGTATAAAAGGATCATTTGGGTTAAACATATTACTTAATACAGACACCGGAAAATGTATGCCAAAATATACATACATATGTATTACAGGATGCATTATCAGAACATAACAATTTACAACTTCATCAAGATATCATTCCCACTCTAATTCGTCAAGGAAGAGGATCACGGAGGCCATCTATAAAATAAATGAAACAAATCTAGGGAGAAATAAAATTTCTCAATGGACAAAATCTAAATCATCAAAACACATTAGTACATTAGTGAAACTTCATAAAATAATTATGCAACTACATGAATGCATGAAATGAATTTGTCACAGGTGTACACGGCCTCTACATCTTGTACTGTATGTATGAATGTTGTGGTCGTCTTATACTAATCATGCATGTCTTTCCATGTATTTGCACCTGATCTTTCTACATCTTGTACTAGATGTAGTATCATAGATCCTGTTCCACAAATCTCGTACTGGACTTGGAAACACGAATCAATCTTATTTACACATCAAAATCCATTATTCACATATAATCTTATGGAAAATATTTCCATCATCTCATTATACGTACCAGAAGGATGATTAAACCATTATACCTTATTCAAGCAAAATCCTACCAATTTGGGCAGGTCAATTTAATATTCTCAAGCTACAAAAATTCATGTTAGTAATCTAACAAATAAGCCATAATACATTTCTTCTTCCTTAAGGATATATGAGTATCTGCTGTAATAAAGGAGATGTCTTGTCAGCTGTGTTTATAAGCAATAGGCTAGCACAGCAGAAGCGTGCTCTTCCTTTCTTCAACCTTTGCGTTTTCTCTTTGTTCTCTCTCTAAACTTACCCAGAAAACCTCTCATTCTCGACCCCTCTGTGTTACCTTCAACCCGTGAGAACCACCATGGAACCCCGACGTCGAGAAGGGCCTCGTGGCCGGAGCAGAAGTTTAGGACAACCCGTCGTGTAGCTGTAGAACGAACTCCTGGTTAGGTAAGAGGAGTTTATTATGTTTGATAACAACTTTAGATACCATGGTTGGGGGCCAGGGAGTCCAACCATGACAATAACTGCATATCCCTGGTGCGTGTTGTTTTCCAGAAAAGCTATGCCTTTTTAACAAATGGGACGTGATATGCTTTATGTTTGTTGGTTGGTGTTTTGTATTGATGCTTAATGGTGTTCTTATGGGGGAGTTGATGCTGTAAGAACTCCTCATGCATGTGTGTGAAGTTGACATTTTGATGCTGAAAACTCCTAAGTCACTTTGTAGTAGTGTTTGTGGAGGTTCCGGGTACTAGGATGGGTATGTCGAGCTGAGCTGTATAGGTAGCATGCATGTGTGCATGCAGGACATGACTCTTAGTCCCTGTTGGCGGACGTCTATACACCGGGTTCTTACCCGGAGTCGTTTTCTTAGAGCTGCTAGGGATCATTTTGTAACGACCTGCCTTGTCGCTACTGTATCATATTCTTAATCATTTTTAATTACAATTTATAATTGAAGATCTTTAGGTTAATTATAAAAATAGTAGTAAATTTTTCGCGTGAATATAATCAATATCAGGAATTTTAAACACGAATTTTTAGTGATGAAATACCTCGTAATATATTTATATAAGAACATAATTTGGTGGTGATTACAAATAACCATGTCTGAAGGGTACAAAATTTTCAAAAGAAACAAAGGATTAAATATCGGGGTGTAAATAGCAAAATAATGAGGTGTAACAATTAGAACAAGGGGTGTAACTAGCAAAACACAACTCTTGCCCAGGATCTAATCCATAAACATCCCGGCCACTTGGCGGCTCCAACCAACATAGGTCATCTTCCCGGTCACCTACGGTTGTCCATCTTGTAACATCTCGGATTATAAGTTGTTAATTTGGACGTTTGTGTGTAATTATGTTTCTTAATTACTTGTTTTATTTTGATAAAGTGATGGTTGTTATTGTTCTGCCTTGGTATGCGTGTTTTATGATGGATGTGCTAAGTCAACTTTGATTGGCTGTGGTTGCTGCCCGAACACGCAAGGTGGACATGTCCTGTCAGCTGAGTACTTAAGAGCAGAAGTGTGCAGTGGAAGCGTATTTTTCTCTCTTCTCTTTGCGCTTTCCTCTTGCTTTTCTCCGTCCTCTCCTAAAAACTCTCACCCAGAACCCTTCCTCAACCTTCTTTTTTACCTTTAACCCACGAGAACCACCGTCGCTGCCACGATAGCCCGACGTCGAGAAGGTCCTCCTGATCGGAATGAAAGCACAGAACAACACGTTGTGTAACTGCAAAACGAACCTCTGATTAGGTAAGAGGAGCTTATCATGTTTAATAACGGTTTCAGGTAGCATGATTGAGGACCAAAGAGTCTGACCTGGACGATGGTTGCATGTCCCATGTGTGTGTTGTTTTCCAGTAAGCTATGTTTGTCTTATTGAATGGAATGAGTTACGCCTTGTGTTTGTGGATTTGGTTTTGTGTTGATGTTAAGGATATTCTGGTGTGGGGTTCCGGGAAGGGGGAGTTGACGTTCTAAGAATCTCTTCGTGCATGTGTGTAGAGTTGACATTCTGATGCTGAAAGGCTCCTAAACACTTTGCAAAAGTTTTCGTGAAGGTGTTGAGCACCGGGTAGGGATTGGCCGAGTTGTGTGTGTATGTGTTGGTGATGTTGGCTACCGGGTAGGGATTGGCCGAGTTGTATGTGTATGTGTTGGTGATGTCGGTTGTCGAGATGGGTTGGTCGAGTTGTATGTGTATGTGCTTGTGATGTCAATCGTCGAGATGGGTTGGCCGCGTTGTATATATGTGTGTGTGTGTGTGTGTGTGTGTGTTTGTGAAGCCGGCTGCCGGGACAGGTTAGCCGAGTTATGTATATATATATATATATATATATATATATATATATATATATATATATACATACACACACACACACATGTAGTATTTGTGGATGACGTATGTGAATTACGTCGAAGTCAGCCTATGTGATGGCTTGAGATGTTTTGTACCTTGATAGAGCCATAGTGAGAGGCAAGGTATAAACACATGAGATGCCGAAACCGAGTGGTGGACCTTGTAAGGACCACGATCAGTGCATCAGTGAGCCCGTGTTGGGGCGACTCTCGTTTGGGACAGTGTGTATGTAACATGGGAGGGTTTGTGCCGGGCCATAGGTTAATGGTGCCTATGAGAGACATACGTGGTTGTGGTCCGTGTTGGGGTGACCCTCGTTTGGGGCAGTGTGTATGTAACATGGGAGGGTATGAAAATCCTAGTCAGGGCGAGAAGTTCCTGTGCCAGACCATACATTGATGGCACCCATGAGAGACATACTTCATTTGCATGGCAGAAATAGGATGATTGACTGTAATAGTATGAGAAGTACTAGGGGACCACGTCTGTAGGGAGATCCTTATGACACCCGTTTGGTTGATCACCACGGGGGGGTGAGTCCTGTGCACGAAAGAGTGACCCCGACGGCAACTACAGCTATCATTTGGACTATGGATTTGGCCTATTTCTGGGATGGTACCACATTGCATGTTGAGAGCTGAGTCAGGAGCATGCATCATGTTAGGCATCATAAATTGACTCGTGGATTGTTCCTTGATGCGTGTTTATGCTGGTTATGCGTTGATATATTTGGACATTCTGGTGATACTGTGATGTGTGGATTGTTTTTCCTTGACCAATGTTACCTTTTGCTTGATATCTTATATGATGAACTCACCCTTTCTTTGTTGTGTCATGTGGTCTGGTACCTGTGATGATCGCGAACCCGGTTCGTGTGAGCAGATGAACAGTAGTAGGAGGACCGGGAAGATGATAACTTTTGAGTGGAGCCGCCGAGTTGTTGAGACGTCGATGTAACGAATCCTAGACAGATGTTATGTTTTGCTGATTACACCCCTGGTTTTATAGTTACACTCATGTTTTGCTAATTGCACCCCTGATATGTAATTTCTTACTTAATTCGTAAAACTCTTGTACGTTTTAAATATGGATAATTGTACTTATGATTAAAACATGTCTTGCATAAACAGATATATGTATGCAATTGGAATGCTTTCATACGCGTCTTGGTTATATTCATAATCGTCATGTGATTGTGAAAAAATTTACCATAGTTTTCCTTAACAATAAAAAGGGGTGTTCTTTTTATCAAAGGTTACGTTGATTGATGTTGTGGTTAAGAGTAGTGATACAGTAGCGACGTGGTGGGTCGTTACACGAAAGATATTGTTACTTTTGGCCAAATAATTTGATAAGAATTCGGATTAGTACGGATTCATGCGTATTTGGATTATAAAAAAGGGCGAATACGTGAATAAAAATAAATTGTGTCGATTACAAATAAAACCGGTGTCATACCCTAATTCTGTCCGGGTAAAATAAAAAATGAGGATAAAAAAAATGATGATGATAAAAAAAAAAAAAAAAAAAAAAGAAAAAAAAAAAAAATATATATATATATATATATATATATATACACATATATAAAACAGTAAAAAGAAAAAAGAAATAATAATAATAATATAAAAAAAGAAAAAGAGAAATAAAATAATAAGTAAAAAATAATAATAAAAAAGAAGAAGAAGATAACAAAAAGAAAAAAAAAACGCAACAGAGAGTAAAAAGGAAGAGAAAAAGGGCCAAAAAGCTCATTAGGTCAAAATAACAAGCAATATAAAAGGCACAAGGAAGGAACAGTAAAAAAGGGGAATTAATTGCACAGCAGCACGGATCCTGGAGAAGAAAAATCGAGCCAATCAGAGGTCGACATTTGGCGCCTCCGTGAAAGAAAGGGGAAGGGGTCTCCTGAGGTAGTTCTCATTCTCCCATTCTCTCCTTTCTTCCTCTCTTTCGTTCCTTATTCTTCTTTACGTTTTCTTTTCTTTTCTTTCCTTCTCTTTTGTGCTTCCCTAGTTCCCTTTGGTGATTTATTGTTTCATTTTGTTCAGAGTAGACTCCACTAGAGGTTTATTGTTTTTTTTTCTCTGTTTCATCTTCTTCATTGTGCTTTTCCTTTCATTTCCATGGTTTCTATCATTGAGTTTTGCGTTTTCTTCTTTTGCTTTTTTTCATTTTTGGTGTTTTCCGGCCATCACCACCACACCACCGCGTGCCACCGTGCACACCACCTTACTCCAGCCACTACCTTCCACCACCGCGGCCATCGCCACACACCACCACGAACCATCACACCACACGCACACCACCATCATCACCGTGCTTGTTTATTTTTTCTTCTTTTTCTTTCGTTTTGAGGCTAATTCCGGCCACCACCGTGGCCACCACCATCCCTGCCAACGTCCCACGTTGCTGCCGTCGTCACCGGCCACCCTTACGCTGCCGGGCCTCATGCTAGGTGGTGTCAAGGGGGGTTTTGCCACCCTTAGAGGTGGCTTCCTCCCTTCTCACGCTGCTGGTTGCTGTGCCCAGCTGCTAAACACGGGTTGGGCCAGGTTGCCCTGCCTGGTTCCAACCCTAACCCTAAAAAAAAAAAAACTTCAATTTGTTTTTTGCACCCGAACATTTAATAAGTTCAACTATTTTCCAATTGGGCCTGTCCCATTCAGAAACTTTTCGTAATGCTTTTTACACCATCCTTTTTGTAACTGCACATCCCTTTTAATGTTGTTTGCATCTCCTTTTCCATAATTGCACACCCCTCAGCAGTTGGGCCGAGCCCATTTTGGGGCAATACATATAATGCTGTTTGCACCTCCTTTTCCATAATTGCACACCTCTCAGCAGTTGGGCCTAGCCCACTTTGGGACAATACATATAATGCTGTTTGTACCTCCTTTTCCATAATTGCACACCCCTCAGCAGTTGGCGTAAGGAGGCAGTAGTATCCTGTGTCACAAGGAGCTCCTCGTGGGTTTTTCAGATATGCTCTCGCGATGCCTGGAGCTCGTCCAATAGTTTTTTGTGCCTAGTTTTCAAAGTTGCCAGACTTTGTACTAAGGTAGCACATTCGAAGGCGTTTTCTTCAATGCGGTCGAGCTCTTCAAGGTCACCGTGCAAAAGGAGACTCGAATCTGAGAAGCGATTAGGAGCCTTGACGACACAGATTACATCTTCATTAACTCCTTTCTCCCAAAGGCATCCCGGTGACGACCCGGAAGCATCAATGGAGGAAGGAGGAGCAGAAGAACCAAGGGGTGGAGGGGACAGATCGGGTGTAGCAGTTCCCGATGGAGAAGAAGGTACCGGGTTATTTTTTGGAGCCACTTCCAACTATGCCGATTAGGCAACCTTGCATTTTTTTCCTTTCCTTGCCCCTAAGATGGCAAGAAAAGACGGAGGTTGCGATCGCTTTGGGGGGTTAGGACGCCCAATCGCTGAGGCGGAAGGTGTTGTCTTTCCCGGCCTAGCAGCGGGGGTGGTTGAAGCGACCTTTGCCGAAGTAGGAGAGCCCGTAGCCGAGGTCGCAGTAGAACCGGCTTACGTTGGTTTAGCGGAGGATGGCGGCTTTGGTCCCATATCGTCAGCTACAAAACAGAAATAAACAGTTAGAGCAGATTAGAGTAGAGTAAGTTATACATCACAAATCAAAGTCAGACATGTTCCTACTTAATTCAGTAGAGAACCCGGGCTGATAATGGCAAATATAAGAAGCAACACTTGGCTGGTCGTAAGCCTCTGTATATGTCGCGATCCGGGTCACTGAGGAAGCCTCGAAATTTGACAAATCCGTCTCTTCGAAACTGTAAGAAGAGGGTGGAAAGTCATGATGGGTGCTGGTCCAATAGAGAGGAAACTTCCATTCCACGTCCCGCAACTCTGAAGAAGAAAGAAAGAAAGGTTGTTTGTCGGGTTCGGCAATAACCTTGAAGTATTTATTTTTAATGTTTTTAAAGAATTCAGTATAGACCGTGAAAAGTCTACAGTTTGAACGACCCTGAATGGAAATCCATCCTTTTCTGCTAGGGGGTTCTCTACCCGTCCTACCAGTATGTACGATGAAATAATAAAAGAAGAGACGAACAGTACAAGGAATTTCTAAATGTTGACAAAAAAGTTCAAAAGATTTGATAAAGCCCCAATTGTTTGGATGAAGTTGTGAGGGAGCTACATGAAGGTGATTTAGAATTTGCGTCTACAAGTCCGAAAGGGGAAAACGAATTCCTAGACGGGTAGTTACATCTTTGTAGAAAAATAAATATTCGCGTTTATTCCCTTCCCCGATAGAACAGATAGGTTCGTCTGGGTCAGGGGCGCAGACACAAAAACCATCCTAATTTCCAACCGGGAGCGTAGCAATACTTCCCGGCTGTAAATCAGAAAGGGTATGTAGCACTTCATGGGTGACCCACATAAATTTAGCAACTAGAATGGAAGAGGGACAGTCCGAATGTGACCCGACAGATTAAAATTTAACTACTAGTTCTGATGACGATGGATCCATAGATACCTACGTAAAAGAGATAAGAATCAGTAAAACATACCTGAAGGGGAAATATTGGTCATATGAGTAGAAGAGTTGATTGAAGCGTCATCCGGGGTAGGGACGACGTATGTAGGACCATATGCATTAGAAGAAAGAGGCATTCTCTGTACAGGCGCCTCACTTTGTTGTGCAAGTTTAGGTTTGGGGATGAGATTCGGGTTGTGCCGGCATGATTTAAGTATTGAATCAGCTCTCGAATCGAACCCGAACTTTAAAAGATAGGAACTTTCAATAACACAGTCTACACGCGGATCGAACCGGGTTTCAAAGGAGCAATCTAAGGAATTATTTTGTTCTAAAGGCGAGAACAAAGTTTGTGAAAGGGAAGGATTTTCGGAGGAATTCCAAGATTTAGATCTGGGTTTGTTGTGCTGTGGCACCAAGGGAATATTGGGTTTAGAAACTTTAGTTTTCTCCGTGGCATTAGAACCGCCAGAAAGGGCACGTAAAAAGTCTTTTTTCTTTTCTTCCTTTGAAAGGGGAAGACCAAAGAGCCAGTATCCAATCTTGCGGGGAACTGTTTTGTGTAGATGTGCTTCTTCTTCAGGAGTGAGTTTCATTTTAAATAGATGAAATAGAATTTCACGTAGGTGGATAAAAAGAAATTGCGAGAGTGATGAATAAAGAAAATGATTCAAGGACAGAAGCCCAGGAACAAGAGGAAATAACATGAAAATGACAAAGATGATGCACGATGATAAGAAGAAAGGACAAAATTATAATGTATGATGAAACGGTAAACGAAAAAAGGAAGTTTATGGTAACGAAGATACCTAGTGTGAAAGAAGTCTTGAAGAATTTGGTGGCAAAAGGTGATGAGCAATAGAGGAAAGAACACACAAATGCAGAGAATGCAGAGGAAAATTGAAAGAAATGGAGAGAAAAATGTAACCCTTGAGAGATATAAAGAAGAAAGTGTAACCGTCAAAGACACGAAACGGTGTAGTGGCATAACTGGTAGGCATGAAACGTCGCGGAGGGGCAAATGAGTCAAATCCATTCAATAGTTGGGGGAAAAATAGATAAATATGTTCAAATGTCATGATTAAGGCGTGTAATGAAGCGATGGTGCATTAAATGTGCAGACTGCGTGCTATAGTTAAGGACAAGACATGATGACGTTAGTTCACAGAGACGTTCCCTATTCTAGATGTCAGAAGCATAGAAATGAATCGACCATTTAAACCCGGAAGGATATTATGTGATGGCACTCCGGTAATGGTAAGGAAGTGATTTGGTACGAAGCAGAACCAGGATAATGATGGTCGAGATGAAATAAAGAATACCTCGATATACGACAATTAATAATCGGTCATAGAAGAGCATTAATTTTCCAAATTGCTGGAAAGGGCGGCAGCGCTTAGTACATCCCGGCTGTCTAGAAACCTTGACGACCAGGCTGGGAGACAACTGTTACGGATTCGATATATGGGTTCAATGTTAAGGCCCATCAAGAATTCAAAACCTTGAATTGTTGAATATAACGACAGAGAAGATTGTGGACCCTTAAACATAATAACTGTCAAGAAGACGTTGATATTAGGCGGTTAGAGATATTGGCCAAGCATATCAAAGAGAATCCTCAACTGACCTAGAGGTAAGTTTAGTATAAATAAGGGTTGCCTTCAGAAGAAAAAGGTACACACTACTCGTTCTCTCTTCTCTTTTCCATTAACACTGTGCTCACACCTCATCCCACTGGTTGAGTATTGCTTTGTGCATAGTGATCATATTTCTGGAGATATTTCTCTTCCATAAATACCTTAAGAGAGAGCTTGATCCAATACCAAAATTACCAGCATCCTAGCTGGACATACCTATTCGTAAAAGATAGAACAACTGTATTTTTAGATGAAGATTAAAAAACACAATTAAAAAAAATAGATGTGACTATCATGTTAGACTCCTTAATTAGACTCCATAATAATGTGGTTTCATCATGAGATAATATTGTTACTTGATAATAAGAACTAAAACAATTTTTTTTAAAGAATTAAAACAAAAAGAATACTTTGAAGTTTAAGAGACTAAATTAAATAAAATACCAATTTTACAGAGATCAAAATCATATATTTAATAGATTAAACTTATTATATATAATAATTTATGGTTGAATAATTATATAATAAAATCTTATATTGTTATTACATAACTTATTTTTAACATAAATATATGATTCGGGAGTGGTTTTATTTGGACAGGCCTACTATTAAAGATTCAAAGTTATTTCGAGCTAAGCTACCTCTGAAGCAATAAATATCCACAAAAAGTTGAAATTAATCATGCACTAATTCATATTTTGTTGGAAGTACGATATCATATGAAGACAGTTTATCTTAATTAAGGGTTAAAATCTTATAACCAGCCATATGATCTATACTAGAATGCCATCAATGCGTGGTTAGTTTAGGTGATATATATGTCTTATTCTCCTTAATGCTCTTGCGTTCACGCCTTATGTACAAAAAATAATTCCGTTGAAAGAGTTTCAACATTGTATATAATATTTGAATGGAATAGGATTGTCTTCGATCGATAAAAAAAATGCCATCAACTGCAAATTTATTGCACACGTTTATACCCTGGATTGGTGGTTAATTAGCTTGTGTCTTTTATGGTCTATATATATTTCCATATGGGTCTATAGTTTAATGTGACTGGTGGAGAGTGCGGCACATGGTTTGCAGCAAAACAACCTTTGTAATTGGCAGAAGTCTTTTGTTAATGTAACGATTTGATTTTGTATATGACAGTTAAAAGTTTGTTCTTGTACTTGTGCAATTGTAAATCTTATTTGTAGTAATTATAATCGTATATAGTTATGATGAAAGAATCTGGGGGGATACAAAGGTTTCAAAACATGAGATGATTAGGTAAAATGATAACAAGTGACTTTAATTACAACTCTAACTTAACAAAATTAGGATGCATGAAACCTTTGATGTAGTGGCCTTACATCTCGGTTTAAATTTTTTTTAAGTTACTACAATAAATATATTGTGTATCTCATTCCCTCATTTTTGTCTTTTGGGAATGAGCACACTGATTTGGCCCAATGTAACCATCATCCCCATCTGCCAGTATTAGCTATAATCTAGACATTAAAAGAAGAGTTCCATATATATGCAATGGAAGACAAGACTCTACAGTACATCTATTCCAAAAGTAAATAAGAAATATGACAAATCTTATGATACATACAGCAATATTACATCAAGAAATGAAAGTAAAAATGTTTAGCCCGCCCATATAAGTAATAAAAAGATCACATCGGAGTAGATCATCTGGTGACAACATGCATGTAACAGATATCAGATATGTTATATGTAGTGAAGATAAATAGAGTTTGATATCTGTTTGTGAAGCAAAATAGGGCTGAAGGAAGACATAAAAAGAAATAATTGCAATAAGACATACTAGCTTAGGGGGTTTCATCATGAGAAGCACTGAAAGAAGGAGCTACAACAACAGAAGAATAAACCTTAGAACTTCCAAATGAAATTTCACAACACCCAGAACCTTGTTCAGGAATGGAACAAACTATAGTTTCCTCAACAAGGGAGTCAAATTCGTCTCTCATCATGATCTGGTTTTTCCAAGGCACGACTGTGGAATAAAGAGATGATGAAAGTGCATGGTTCTTCATGACTGCATGCTTAAGAAATTGGTAGGCCCTTGGATTCTTACCCAAAAGGCTGCAATCTTCTTCATGAGTGCTCATGGTTCCATGGTTTGGAAAGTTTGTTTTGGCATTTCTCCCTCTAAGAAGCCTTGCAGCACAGTCATAAGCCAGGGCAGCCTCTTCTGCTTTGTCAAAAGTTCCTAACCAAAGCCTTAGTTTCTGTGAGGAGTCCTTGATCTCAGCAATCCATCTTCCTGAAGGTCTTTGCCTCACCCCAAGAAACTTTTTCTCACTCTTGTTTGCTACTTTTGGAACCTTCATGACTCTCTTCTCATAGGACTTGTCTATTTCAATAGGCATCAAGGGAAGATTATTCTTGTTTTGGTTTTGAGATTGGTGTGAAAATTTTGAGGTGTCTATGACTTCCATAAGAGTAGGAAGAAAAAAAGGGTTGGGTTGAATTTTAGCATAGATAAGAGAAGAGGGTGAGCACTGATGACTAATAAAGCCCTTGATGTAACAATGAGGTCGATGATGAGGTAATAGCATGCTACTTGTCCGATTTTGGTTTGTTTCCTTCTCCAAAGGTTATTATACAGATATAATTAAAGGCGAATAAAAGAAAAGAATTGTGGAATCTTATCAGAAAGAAATATTTTTTAAAAGACATCTGATTCAGATTGGAAACATGTAATAGTGAGAGATTCTATAACTCCTGTGTTAAATTGTAATGGACACTTCTAAAATGTGGCATGGTTTTATAAAGCATAAATTTGAACAGTATATCTATTTATTAGGGGGGGGGATTAGACTTATTTAAGCCTTTTGATGAAGATAAACATTAGAATAAACAAAATTGTTAATGTTCAACACCAGTTCAGGACGGAGGAATATCCTAATAAAATCTTTTTAGGTCGGTAGAAGCTAAATTTCAGTTGTATATGTCTATAGACTTCGACGTTTAAGTCAATATTTTCAGATAAAAATATGAGTGTAAAGTTAAAAAATGTACCTAGAGCCTCTATGACCTATTTTATCTTATTCTTCTATATATGGGTTAGGACATACGCGATGAGGTTTGAGAAATGGCTCTAAGGTCAATCTTGAGAAATAAGTTATTAATAATGTTGATGATGTTGAGTTAACACATTGGCTTTATTCTTAACTTTGAGTCTGAGTCCTCCAAAAGAGGCTTCAAGAACAATTAACATGCCAGTTTAGCAAGAACATGGTAAATGATTTTGACAGCTCAACATATTAATACTATCCCTTACGGACGTATTGTAACTCCATTTTCCCAAGTTGTTTTACGTAATAATTGGACCATTTTATTCCCGATTATAGTTTCTACAGCAAGAATAAACAGAAGTCATAAAAGAAACTATGACATTACATGATTACATAGTTTTGCAATCCAACTATAAAGTTTCATCGATCCATGCCTCTCCCCTGAAAAAGTAATCTCCCTAAGGTTATTTTCTTGTCCGCAAAGGAAACCAAAAATAAGAAGAGCAATCTTTTCTTTATACTCCTCCCACCTACTCCGGGCAACCAAACACAGATACCACATAATTAAGGAAAAATCTTTTTCAGAGTTGATTTAAAATTTTATTGAACAATATTTTAAGTTCAATCCAATGACATAAAAAATTTCACTTAAAGACATATTACAATATACATTTAGATTATGTATTTGTGTATTAAGAGAAATTATGAGTGTATTTGATTTGCTAAAAAAATAGAATTGCCATAACAACAAATAATTGAGTTACATAATAACTTTTTGTATTGTGTGTTGTTTGATGATCGATTCACATGAGTAATTTTGTGTTTATTTTATTTGATGTGCATATGTACTAGATAAAATAACGTAACTTTTATTATAATACACTTTATATTATACAATGTTTGGTTTGCAATAGAAAAAGATAGATAACAAGATTTTAAAATTTTTAAAATTATTTTATTATTTAACATAAAATTTATTATCACTTTACTAATATTTATGATTTATTAATATTGTGATATATTTTAAAGCATTATTTTATACTTATTGTTATAAAAAAATTATAATTGATTAATTATGTTAATATGTTTTTAACTATATCTTATAAGTATCATATTATAAATTAAAAAAATAATTCAATATATCTTATAAGTGTCATATTATAAATTAAAAAACAATTCCAAAATAACTTAATGAAATGCATAAGTAAACTAATAAAAAGCAATGAAAAATAAGAACAACCAATGGCAAAAAGTATAAAAAGCAAATAAAAAGTTAAAAAGCAACAATATTGTGGCAGTAAAATAAAAACCTATCACTTACTTGGATCTCACTTACTATAGCGATAAGGTTCAACATTTGGAGAGGGAGAGACAAGGAGGTGCATATAGAAAAATTAAAAAGGTGTAGGATAATAGAAAATCATAAAGTATGAATAGTATTGTATTTTTACTTTTTTTAGACACGACATAAAAAAAATTGTACTGAGTTTAGTGAGTTACAAATTTTTTATATTTGTCCCGTTCATCATTATTTATTTTGTATTATCTCTTAATCATTTTTTAAATCAAATTTTAAACAAAAATATTGCCCAATCTTTTGTTTTTAACGAATGAAATGGACTTTATAAGTTATCTTCACACCATCATGATCTAGACTAATCTCCATATGACACGCTTATTATTAATAAATTTTGTCGAATTACATAGACATTGATCGAGACCATTATTTAAATTGGACAAAAATACCTAATATTTTCCGGTGTATTAACACTCCCTGTTTTATGGAATTCCATTCGAGGGTGGTTAACAATTTTACATGCCTAGGAATATCAGGGCATGATGGTACTTTGACACCTGTTACTAGAAGACGATTTCTTATGGAGCTATGGTTCAAGTTGCTGAAGAAAAATCCAAGGTAATGAGCTGATATAAGCAACTTTTGTTCTGATTAATATATTTGAAAACCAACTCTTTGGTTAACTAGTACCCTCGAGGCAAAACTCCAACAGCCTAAAAACAAACTGCACACCTCAAAAGCCCGAAAACAAACAGAACCCACGTGCTTCTTTTAATTTCATACTCAAATTAAAAACTAGTATGGAACATTTGTCACATAATGGATGTCTTTGTTGTCATTTATTAGTTCCTCCAAGTATGCTTTCATTCTCAATTATAAAAATAGCCTCAATTCTGGTGCACACTGCCAATTATCAAGATGAATCAGTGGGTAGTTTTCTTGTTGGATTATCTAAAGTTTTTATATAAATTTAAAACCCTTTGCCAATTGCCAATCCTGATTTATAGGTAAAAGTTAATACTAAATTTTTGTTTAGACTCTGTTGAATGACCAACAATTGCAATTACTGCCACATCGCTTGTATAGTGAGGTATATCACTATTTGTGGTCGAGTATATTACATAAAACAACGCTAATGACCGAATCTGATAGTACAGACGCGAGAAAGGATGCAATTGGGACAGAAATCATATGGGTTGATGCCAAGCTTCAATTATACCTGCTGCTGTAAGCAAAATTCCTTTGTCTTGCTTCCCTTAAGGCTATGATACAGAAGTTAATACCAAAACCTCAAATTTCCTACAGCTAAACTTTTTCTATATATATTGAATAAGCTACTTATTGCGACAAGAAGAATAATTCAAATAAAAAGTTCATAAATCTGTGTACTAGTGATAGGAGTTCCAGCTAATCGATCCATTTAAGAAGCTTAGAATGTTGCAATTAAATTCAATGTGTGGTAGCTTTTGCAATTATTAGAAGGTTAAATTATAATTTTGATAAAAATTAAACTCATAATATTTTATTTAAAAATAAAGGAATAAATCATTAAACACTTGTTTTTTCTAGTTAATTTTGTAAACACTATTTTACATATATCATTAGTGAAGATCTATTATTATTTTTTTCAAATTATAAAAAATTATATATTAAAATAAAATAATTAATATTTAAATATATTTATTTTTGTTATAAAATTATATTTTAATATAAATTAATAAATTATTATATACAAAAAAATATTTTTATTTTATTATAATTTTTAAAAAAGTATATAAACTAGTAATATAGATTTTTAAACAAATTATGTAATTTAAAATAATATTTAAATAATCTAAAATATTAAAAATTTATTTTCTTTTATAAATAAAATAAAAAAATTATTATTTATATACATAGATAAATTTACATAATTTTTATAAATTACATAAAATAATTTATATATTAATTTATGTAATTTTCTTGATTTATATAGCTGGTATTAAAAAATTATTTACTAAATCATTTTAATAGTTAAAATGAAAATATTAACACATAAGTTTCCTAAAAAATTAAATGTTAAATTTTATTAATTTATATAATTAGAATAAAAAAATTATATATTAATTTATGCAATTAGACTGATTTATATAATTAGATTAAAATTAATCTATATATTAAAATCAATTTACAAAAAATATATGTAAATAATTTATATATTAATTTATAAAATTTAATTATAAATTGATAAAATAAAAATATGTAAACTATTCAAAATAAAATTTAAAGGATTTATATATTAAACATTTTTTATTTATAAATTTTTATAATTAAAAATAAATTAATAACTGTTGACTAATGATACATATAAAGTAATATTTATAAAATTAATTAAATAAAGCAAGTATTTTAGTAATTTATTTTATTTTCTTTAAATAAAAAGTCATTATGTTTTAGATTTATAAAAAATATTTTATAATATGTTATAAGATTATTTTTAAGTTTTTTTTCTAACTGATTTCTTCATAAATTATGTTCAAGACACAATCGAATGTTAAATATAAATATTTCCTTCAGCGAAAATTCAAATCCTAATTTGATTCATCACAAGATACTAACCATTAATCCAACCTTTGCTATTTTAAAGTTTAAATGTATGGGTGGTTAATTAAGAAAATATATTAGTTTCAGATGATCCTAGAGGTTTTTTTTTTATTAATTACGAGATAATATCATAAATGCATCTTCTAAAGAAAAGAGAGAATAGTAAAAAGAAAGAAAAAAAAAAGAAGAGAGAGAGATAAGGTTGAAAATGATGATGTGACTGGGAATAGCACTTTTCAAATTAAGTTTTCTAATTTATAGTGTAGAATAAATGTAAAAAAATGAAAAAAAAATATTTGATAGCTAAACTCTAAAAATTATCAGCATTCCAATTGGTCAAGCAGGCTAAAGAGTAAGGACTCCAATCATCTAAACGACACTGTATGGCAAACGAATTGAATCTGAACAACTTATTATTCTTTCTCGGTATATATATGTGTGATATATATAGGAAATAATAGGAAGGAAAGAGAAACTCCCTAGGATGCAGAAAGCTGTGGACTAGTAGGTTCATGCATGTCTAGGTCTCAAACCCAACACTAAGAGCAGCTACAGCGGTAGGAGCTTATATGTGATTTTTAGTGATTTTTTGTGGGTCCTCTAAGAAATGGTACTTATATTAGATGCGGAGCTTAAATTTCAGGTTCACAATTTTGCCAGATGGATTACTCCAATGGAAAAAAAAAAAAAGAAACTGTTCCTTCCATGACTACCTCAGATAAGAAACCCAAAAGATACAAGCGCCGGAGATGGTAAGGTCCCTGTTGCCTTAGGCCCCAAATTATTTAAGGTCTAAAAAAAAACTTCGATTGATTTTTAAAAATAATATAAATTAAATAATTAATTTGACATTTGAGGTAGTTTGGAAACAAATTGGAGATTTGGTGCACTCAAACACGCCCAAATTGGGCGTGTCTCTGTCCGTTTCTAATTCCGTCGCTAACACTTTTCACATAATATTTGGGTTTTTTAAAAACATGTCCCTAATTCGGTTTCTAATTCAATCGCTAACACTTTTTTACAAAATATTGTGTTTTTTTTAAAATGTGTTGCGACCACAATATTATGATTTTTTAATTTTTGTGAACTGAAAACATTTAAAAATTTACAGTATAATTTTAGTAAATAAATATACCAAAAAGCAATTACTTAATTTGGACTACTTTTTATTAACTTTGTTGTTCAAATTAATTACTGTATATAATTAAATATGCATATAATTTTTAATTCACCCATGATTGTTTAAGTTGATGTTTTTATTTTTACATCTTAATGTCTGCCAAAAATTAGCCCAAATTAGGTGTACGATATGTCATTCAAACGGTCATAGCCCAAATTAGGTGAACGATATGTCCTTCAAACAGTCATAACTTTTGATAGAAATGTCCGATGGAGGCGTACGATATGTCAAAATGCTCAAAATTCAGAGAATTAATTAAAAAATAAAAAATAACATTAAATTAACTAATTAAATAATAAAAAAAGTAGACAAAAAATTATTTTTGGATGATTGAATCTTAAATCCTAATTTTGAAGCACTTAGAAGCGTTTTTTGGAAAAAATAGTTGACCAAATCCCCTTTGGATATTAATTTAGGCCTTCTTCTCTCAATTTCGAGCGTCTGACCACCGATTTCGCCTCAATCGGACATTTCAGTCAAAAGTTATGACCGTTCGAAGTTCGCTCAACACTGCGCATCCCTAACACGTGTCACAATAAGGTGAAACACGCCCCATCTAGGCGTGTTTAAACACGCCCAAACCAGGCGTGTTTGAGTACACCAAATCCCCAAATTATTTCAAAACCACCCCAAATGTCAAATTAATTATTTAATTTATATTATTTTTAAAAATCAGCCAAAAACTTCATACTATTTTAAAGTATATTTATTATTAATTTAAATTATTATATAGTATATTTTATATTACTATTTATTAGTAAGATTATAGTTTTAAAATTGTATTAATTGAATAACTGAAAACTATGTAAAATTGGTGCACATCCTCTAAAATAAAATGGTATAACGTGTGGTAAAGTATTCAAATTATTGGTCAACATAACATTAGAACTATAGACCTAACTACACTAAATCCAATCATTTTTTATAATATCTATATTTATTTATTTTATTTATCTTATTATTATTACTATTATCATGGACTTGTTCGGTCCAAATTTACATTTCAAGTCAAATATACACCGGATTTTCTGCCAAAGTCTAAAACAAGCGTGTTCATCTAGTAAATAAATTTTAAGCCTAAAATTTTTAAGCGGATTTGAGTTGAACACTTCAAAAACCTAACCCTATATAATTGAATCAAGTTGGGCCACAGGTACCCGAACTCCCTGAATACCCCTAAAATCTTATATGCATGTATCTCAAAATGATTGATATTCAAATAGTAAAAACTAGCCTTGATAACATGGGATTGTTAAGTTTGAGAAAATAATTTCTATTTTCATTTTCTGAAAACAATTTTTATTTTTAAATGCCACCGTGTTTTCAATTGAGTTGTTCACGTTCTAGTGAAATTTCCAAAAAAGTCAGTTTTTTATGTTTTCAAAATTCCACTATTTTTCAAAAACATTTTGAATGAAATCATTTTCAAAATTTGAACCATACATATTTTTAACCCTGTTTTCTATTTTCAGTGAAAATGGAAATAGAAAATCGGATAACTAAACAACCCTATAACTCCACATTTTCAGAACAACTGCATGGTATTGGAATGCAATTCAATGCAATTGACTTCAATGCAATGTAGGTAGTGGAATTTGACCCCTAAAACTTATTATATCATTAACCAAAGTTGGAAAAAAAAAATACTCATTAACCTTTTTGTCATACTTCATTAATTTTGAGAATTTGTGTGGTAAGGAGGGTTACATGGTGCTGAAATTGGACCTTCAAAAGGCGTATGATAAGGTGGAATGAGATTTGGCTCTTGATACTCTCAAAAAGGTTGGTATTCGCCCTTGGATGGCTAATGTCATCCATGCTCATATGTCTTCCTCGTTTATGGCGATTTATTGAGATGATATTCCCTTTGATTCTTTCACGCCCATGCATGGGATAAGACAGAGGGACTCGTTGTCTCCCTATATATTTGTATTGTGTATTCAGAGATTGGCGCATCTCATCCAAGATTCAGTTCAAAATGGTAACTGGCATTCACTCTCGGTGGGTTGGGGTAGGCGAGTTAATGTCTCGCACTTATTCTTTGCGAATGATCTGATCTTGGTGGCTGAGCTTCAGCGTAGCAGTTGAGGAAGTCAACCGAATAATAAACCCTTGTGCTAATGCATCTAGCCAGAAGATCAACATGAGCAAATCGAAGGTTCTCTTCTCAACTAATGTCTCATAAGCTAAGGTGAGGGAGCTTAGTCAACAGCTACAGGTGACTGTTACTAATAATCTTGATTCCTGTTTGGGTTTCCTTGTGTAAGATCATAAGAGAAATGTGCAGTTGTTTAAACCCCTTATTAGAAAGATCCGGGGGAAAATTACTAGTTGGAAAGCTAAGACCCTGTCCATGGCTGGCAGGGTAACTTTGGCACAAACTTCCTTAATTAATATTCCTGCATATATGCTTTAAGCGTTGAAGTTTCCAGTCTTGGTGTGTAAAGACATTGAGAAAATTTGCAGAGATTTCTTTTAGGGTAGTGATGAGAACCTCAAGAAGAATAATCTTATCTCTTAGGAGTCTATATGTCAACCTAAAGATATGGGAGGTCTAGGTTTTTGGAACATTAGGACTTTGAACCAAGCCTATATGTTGAAATTAGGTTGGGCTCTTATTGATAATCCAAAGTCCCTTTGGGTTAAGTTTTTTAGAGCAAAGTATGATTGTGGGGGTCATCTTATTTCTAATGTAATAAAAAGATCTAAAGCTTCTCAACTGTGGCAAGATATTTATGGTAATTGGCATCATATCAGGGATAATATCGCTTGGCCAATCAATGATGGGAACTCGACGTGTTTTTGGAATGATAGTTGGATGCCTAATTCGCCAAGTTTAAGACAATTAGTTGATGGTGATATCCCTAGCCAGGAAATTAATCTTCTTGTTTCAGCATACACAATCAACGGAGGCTGGAGATGGAGTGTTCTTGAATCTATTCTTCCTCTTAATATTTGTCAGCAAATTGCCTGTATTAATCCTCCCTAGGAGGAAGGAGACGATGTCCTTGTTTGGCGTAGCTTCCCGGATGGATCCTTCTTTATAAAGCATGCTTATGCTTATCTTGCTAAACCCCCATCTACTGGTAGGATGGAGGTTGATTCCTTTAAGTTGGTGTAGAGGTGGCAGGGGCCTCAACGAGGAAGGCTCGTCCTATGGAAATTGTTTCATGGTAGGTTGTTAACCAATAATGAGAGCAAATGTCAACTTTGGACTTGTGCCCCCGGTGTCATGATTCTCTTGAATCCATCATGCATATGTTAAGGGGTTGTGAGGATGCCAAGTTGTTCTAGAATGTTGTCATCCATTAGACTCATTGGGCTCATTTCTTTGGTCTTGGGCTCACCAGCTGGCTTGAGATGAATCTGCAAGTGTCTATGGATGGGTCTAACCCTTTTGCTTAAGTTTTTTGGTATGGTGGTTTACTATATTTGGAGGGATAGGAATGGCCTCATTTTTAATGGGTCTACCCTTTTACCTTTGAATCTACTGCATCAGATTAGGGCTCATGTTGTCGAGGTTGTTTTTGTCACCGGGAATGGTTCTTCTCCTTTGGCTACGCAGATATCTAGGTCGTTGGTGGTGGGGTGGAATCCTCCCCCCTGGGGTTTGTTAAAGTTGATATTGATGGGTTGTATTATGCCAACAGAAACCATGTTACTTGTGGTGTGTTAGTTTGTGATTCTGCAGGAATCCCTTTGGCTCTGTTTCATTTGAACCTTGGTGTTTGTAACGCTTTATTGGCTGAGATGTGGGCTCTGAAAGTGGGAATTCAAGTCGCTAGGGAGATCAATATTGACAAGGTTATATTCAAAATGGACCTTGATGACAGTTTGTATTATCAGTAAAAAGGACTTTTCCTCCTTCCTGATGCAACCCTTGGTGAAGTCCATAGTCAATCAGCTTAACCTTTCGGATTAGCACACATCCCTTCATCATGTTTAGAGGGAAACTAATAGAAGTGCTGACTTCTTAGAAAATCTTGGTCACCAGGGCACTTTTTTTCTCGCTGGGCTTCTGTCTCCTTCCCTTTGCTTAGCAAGATCATTGACGAGGATGCCAAGGGTGTTTTGTTTTTGCGGTCTGTTCTGCCTTTGTCTTTTTTTGGTTTTCGATTGTAATAAAAAATTAATAATAATAATAATAATAATAATAATAAGCAAGAGTTAACAAAAGCATGATAACAAGTCAACAGTACATATTAAATAATTTTTTTAAAAGGTAAATATAATGGAATTAACATAAGTATGGTAAGGAATGAATCTAGTGTGGTGAGATCTATACTAAAGTAATACTTTATTAGATATTGCATTGTACTATTTTACTTCAGAGAATGTGCACTCTCTTGATTATTTGATTTTGTAATTTTGAAAAATAGATTTATTGATTTTTCATCACCTTATGGATCCCCTTTTTGATACCTCAGCTCGTTGGACTATGAGAACCCAAATTAACCCTCTTTAATCTTTAGTTCCAAATGACCGTGAGTAATAATGTACGAAAAAAATATAACAGTAAAAATAAGTCTTAACCAAAAAAACAAAATGTTGAAGTCCACATTTTTGTGTAGGTATTTCACTTTAATTTTTAAAGTCCATATTCTTGTCTCGTTTGTTGGATTTGACACACATCACCTTGGAAGAACGATTTCTCTATGCACTCCTATAACTTAAGGTGAACTTTTTGTCAGTTGGTGTGGTTTGCAGTGATGTGGGCTATATAGAAGGCTAGAAAATAAAATGGTGTTTGAGGACAAACAAGTTCACGGTAATGACATTGTTGAATTTGCTAAGATTATGGCATGGAATTAGTTGAAAGGGGGGAAAATTAGTTTCATTTATCCACTGTCACCGTGGATCATGAATCCAACAGGATGTTTAGGAACAACAATTTAGCTGCCAAGGAGGGCATGTGAGAGAGGAGTGTTGCTTTATACACTATAAAGATTTCTAATACACTATATATAATTTTAAAAATACCAAAATTGCCCTTCCATTTTTTTATTATGGGTGCTTTCTCTGATCACTGTTAGCTACACTCTAGAATACTCGCTTTCTTTCGGTTGCTGCGATTTTGTTGTGCATTGGAGCTGCTGGTGTTGGAGGAGGTGGTTGTGTTCGGTGGTAGCTGAGTTGAACTGAGCGAGTCGTCGGAGACGCCATTTTTATCGGTAAGTAAAGTTATGTTGTCGGATGGATGCTGAAATCCGTAGGTTACGTATAGTTGCTAAGTTACGGATCAGTTGATCCGGAAGTGTGAGGTGGTTCATTTGGTTACGGATTTAAAAGCACGGATTGCATGATCTGTATATATATGGCTCGTATGAAGCCCACGGATTGCATTATCCGTAAATTTATGGCTGGTGAAATACGGATCATAGGATCCGTAAAATAGAGTTCAAAGGGCCAATACTTAAAAGCACGGATTTAAGGATCCGTGTATATATATATATATATATGGCTGGCATGGAAGCCCCACGGATCATAGAATCCGTAATTATATGGCTATATGTGCAATACGGATCATAGGATCCGTAATTATGATTTAATAAATAAATTGATTTAGAATGACATATTTTTGATAATTTTAGTCTATATCACGCAGTAGAACATAAGCAATTTCAACACATCTAATTTACTATCTTATAAAGTAAACTGGTTACTTTTATTCATACCCAATCTATTATAAACATCAAATTCTTTTAGCAACTTCATATGTGTTGTGCACGGTAAAGAAACTAATATTTTAAATTATTACTGCAGCATGTAGATAAGGATCTCAAAACATGCTATTCTACATTTTTAGAACATGTTAATCAATTAATTAACTTAAAATAACTGTATAAGATAGTTAAATTAATAGCCAAATGAAATACATATTTAAAAAAAGAATTAACGGGATTAGAATACACTGCCTTCGTTCCCAACACGATAATATTGACCATCGTATATCAAGAGTTTTGTATATGAAGGGAAAACATAACTCTTGTCCACTCCATCAAGATTTTGGATTACTAAATCAAATTACGGATTACTAAATCCGTTTACTACCAAAAAAGCATTTCACCGTTTTTAGTATATTCCACAATCAATTTACGGATTACTAAATCCGTTTACTAAAAAAAGCATTTCACGGATCAAATGATCCGTTTGTAACATACCTTATTACGGATTCATAAATCCGTTTCGACCAAACAAAGGCTTACCGGATTCGTAAATCCGTATTCACCATGGACATTTTACGGATTCGTAAATCCGTTGCCTACAATATATGCTTTCCGGATCCACTGATCCGCATGGCCGATAGCCATTTCAGAAACCGATTTCCGGATCACCACCAGCAATACCACGACCCACGGCCAACAATGTCGAGCGCCTGGCTTTGTTGTCGGAGAACACCCTTTCGAAAATGGAGAACAAAATGGAGAAGAGGAGAAGAGGAGAACAGGAGCAAAAGAAACGGAAGAAAGGGAAGAAAGGAAAGCGCTGTTTTTCAAACGTTTTTGAATTAAGCAAAATAATTAGAAGGGCAGTTTCGAATTTTCACTGTAGTTATATAGTGTATAAGAAATTCTTATAGTGTATAAAGTAACACTCGTGAGAGAGGGGGGTATATAGTTGGTCTCTACCGTGGATGATAAGGTTTGGGATTCATGATATGGAGGAAGTAAGGTATTGTATGGTTTTGGGATGATCATGTGTTCTTGTAGTATTAGGAACGTTGCAGTTTCGTAATTATACATGGCGTTGTCACGTTATTAATTGGAAAACAGGGGTTTGGTGGCTCACAACTCAAGTTTTTGTGAACGCATGGGAATTTCGTGCTATGACTAGTGGCTAAAGGTGAAAGGTTGTTCGGGATTGGTGGAATCAATTGTAAGAAAACTCAAGCAGAAGTTTGTGCTATGGAACTAGTGACATTTTTACAAAACAAGTAATAAAAACACTATATACCAAAGTATAGTGATTTTAAAACTATTTGCTTTGTTTTCATTTTGCTTTCTTACATCGGTTGTAAAAATAACCAACGTAAAAAGAAAAATGAAAACAACTGGACTTGGGCACAAAACTCCATTCAAGGTTATGTTTCGTGTTGTTTTAGGTGGTAAAAATAACTCATGATATTAAATAGTTTTAAAACTACTCTAATTTGGTATATAGTTTTTTTTTTACTTGTTTTGTAAAAAAGTTAAAACTAGTGGTCACTGATTGGTGAACATATTCTAATAGATGTGGGTTTTTGGGAATTGAAGAGTTGGTTTGTAAGGGGTCCCATGTTATTACGATGTGTTTAAAGGCTTGAGGCTCCATTAATAAATTATTTTGCTGTTAAAAAACAAACTCGAGGTGGGAGAATGAATGAACTTCAACATGTCTAAAAAACGAAATTGAGCTCTTGGTTGGGTTCAAAGATGTTAATCTACCAATGACTCATGTCTTGCACAAGTGAGATGAATTCAAAATTCAAATTTGGTAACTGTGAAATTTTACTCAACATTAGGAAATTCAATTAGGATTAGCATAATTAAAAGAGAAAAAAAATTATACATTAACAGTATAATAATTTTATGTCTAGTTCAATTAGAAATATCATTATTTGTGATAAGTTTATTGTCTTTTACAAAATTATTTTAAAAGTCATATTAACAATGATATAATTTGTGGATTGAAGAAAATATAAAATTATTTTACACTATCATAAATAGAGTTAAAAAATGGACATAGTTGAATTCTTATTTTATATGAGTTTTATTTTTTGAAGTCTATTAGATTTGATATCATATCTCTTAGTGACTCAATTTACTTTTTGTAGTTTAAATTTATACAAATTAAAAAAAATGCAAAAATAATCCAATTAAATTCATACATATATTTTTTTAGTCTAGTCTAGTCTAAAAAACTCATGGTAGCCCAAATAAACCCCACTCCATTTAGTCAATATTTTTTTCAATCTAACTCGAGCTAAGTGTATGTGTGATTCCGTGTTACTATACATTGAACATGTGTTCATCTCAGTCAAACATGGGTTATGTTGTTGAACGAGATGTTTGAGTAATTCAGTTTACGTGTTTTTGCTTAAGATACTCGCGTCTCCTTTGACGCTACTCGGAGTAGCTTATGGATCCGACAAAATTGATTCTCGGTGGATTTTATTTTTTGGTTTCCAATTCTATCCCTCTTCTACGTCCTCAATCTCAACCGCGTGCGTCTCATGGAAAGGAGGAGTATAGCAGAAACACACTCACCACATGTAATAGAAAGAGTACAAACAACGAACTGCAGAGGACTTGGGAAGTCTTGCAAAGAGCTACAGATTTCAAAATCAAAACTCAAAAAGTTGTGGGAGGAAAGCCCGTAAGGATAAATGTCCACGTAAGCTACTGTGTTGGTCCATACTATCTCACTTTTTTTAAAAATAAATTGTAGTAAAAATACTTTTATAGAAATTAGTTTTGGTATCTTTCAATAAATCACAAATTAATTTTCATAATCTAATCTTATGGAAAGTAGTTTTGATAATCCAACATTATTAATTTCATTGTAATTTTTACAATTCTAGTTTTTTAATAATAATAATAATAATTTATATATCAATACCAATAATAATCTTTAGGAGATGCGTTTTATTTCATAAGCTAATATTTTAACTATTAATTCTATTAAAAAAAGTTGTTATAAACTTATTTATTTATTTTAAATTAATATTCAATATATCAATATAATAATAAATAATAAATAAAAATACACAGGACATGTACAAATAACTAAAATCCATTTTAATAATTATATATTCAAAATCAATTTTGATTCAAACAACATTTTAAAAAAGAAATAATTTTTTTATCTATTATTCAAATAAAAATCATATAAACTTATATTTAATTTCATTCAAAATTAATTTTATAAAGATGAATTCAAACACATCCTAAGGTGACCTATATTATAGATGTTGCATAGGTGGACATAAAAAGCAATGGAAACTCTTGCAGCCCTTTGGATTTGTTGGGATGCCGAGGGGCGTAAATATCGGGGAGATTTACACCTGAGTAACCATATAAGTGAATTAGACACCACACCTTAACCCAAAACCTTAAGGCTCAGGTTTATGGGTCTTCTCCTCACTTATATGGTGTTCAACTTTTCTATTTCTATCCGATGTGGGACTTTAACTCACACTTGTACTCCAACAATCTCCCCCTCTCAAGTGTGAGTCTCTTCCACATGGTAGCCTCCCCCTCGAGCGGAAGTCATTTTTCAATTCACAAGTAGTGGCTTGTACCGCCGCAACACTTGCGGGACTCGCTGCCTGGGATCATCCACCAGGAAGACTTTCGATACAACGGATCTCAATGTTCATGGATCCACAAACGCCTTCTTACTTGTCCGAGCCGGGCGCCGAATCAAACCATCAGCTCTGATACCACTGTTGGGTATTTCAGACCCTCAAATCAATTTGCGGAAGCGGAAATAAAATCAAAAGGGAGAGAGAGAGAGAGAGACAATCAGAATTTGTTTTACGTGAGAAAACCTTCCTCAATGTGAGAAAAGAAAAACTCACGGGACCTAGTCCAGTATCAAAATCCAATATAACAATAATCGGTTACAATGAATCAAAAACACACCAATGTGGTGATACACTCAACCTCTCCAACAATGGTGGTCACTCAAACGCTCACAGTGTTTCACTCTAAGCTCTCAAATATGCAGGCATGGTGGCTTGCTCAAATATATCACTCAAGACTGTCACTTGAGGCTCTCAAATTTCTGTGTGTCTTGCCTCCACCCTTACTCATCTATTTATAGGATGAAATGGGCTGGGCCTAAGTTATCAAATATTATTTGATTTATATCTTATCAAATAATAACAAGATTATATCTTATCAAATAAAAACAAGATTATATCTTATCAACTAAAAACGGAAATTATCCAACAGGATTTTGGCCACACATCTCTGATCATTCTATAGACCACTTCGTTGATCTATCATTCTTCATCAACCAACCAGCATCCAAAGTTAGTGAAGAGTGAGTGAGTGAGGGAGAGAGAGTAGCAGCTAGCAATGGAGATTACTGCCATGGCTTCTTCAGCTACTCCTCCTCGACCTTCTCTTCCAACTCCTTCCACTTCTTCACGCACAGTAGTCACCACCACCTTTAGCAAACCTCAACTCAGACGCTCTCACATAGCACTGCCAACTTCAACCACCATTTCATTGCTCGCTCTCTTCGCCCCTCCAAACGAAGCCAAAGCCGCTGTCAGCATCGCCAAGGACCAGATTGTCTCTTCTCTTACCCAAGTAATTCTAACAAATTCCACGCATACCCATTAGCCAGAAGGAATATAATTTCATTTATTTATTTTAGAAAAAAATTCTGAATTTATTTATAGGTGGAGAAAACGCTGGATCAGGTTCAGGAAATGGGTTCGGGTGTGCTGGACACGGCACAGCGTGTTGCTGAAGTGATAGGGAACGCTTTGAAGCCTGGCATCGAAACGGCGTTGCCGATAGTGCAGCAGGCTGGAGAAGAGGCCTTGAAAATTGCTTCCCCTGCCATCTCCGAAGCTTCCAAGAAGGCCCAAGAAGCACTCCAAAGCTCCGGTGTTGATACTGAACCTGTTATCACTGCTGCTAAGGTTCTATTCCTCAACTGTCTCTTTCTACTTTATTTGAGCCCAATTTCTGTGGTTAAGCTTTGTTTCATATGAACATTTGTTGTATGATTGTATCCGCACTAACTGAACTATAGATATTTGCAATGTTGATGTGTACTAAATAATTTTTTGGGATGCAAAAACATTCTCCTTTTGTGCTTCTAGTGGTTGGAAAATGGAAACCAATCATGGGTTTTGAGGTCCTTTTTTCTACTTTTAGTTATGCCTGCCAATTACACCCTAATAAGTTTGGATAAACGATATTATTTTTTATTTTAATTTTACTCTCCTAAATTGAAGAGATGCATTTCAGAGGATAATGGGTTTAATTTCTATACACTTCGAACCTATAAAAACCAATGGTACATATGACTTCGGCAATAAACTTACACTAATGACAATTTGTAATTGAATTACAATGTAAATATCCTTTACACTATCACTGTATATACTATTTACTTCTTTTTTATCGGTTATATATTATGTGTGTGTGTATTTTATTATAATTTTAACAGTTGATTTAATCAATGGTTATAACCGAGGCTTTGTAGAACAATTGAACTTGCTTAGGCCAAGTACCCAATAAAAGACTTAACTTTCAAAAAGTTTTCACCATTTTGGTAATTTGCTTCAAACCAAGTTTATCAACTTGATCAGGATACTCTCTTTGATTTCAGACAGTGGCAGATGCTGCACAACAAACAACCAAGGTGATTGAAGTTGCCAAGCCAATAGCTTCCTCAACCGTCGAAACCATATCTTCTTCAGACCCTACTGTGATTGCTGGAACAGCAGGAGCACTATTTGTTGCTTACCTCCTAATTCCTCCTATCTGGTCTGTCATCTCGTCCAATCTTCGCGGTTACAAAGGTATCTTAGACATGATTTGATGCAAATTACCGTGTTTCTATGGTTGAACAAAACTGTTGCATATTGATGAATTTTGAATCCCCACAACCTCATTATGGAGTAACTAATGTTAGTTTTTGTTTTTTCTTTCTTTAACCGAGTCTAATACTTCTGCTTCTATTACTTTGTAGGAGACCTAACTCCTGCTCAAGCCCTTGATTTAATATCTACACAGAACTACGTTTTGATTGATATTAGGTCAGAGAAAGATAAGGACAAGGCTGGTATCCCTCGCCTTCCCTCTAATGCTAAAAACAAGATGGTTGCCATTCCGTAAGTGTTACCATACTAAGGAGTTCTCTCATTTAGTTTAGTTAATTTATGCATAAATTAGTTTTAGCTTAGAAGACAAATTTATTTCATTTTGACTTCTTATTTTCTTCGTCAATAAGTATTTATGGAAAAGTTTATCCAATCAGGACCTAAAACTTAAGCTTTTGAGTTATTTCCTTATCTACCAAGCACTTACTAGGACAAAAAAAATAATTATTACTCTATCGTGATACACCCACTATCACTTGTTGTGGCCTTTCAGTTTGAAAGAACTGCCAAGCAAGCTCAGGGGGCAGGTCAAGAATGTGAAGAAATTGGAAGCTGAAATAGTCGCTTTGAAGATTTCATATCTCAAGAAAATCAACAAAGGCACCAATGTTGTGATCTTAGACTCGTGAGTTCCCTTCCATGTCTACCCTATTTTAACCATCCAAGTTTGCTTTTCATCATTTTCACTTTGTGGTGAATTCTATTCTTCTTCACATCAACTTATGCTTTTGTGATAATATTAGGTACTCGGACGTAGCAAAAACAGTTGGAAGAACGCTAACCAGCCTTGGCTTTAAGAACACATGGATTGTTGCTGATGGATTCTCTGGGAACAAAGGGTGGTTGCAGAGTAGATTAGGAACAGATTCGTATAACTTCTCGTTCGCAGAGGTGCTGTCACCGTCTAGGGTCATCCCTGCGGCTGTGAGAAGTTTTGGCACAACCAGCCAATCTAGCACGAAGCTTCTTCCTGGGGCTGACTAACTTTTTTCTGCACTAAAATCTTGTGCAAATAGAAATTCACTTTTGTGCATGCTTGAGTCATCCAATATATTTATTTGATTATTTCCCATAATTATTTCATCAATGTCTAAGTCTTTTATTACCAACCTTTTTCCCTTTGTGGGTGTTTTGAGTGGCTACGGCTACGTGGTCTTCCCCTAAGTTGCAACGACTGTGGAGAATGCCAAAAGGTTGAAGTTGTTATATTCTTATATGAGATACTTTGGCTGAGGATGTTTAAGTGTATGTTTGATTTAAAGCTGGAAGGTTCCAAATAGTCGTTGAATCAAAAGCTCCAAATTTTTATTTCTCACAAAACATATATAGTAATGTGTGTCCGTTCAACCTAATATTAAACCGAACATATCTGCTAAGCATAGATGAGCAATCACGAGTCAACTGAATGATCTCCCTAAAGTCTAAAGACAGCCTTCTCCAGTATTCTTCTACCTGTATCTGTATGCAATCCTAAATGGATAAAATTCTCGCGGTTATAATGGATGTAGAGGGAAGGGTTTGTATATACGAGAATTATTTGAA
>CM023947.1:28827995-28838379 GCA_013407115.1 Glycine latifolia | reverse complement strand
GAGAAAGGTATTTTAATATGAAAGTAAAAGAAAAAACAAAATATGAAAGTAAAAATAGAGCTAAAATACCTTTTTAAAAAACAAAGCTTAATTATACTAGGCTGATACCATGTTAAGAAGATATTTACAGAAATGTGTTAAGTAATTTTATTGATAATAAAACTCTGTACTTATAGGTTACAAAGTATAACAAATTAGATAACAAACTAATAACTAGATAAGATTATGTTTAACAAACTAACAACTAACCTATATTTAAAATATATAACAAACCAATTTGAAATACAAAGATATAGATAAGATTAATCTCATTAATCTCCCGTAACAGTATCTGTATGCAATCCTAAATGGATAAAATTCTCGCGGTTATAATGGATGTAGAGGGGAGGGTTTGTATACACGAGAATTAAAGTGGTGAGAAAGGTATTTTAATATGAAAGTAAAAGAAAAAACAAAATATGAAAGTAAAAACAGAGCTAAAATACCTTTTTAAAAAACAAAGCTTAATTATACTTTTTGTGATAAAGGTTAATTTTCATATATAATAATACTACTCATTTTCACATATATTATTAAGAACGAAGTTGATCTAGTGGTTGTGTTTACAAACCATGGGGTTGGAGTTCAAATCCCAACGCTACCACTCTGCGTATTTGACGAATGATTGATGACTTGATTGTAAATGATAGGATATTTGGAAATGTAGTTTACTTGAAACGTAAAAGACTAAAATGGTGATGAGTTTTCGAAGACAGAGTATCTTCATTAGTCTAATTGAAATGTAGGCGAGTTGGAAGTTGAGTTTATGATGTATGAGCAGCCTTTGCCTTGTTCGAGGCAACTGCTTTTAACTAATAGTTCCAGGGTCTCTATCCCTCGTATGATTTTTTATGTAATGCTTTCTATTTTGGGCCTTGAAGATAAAGCATTTAAAAAGTCATGTTAATTAGAGGGATAAGAAAGCAATGTTTTTTTTAAGATTAAACTTTTGAAATTACTGTAATATCTCTATAAGAAATTAACTAAAAGAGAATAAATGAATTTTTTTTCCTAAATTAATATTTTTTTATGTGGTGCTAATTCATTCTAGAAAAAATAAGTGAGTATGTTATCAAAGTGAATTATAATGGTACTATTTATTTTCATATAATTAAAATTCATAAAAAAATACTGTTTAATATATAAATTATTTCAAGTATATTTTCCTTATAAAATGGTTTAAAAAATCCTAAAGTTAATTCAAGTGTATTTTTTATTTAGAAACACAATGGAGGATTCAGAAATATAATATAAAAAAAGGATTTTTTAGTTCATTAAATTTTATTTAAGTTTTGTTTTGATATTTTTTTTAAAAAAATAATTAACTCTGTTAATATTTTAAATTTTAAAATAATAAATTTAATATAATAATAACTAAAAAAATTATCACTATTTTTATTTTATTTTAAAAATTAAAAAAATCTTAACCGCTAAACTTTTCCTTTCCCTGAACACCAACAACCACCCAAATTCCCTATAGCCACCGTCGCCAGCACGCACCATGGCCACCTTCACCAATTTTGCGCACGACCCTAACCATCTATATCCACCAACAGCTATGAACACAAGCACAACAATGAACACAAAACATTGTCACGAAGGTTGCAAAAGGATGAGTGGTTGATGTCCAAATGGAAATGTGCTTGGAAGAAAAGCTCAGATCTGAAATAAATAAATAAAAAAACAGATTTAAAATAAATAAAAACTCAGGTCTTGCACGTGTTGCTTGCGTTGTTGCTTCATCTTGTGCGTGGGTACTGGATGTAGACAGTCGAGGATGCGCTGCAGCTCTTCACGGTTGCACTCGTCGATGGTGACGACGAAGCTGCGGAGGATGGATCGGACGGCGCAATAGTTGTCGTAGGTGCGGCGGACGATGCGGAGGGGTGTGTAGTAGACGAAAGCGATGGGACGGTCGGAGTCCTAGACTCATAGCCGAAACCTGCAATAGATCTAACCAAAAACGCAATAGAACTATCAATCCACAACCAGAGCCGGAGTTGAAATCCCGAAACATCCCGTTGCCGCTACGGAATCCGCCGCGTGCGCCAACACACGGCGCCGCCGCGTGACCTCCTAGCACCGCTTTCTGTCCACCATCGCGAACCCTGAACCGCAACCTCTTACTCTTAGCACCACCGCAAATCCATACTCCTTTTCTTTCTCGTTTTGATGTGCCCCACACACAATGTGCTACTGGTTTTGCTTTAATTTGGGATGAGTAAAGTAAAGTAAAACAAAGATAGTGGCGGCCTAAACAGCCACTATGTTAAAATAATTATTTCAGAATTTAAATGTTAACAAAATTCTAAGTTTTTAAACGAAAAAAAAAACTAAATTGATATATGTCGAAAACATAAATAATAAAAATGAAAATTTTTAAATTTAATCTATCAAAATAAAACTAAAATAAAATTTAATAGAATAAAAGTGACGATAAATCAATAAGAAAATATATTTAGTAATAATCAAACAGTACTACATTATTAAAGAGATTAAACATAATATATAGTTTTTAAAAAAAATAAGGGGGTTTGTTGTAGTTTGCGCACGGGTGCGTAGTGCGTAGCCTAGCAGGAAGTGGATTACACTAGAATACAGAAGTAACCTGTTATCGTTATTCCTCTTCCTCTTCTTCTTCTTATTGCTCCACCCTGCCTGGTGGAACCAAACGAAGAGGACGTTCCGTTTTCCCTCTGCTTTTCGAACTTTCCATCGACTCCACCATGCTATTCTATTAGGGTTAGGAATTAGGGAGTTCTTCTTGTTTTCGCTCCTTTAATTTCAACAACGGCCAACATGGTTGTTCTTTCGCTTTCATCTCCCAGCCTCTCCACCGCTTTCCTCGCAAAGAAGCTGTACGCTGCCACTCTCTCTCTTTGTTTCCTTTTCGCGATTGGCTTTAATTTTCAAATTAATATGTGTTTGATTTTATTCTATTTGTTCCGGTTTCGTCCATAACCCATGAATTTGGGTTTCTTTAGGCCTCCCCGAGAACACACGGTGAAGCTAGCGACCTTTCGCAACAATTCATTTCGCTTTAGATGCGCGGTGGACACGCCCTATGGAGGTATCACCTCAAGCCTCTCAAATTTATTCATTTTATTAAACACCCAATCCTATCAATTGTATAACATTTTTTTCCTGTTTATAAGATAGTCGCGAGCTGGTAAATTTGCTTTCTTAGTAAGGTTTCGCTATTGTACATCATAATATGTGTTTGTTTATTCACTGGGTTGTTTAGGCTTCTATTCCGTTGTCCACTCTTTTAGTTTTCTAGTCCTTGCTTAAGCTTTTGTTTTTTTGATTGTTTATTTTTAGCTTAAGTCAGGTTCCCTTTTGTGTACAAGTAAAAGGAAAATCCAAGGTAGGCTTGGCTTTGCTTTGGTATGGAAATGGGAATTTGAGATGGATTGTAATCCTATTTATTGGACTTCCAATAGCAAGTCATCCTCTGTTTTCCCCTCTCCTCTCTTCCCCTTCAGATGTAACTGTTATACTCGAACTTTGACATCTAATATGAATTACTACAGTTTTTCTTTTTCAATATATTAATTACTAAAATATATGGAATTTTCAGCAATGTTCCTGAACTATTTCAGATGTATTACTGTTTTCTGACTAAATACATGGTGAGAAATAAAGAAAAGTAATGAATACCAGTATACCACTGTTAATTGATCTGGCAAAAGCCCAAGTTGAGGTGGACGGCACTTATAGAAACATTCACCAGAAACTTCATCTCTAAAGGTTGAGGTGAGACACAACGGACAGGAAATAAGGTTGAGTGTTGATTCTCAAAAAAAAATATACACTGCAGTTTCATTATCTATGAGTTTTTGTGGGACGTAACTGTCTCTCTGTTTAAGAGGAGCTTGGTTGTCTTGATTAGATGGGCTGGGGCATATAGGTATGAGTATTCAGTCAGACTTGAGTCGATTAGATACATAAACATTCCTGTCTCGACTCTTGAGAGATATCTTTTGCACCTAGTAACAAAACTTTGGCTTTAAAATTTGATCCAATGTACAACATGCCTTTACTAAGTACTATTCCCCTTCTTATAGCTAGTTGAATGATTTCAAAAGGCCTGATAACTTTTAGGTCATTGGTCATTGTCTGACAGCTGAAGTTTAACTGAACTAGATCATGATTCATATTAATTTGTAAAGTCTGCATTTGTGCTACTTAGTTTATTTTTATGTTTATTATTTTCCACCTTGTGGATTAAACTTTTGTTATGTGTATTTATATATAATTCTTCTCTGCAGGGAATGTCCAAAAATTCCCTCGAATCAATGTCTGGAATCCTTACCGACGCCTTGGTATTAGCCCTGATGCCTCTGAAGAAGAAATCTGGGGATCAAGAAATTTTCTGTTGCAACAATATTCTGGGCACGAGAGGAGTGAAGAATCAATAGAAGCAGCTTTTGAAAAAATATTGATGGCAAGTTTCGTACAGAGGAGGAAAACAAAAATTAATTTGAAAAGCAAGTTGAAAAAGAAAGTAGAAGAGTCTCCACCATGGGTGAAGAACTTGCTAAGCTTTGTTGAACTTCCACCGACTGAAGTTATCCTCAGAAGATTGTTTCTCTTTGGCTTCATGGGTGGCTGGAGTATTATGAATTCTGCTGAAACTGGACCTGCTTTTCAGGTTTGCTCTGAATTTCTTATGTTTTTCACTTCTGTGGTGTATAATCAAATGCATAATTATTTTAGAGTAAAACTGTATTTTATTTTTCATAAAGAAAAAAAAACTTTGTAGGTGTCATTTTCTATAAGAATATATGGATTGTGACAATCATAAATTTTAAAAGAGAACCAAATTATATAATCGATAGGCATGTATTAACAGAGCTTTTCTCCTTGCTGCTTGATTAAGTCAACTACCAATCTCTAGATTATACCCTTCACCCTTGCTTCAAAGGCTATAATAGGATGCCTGGTATACACGAGTTATGTCTTTAACTATTGTTAAAGGTTGCTTAGTAATTTCAGATTATGTCTTCTGCCTACCGGACTTTCAGGTTATGGTGTTTAGTACTGTAACCATCAAGCATGATTTTATTCTTAATTTTCAGCTTGACATTCCCATATTAAGGTTTTCAGTATTTTCAATAAAGTGTCAATATTGTTTTTTTTGGTCTAAGACCCTGAATATTTAAGTAGTCACTTTGGGTCCCAACTAATTCAAATAGAATCAGGTGGGGACCCATTTAAGCGACACTGCTCCTTCTGTGTGTGTGCATACATATCCATTCATAAAAGACTTGAATTTGAGATTTTGCTTGAGGAAAACTCAGTTCCTTTCTATTTGGATCAATCAACTTCGGTAATATTACCATTGTCAATACATGTCTACTTATCCTTTCATTTGTTCACAAGTGTTTTAAGACATATTAAGGTGATTATGTTCTATAAGATACATGTAATCAGGGAACATTATTGAAGAATTGAAGTAGTTGCATTGCTCTGCCTGTCTCTCCTCTTCCTGCTTCTTTTGTGGCATGAATAGTTGCTTGTTGACTGAACTATTGTTTTGCTACAGGTGGCAATCTCTTTGGCTGCTTGCATATATTTTCTCAACGAAAAGACAAAGAGCTTGGCTAGAGCATTCATTATTGGGTAAGTGGTGTAACTTAATTCAACTTATGTTTTTCCTCTGATTTTTTACTAATCGCCATCACCGTCAACATGCACTGTTATAGGTTTGGAGCTCTAGTGGCTGGATGGGTCTCTGGTTCATTGCTGGTACCCAATATTCCATCTATGTTACTGCGCCCAACTTGGACACTTGAACTCTTAACGTCATTGGTAGTTTATTTGTTCTTGTTCGTTGCTTGTACTTTTCTTAGGTGAAGTGGAAACTATTCTTTCAACGTTATAGTCGGTGATGAGTTTATAGGTGATAAAACAATTTTTTTGTTTTTGTTTTTGTAGCGAGCCAAATTGTTTAGTGTCGTCTTTTTTTATGAAAAAAATTGTCTGAGTTGGCAATATTCAGCAGATATATTATTACTGAGCCTTAACTCCTTGCCTAAATTTCCGTTGGTTACGGGGCAAGTTCTTCCACCGTGGTTTATGACTTTAATCCAAGTCTTATTCTTCCGCTAATTTGTGACTAACTAGCATTTTCCATTTTTTGAACAGTATAAAACGTTAAAAGTATGAAAAATAAAATAAACATAATTTATAAGGATTAAAAAAAAATAATATATATATATAATTATAAGGAATAAAAAGATATTTAAGTATAATTTTTATTGATGGAGGTGATTAACGGGTTCCTAACCTCCAATCGCCGATTTTCCTTTCTCCTCCCGTAACTTTGGTTATTTGATTTAGAAATAACTTATGTACAAATGGAATTTGTAGGTTGACGCCCGCAATATTTTAAATGCAATTTAAAGAAAGATGGAAAATGAATGAAATAGTTGCTAGGATTATTAACTAGGTTTGTCGAGCAACAGTTATTGTATTGATAGATTTATTTGATGTTTTAACTTTCAAATGTTTAAGAAGCATTTTTAGTTTTTCAATATCAATTTTAAGGGCAAGGTATATCGTTTAGGTAATTGAAAGATCGGCATAGCTTGTTAGTCGCATTTCAATTCTTGGTCGAAGCGAAGTTATCTTCAATTCGTTCAGCTTTCACAATGTCCTTTATTAAAAAAAAATCACAATGTCCTTTATTAAAAAAAATTCACAATGTCGATTCTTTTATTTACTGCAATTAATATGTCCATTCTTATTCTTTCAGAGTGAACTAATCTGATGTCACTTAAATGATTAATTTAATAACGTAAACTTGCATGATATCATATATAAATAAATGAAAAAGATGAATATGATCTATCGACGCATGGGGAGTTTACGTAGAAAACATACGAACGCTAAACATTTTCTATTTATCTAGTGTTGATCGGAATCTTGAACCTGAACTATAATTGAAGAAACACAATACTACAAACTTAACCTATCTAAGCTCTAAATGCCACCAATATAATGTTAAAAAATATCAGAGAAGTCGAATGACTAGATCTAACATACAAAAGCGCAAAGCCATACACACATACTACATGAAGCCTAAAGGCGACTGAATATACTTGAAACATAACTAATGGAGTAATTAACCTAGATAGATATTCAAGACACAACACTAGTCTTCTGCTCCATCAACATGCATGTATATTAATAAATTAATCAAGGGATCGGTGTTTTGCAGTGGTTGCAGTGGGAGTCGGATCTGTTGTTCTTGATGGCGTAGCAGCCCAAGGCGTATATGACGGTGACGAGCACAAGCACACATGCATTGAATACGGTGAGACGCCTCCACTGGTTCCTTATGTTGGCCAGCACTCCTCCCTTGCATGAATTGCAATCGTAGCACAGTTTCTCCTGCCTATTGCTCCAAGTGCTGCAGTCACTATTATTATTCGCTGCTGGACCCTTCTTTGGCACTTCCCAGAACGTAGCATTCTTCATTATGAATCCACAATACGCTGGTGGCTTACAGCACCCAGCCTGACCAAATTAAATAATAAATTAATTAATTAAGTAACTGCTACACATATATATAGAGAGAGAGAGAGAACCAGAAATTCAAATTAATATATTTGCCCAAGTATCATAAGATTTGTACAAGGGAGCATTATTGCTCAAAATCTAAACAATAAAACTAACTAACTATTACAAGAATCTACCGATTTCGTTTATATTTTTTTTCTTTCTTAACGATGTTGCATGTAAAAGTTTTTATACACTGAACCATACATATATAAAGTAGTTTATATAAAAAAATTTATCATATACATGATATATGATACATTGTAAATTGTGATAATAGATTAATTGTGATAATAGATTATGGTGTAAATGCATATATTATATATGTTATTCTGAAATTAGTTAAGTAAATAAATATAGATATTATAACATAACATGATGAGAGAGAAATAAACTATGGGCGTTCGGTTAGACCTTTAAAATATAGATGTTTGTATATTATTACTCTCAGTTAATTAAAAGGAAATCAAATAAGAGAGAACCTGGGTGGTAGAAAAGTGTTTGAAAATGAGAGAGTCGTTGTTGCGGCCGCCGTTGAGGGCGAGGTTCTGGCAGACGTGGGTGTCCATCAAACAACTCTTGACCTCATCCCAGTTCTTGTTGTTAACCACGTAGCGCTGCAGCCAGTGAGAGAAGTCGGCGACACGGTACTCGCCGTAGCCCTTGCCGGAAACCTGCTGGCCCACCTTCCTGTTGGTGACGAAAAGCGTGAACACGGTGAAGAACGCCAGCCCCATGATCACCATGAACGTCACGAAGAGGTATGCGTAGAGTGCCCCGTTCACGCGGCACAGCGACCCCAAGATTCCCAAGGCCGAGACCAGCACCACGAAGACGCCGCCGACGAGGAGCGGCACCTGCAGCACCTTCTGGCAGTCGGATCCTCCGTGGACGTGGATGTAGGCGGAGGAGCCCACGGCGGCGATGCCTAGCAGCAGGGACAGCACGTTGAGGGCGCCGACCACGGTGTTGCTTATGCGGAGCATGCTGGATCGGAACAAACGAGGATGTGATATGGTTGAGGAGACAAAAGCATGGACTGAGTAAATGAATTTAGGGTTGTTGCATGAAAGAAGAGAAGAGGACGTTGTGGATGGAATAGGAACAGTTTTATAAGTGGGAACGAACGTAAGCGGTTGCATGGTGATGGTGTGGGGTGTCCCCACGTCAGCGATGTCAGTTATAGTGTACGATTCCTCCTAGTCCACTATTGCGTTGGGTTGGGACAGTTAGCCAATCATCCCCACTTACCAAAAGAACGGGCTTTCATTTCATTCTTCTCTTTAAATTTTTTTTTTTTACTCTTTCATCTTCTTTTTTTTTTTTCATCACGTTATATTCTGACAAATATTTTTTTTAATTAAAAAATTACGTGAGTTTGATTCTAGAACCTCATCAAATAATAATATGTCTCAAGACTAAAAAAACGTACGAATCAGATACTTATAGATTATTTATAAAAAAGATCTTCACATTAATAATAGGATTCAGACTCATATTACTGTGATATTCTAGTCCTACAATCCTTATCAACTAAATCAATTTTTATTAATTTTATTAGAGATTGTATTCGAGTACTCTAACCCAATATCACGTTATATTACTTATGTTTATTACAGTAAAATTGTGATGGTATTAGATATTTTATCTAATGAATGGTAAGTGTTTAAGAATTTAACTATTTTTTAATCATAAATTTACAACAACTTATATACTTTATTCAGTCAATTCAGTCAATTGAACGATAGATTCCTTTGACAAAAAATTATAATTTTTTGACAATGACAAATTTTTAGTAATATATATATATATATATATATATATATGATAATTTTAATTTTTTTTAATATTTTGAAAATAAAAATATTGACAGTGACAACTTAATTTAATTATGGCAATTTGTTATTTTTAAAATTTTCTTATAGATTTTCAAAGATATATATAATTATTTTCATTGTCTGAAAGTTGAAAGTTTTTCCACTGTGAAACTTGAAAGTTAAATCATTATTAAAAAAAGTTAAATCTCAAATTAATAAACATAAAAGTCATCAACATGATTGGTAATATGATTTGTTGTAAAGATTTATGTGGATACAATCTTATTTAAAATTTAAATTTTGTATGTTCGTTCTTTTGTATCAAGAGTATTTGCTTAGAGAGTAGAAGAATCTCTTAAAGCTTTTATATTCATTTAAAGTTTATTTATTAGCATTCATTTAAAAGGATTGATGTCTGAAGAAAATAAATATATTGACCACATGTTTATGAGCATGATTACCTACTAATAATACTACATCAGGCTGATTTAACTTTTATAATTATATTTATTAATTCGATTTAACCTTTTTTTTTAATAACTTTACTCGTAGCAATGATTTTACACCCTTCAAAAAGGAATGGAGTCATGATTTAATAATAAGGAAAAGTAATCACAGAAAATCCAACAACCTACCATTTGATGAAATAATAAAGTTTATTTCACGTGAGTAAATTGATTAATTTATTTATGATTGGATTATATTTATTTGATACACTATTAGTATTATAAAAAAATAAAATCAAGAAAATAAAAATGATAAAAAAAATTAAAATATAATAGTATTAAAATATTAATATTTTATTAAAACTATATTTTCTATTTTAAATATTAGGAATTTGATTATTAATATGTTATAAGTGATAATTGTTATAATTATCTAGAACATAAATTCTTTAAATATATAAATTTCATTATATTCAAATTCTAAACTATTCTAATCAAATCTAATAAAAATCATTT
>CM023947.1:28815313-28827985 GCA_013407115.1 Glycine latifolia | reverse complement strand
TATATATATATATATATATATATATATATATATATATATATATATATATAACTCTAAGTATATTAAAAAAAAATCTTAGTATATATGTATAAAAATGTGAGGGGTACGTACCCCATATTAAGCATAAATGTAGTCCACTCTGAGCATGATCTGTTCTATCAAAACGTTCACACATTTGGAGTGAAGCTTCAGAACCTATCTCGAAGGACATGAAAAATATCTTGAGCCAATAAGATAAGATTGGTAAATAAGGTATAATAGAATTTATCATAAAGATTAATTAGTAAAATAAGATTAATCGGATCTATTTATCATAATCTATTGATGTATTAAATCTCTAAAAAAAGAAAAGATAAGATAGAATTTAACATCTCCATGTAAAAAAGGAAATAGCCTTACTAAATCCTTTCTTCTACAACGTCCAAATAGCCTCCTAAATATAAAAACACACCAAATCTCTCCTTCCAAAACATACAATTCCCAAATGTGAGTTTCAAATTTCAACCTCAATATCATCCAAAGATGACTATGTCAAGAATTCTGAGTTTCAAATTTCAACCTCAATATAATCCAGACACGACTAATTCAAGAATGATGAAGAAATATTGCTTCCTTAGTATAGATTTTAATTCTTGGTTGATTGTCTGACCTTGGAAGAATGTGTACTTCCAGGATGATGCAAATGAGAACGCCCTTGATTCAGGCGCTCCTTTTGATCCGGATATAGATGCCCAGTTGGATTCATTGAGAGAAAAACTAATTGAGGTAACAACTATGCTGATTGCTAATTCTTTCTTTTGCAGAATTGATACTATTGTTGCTTCTCATTTAATTTATCTTGATACTGATTACTGTCAGGTGGGGAAGGAGTCTGAAATGCTTAATCAAGAAATTCAAGCATTAGAAAGAAAGTCTATTGTCAATGCAGCTGGACATATCAATGAAGCTGTACAATTATATGAGCAAAATTCAATGCATGAGGTGTTTCAGGGTAATTAAAGAGCTCCTCACGATCTTCTTGTTCATATATTGACCTTCAATATATACAATCCTGTTCCACTGAACTTATTTGTATGCTTTCCATTATAATTAAGCAGGGAATACTCCAATTTCAAACTGTATCTGTGTGTTTCAATTTCAACACCTGTATGTTGCTTTTTATGTGCAGTTTGATGAAGCAAAAAAACATCGAATACTTACGATACATTCAGTTATGTTAGAATGTGATTTGATTATTTAGAAATTCTTTTTTAGGAGTCTATGGAAAGGTCGTTTCCTTTTGTTTTTTCTTTTACATACCCTGCCATTTTGTCAAATGATGTACTTTCATGACAACATCTGTCATTTTATTCTGAGTTTTGTAGATCATTTCTTATCTGATGTAAGCATAGTTACTTTATTTCCTTATAGCTTCTTAAAAACCGCATCAAGTATTTAGGGGGCACCACACTAGGTGCCATGGATTGAAATATTATAGAGATAGGCAGGGAGAATTTTGTATTTTCTGGTTGAAATTATTGTCTAAATATAGCTGATATTTATATTAAGTATCTAAGTTGACATCTTTTAATACACTATTGATTCCTATAGACTATAGAGATTGTGACGACCGCATCAGAACTTGGAACGAAGATGGGAAAGCTAAACTCCAGCATGATTGAAGAGACTGACCAAACAAAAACTAAAAGGATTTACAGCACACAAATGGATCCATCTGCTATAAATCCTGTTAAAGGTAACCAAAACACTCCTCATTGTAGTGCAACTTGCATTAACTTTTGCTGGTTGAACTCATTAGTTCTGAATTGATCATTCCTCTTTGCAGGCCTCTCAAACATGAAGTTGGACGATGTTGAAGAATTTGTAAGTGTTATGAAGAGTATGTGAACTTGTCTTTTTCATCAATCTAGTTGGACTGGACTTTGCCTGTTTTACCCATTGTTGTACACACTAGTCATTTTCTGCGCTGATCGTTGGAATTTGCCCCTATAATGCTGAAACGATTGTGGGCATTTTCATGAATCATAGAATTACCTACAAATTTAATTACGAAACTGAATTTGCGTGATTTATATACTGTATATTAAAACTATTCAGTGGTTACTAAATGAGTTTATGAAGCAGAACTGTTGCTCATTCTAAATCAAGGTGTTCCAGTTCCACTAGCAGTGTGGGTTGCTGTCCTCTCAATAAAGCTGTGCTATAAGTGAAGTATATTAGTCCAACAACGGGCTGAAAAGCTTAAAGTCATCAAGCATATAAAAAAGGTTTAGGCTTGAATATGCTTTTGATATCTATATATAATTTTTGTTTGTTTCTTAATAAATTTTTACTGTGTTGAGTCCTTAATAAAATAATGCTTTTATTTTTTATCCTTGACACTTATTTTTAATTTATGATAAATTAGTTAATTTTATGTTTATTTCCTAATAAAAAAAATTCATTTGTTACTAGGTAATACTATAACAAAATTTATTAATTTATTATAGAACAAACATAAAATTCGTTAGTTAATTTATGGGGAGTAAATCAAAATATCAACGACCACAAATAACAGTATTATTTTATTAAGATTTAACACAAAAAATATTAAAAAACAAATGTAAAAATTGAATATTTATTAGAAATTAAAAACATATTTAAGTTAAAAGATAATTCTATGAGTGAACGATTGCATATTCCACGGATTCTAAAAGTATTGTTTTATTGGATAATATGTACATATTATTCAAGTTCATTAAAAATAAGTTACTTATATGGATGAAAACACTTTAAAATATTTTAAAAAAACATCTGAATAAAATGGCATAAAACCAATAAATTAAAAAAAAATCTAAATATACAATATCAAAGAATGGGCACGAAAGTCATTTTGGAACAAGTGTTCAAATTACTTGAAAAAGAATACTTCGTTGATTCTTACCTATACAATCCCACGAGTAGTATTTTGTTTCTAGTGTTCTGCATTAAACCTTTAAAAAAAAAGATAAAATTTAGCTCGTTAGCATCCTTACCATTTGAGTTTACAATTAAACAAGCACGTAGATTTACTTTCAATTCCAAAACATTAATACTTGATGTCATTAAAAGATATAAGTGGCAAAATTATTATACTGGTGACACGCTTAGTTTAAAAACTTTTAATTGCCCTAAAAACCATAACATCTTTTTAAGACAACGCTTAAGTTTTGCCACGTCAATATAGATTGATCAAACATAAAACATCCAACCAAGAGTCAAAGGACAAGGAGGACAAACTATCGCTGAAGTAGACATGTAGTTTGTGACTCACTTTTGTATTAACAAAATTTTCAAACGAATATTTCCTTGCCATCTTGATCTTGGTTTTAAGGCCAAAATCAACTGTTTTAAAAAATAACTATAATCTATGGTCGAGATTATCCCTATTAACCAATTCGTAGCTTCTGATGTTCTAAACATTTAACGACGGAGAAACTTAGGAAAATTATACAGGTATATAATCAACCAAATACCCAAATTTGGGGCATACCAGTAACATTCCGCTCCCCAGCTAGTGTAGTTCTAAATTCCACTAAGTGTTTTGATTCCCATATAGTCACTCAAGCAGTTGAGCATCTTCATTCCCATATATTCAAGACAGCGAATGGGACAAATGGGTACCTACAGAGAAATGAAATCATATCAGCAATCAGCCTGACCAAAATTACCTGAGGAAGGAGATAGTGTAGTGTAGCAGTCAGGGGAAGAAAGTAGAATGACACGAGCAACTTCATGGAGAAAATATAAACTGCACCATGACAGACTGACTAAGGAAATAGTTTTCGATGGATACACTTACCAATTGATACAGATAATCTTTATAGGAAACTTTCGATGTTAAGTTCAACAAAGGAGCAGGGATCGGGAATGTCAAAGTTGTTTAATACCTGAAAGTATATAACAAGCACAATTATTATAAATGTGTATTATATTACTCCAAGAATACTTCGTTCTGAAAGAATAAATTACAAGATATTTTATGGAAAAGCACAGGAAGAAAACAGTGCCAGGTTCGTGTGGAACAGATAATTTATTGCCAGTAAGAAACAACCACTTGACAAAAAATATGGAACACTTAATTTTCATTCTGCAAATCCCTATTTAGCAATTATTTTACGCATACAAAAACTACCCCTATTACATATAGCTTTTGACTACAGAGAAAATATTAAAACAGTGGAATTGAAAATTATGTGCTAACAATTGGCCATATTAAAACAAGCAGACAATAATTTCAGGGATCAAAAGTACCTGTGGATGAACAATGCCAAAAGTGCCAATATGTTTTCCTTTGTAGATGATTCTAGCTTGTCTACCGGCAAGAAACTCAGGCTCCTTCAATAGGCAAATGAGTTCATACACAAATTATCAGAAGCAGAACGAATCTTCCTTGCAAAAGAAGGACAAAATAAAATACAGAACTCCTATGCAGTGTTATACACTTACATCTGACCGCTCAATATAATAACCCGATTTATCACCAGGTGAAACAAAGGGAACCCCATTCTTTTCCATTACTCTGTCGACCAAGCCATGAATTATCTGCATATCATTTGATAAACATTAAAATACAATCATCAAATTATTGTTTACCATGTATAGAAAGAGTAAGTTCTAACTGTGAAGAGTAGTGGCATTTATTTTCCATATCAATTTTTGTTGCGACTAAAGCCAGTTTAAATTCTAATCTCTTCTGGAGCTCTGATTAATCACGTGATGACAAGGATATATCAAATACTGCACATTTAACAACCTATATTCAAAGAGCAAAGAACCAAATGAAGTGCCATGAACTCATCATTTAGTATACCTCAAATCCAGCATTAGCACCACAGTACAGAGCAGCAAGTTGGCGAAGATTTTTTGCACCAACATCTCTTTTGTCGTCCAAAACTGCTATATCACCCACTTCAAAAATCTGAAACAATTTTATGATAGAAATATTCTTACAAACTAGTAACAAAGTGGTAGGCATTGAAGTTTGAATCTTTCTTTAGAAGAGACTAGGCATTGGACTATTTTTGTAATGACAAGGACTATGAATTGCACATGTTAATTAATTATCAACTCATTTGAGGAGAAAAGAATAGACTACCTTAGTTACCAATTGATTGCAGGACTAAGGCAATTTAGAGCCAATAAAAAAATTGTATTTGGCAGCAGACTTACAAGGCAATATACTAATATCGAAATCTTTCTTCAACACAAAGTTGACACTTCCATGATTTATGCATTAGTTAATACACACCAACAATTTATACAAAATGTGCTAGATAGAAGCAAAAAAAAAAAATATTTTCAGCAAGAACATTGAATATCAAATGCATGGTAAAATTTGGACTGAGTGGCCTGCTATAGTGGCACAATAGGCCGCAATGACATGTTTATATGGAGGAATTTCCATGATAATGTGATATTCCTCTATCCGACATTGATAACCTTAGATTCACGTTAACAAGGCATGCTCAATGTTATCTCTAATCATAGAATGATAGCAATGTGAAAATTACATAATGATTTGGAAATAATTTTCAAAACATTCATAAAATGTAACATTAAAAAGGATATAACTAAAATCAACGATCCCATATAATTTACTAGAACTAGAACTGAATTACCATGCGAGGATCACACTTCCATCATAGAAAATATGGTTGTAGAAAAGACTTGTGATAAAAACATCAATCATCCAAAGGAAGAACTGAGAAAGTACCTTTATGGGCTTTGGATGATCCTTGTTGTGAGCAACAGTTTTCAAAATGCCAGGCATAAGACTAGTCCGCACAGCCTGAATACATGTTAAATTTAAAATTTAAATTATATAAATTCAAGTAAAAAAATAAAGAAAATAATATCAATATATAATTTTTATCCTAGTTAAAAAATTTAAAGAGCAGACAGCAGACAAAATAAAGGTACAAATTCAGTAAACTGGGAATGCACAACTTCAGACTGCAATTCAATACTGGAAACATGATCCATGTCCATGCAGCATAAAGACAAAAAAGGAAGATAAAACAGTCTGATGTAAGGAGTAAAGATGATCAGTAAGCTTTGTCAAATTGATTTCTAGATGGCAGCCTGGATGCATCAGCACTGCTATCCTCTAAGATACATGCTGTGACATGCTATTATTTTTATTTTTTAAATAGAATTTAGTGCGATTAGTGTATCTAAGTAAATATTAATATTAATATAAATAAAAGCTATCAGAACTCAGAAGAGTTACGCAAATGAAACAGTAAAAACTTGAAAGGATGACAGGAAAGAATAAAAACGTCTTGCAATAACCATGCCAAAAAAAAATAAAAAAGGCTCTTTCAAGACATGCGATTTCTTCATTGCAATTAAATAAACTTTGTTATAAACCTTAACATGGTATTGTCATTGATAAAGGAAGATAAAGTATGTGAACCTCAAAGTCTGAAGACCTAGGGTTTCCAATGATGACTGCTTTAGATTTATCATCATTGCGGTTTAGCATGGCAAAGTTTTCTTTTTTAGAGCAGAGTATAAATGTCAAGACCTCTGTGAAACCATTCAATGCAACCTGAAAACAAGTTATGAATAAAAGGATTCAGATAATTAGGCACTTCAAATAATTAACAGAAACCTTCATGAATATGCTATTCTATAGTAATTTATTCTATCGCATCAGTTTAATCAAAGATAATAAAATGATCCACATTTTCAGAAAAATTAAAGCATGAAATATTAACTGAAATATTTGTTTTCCTTCACAGAATTCAACAAAAATAAATGTGATAAAATCTAACAAAAAAAATGAATTTTGGTTGCTTCAATAACAGGAGTAATGTGTTCTGTTATTTTGATTTATACCTCTTTTCTGATAAGATCACTGAGCTCATTCAGAGGAAGTAGAGTCAAGGAAGCAGCCAACCTCTTTGAGCCTTTATTATCTACTACTGCTTGATCCTTAATAGCATTGAATCCATAAGCAATTGCCACATCCTATAGATTAAAGAAAACAAGAATAAAAAAGGCATGCCTAGTCAGTGAAATATACGCACAATAGATCCAATATGCATTCAGGAATGACAAAGCCTATCACTATCAATACCTCCATAACATCACAAGGGTGAAGAACATCACTTCTAGAAGGAGGTACAGATACCACAAAGTTACACTGCTTATTATCAAATGTAGACTGTTTGGCATGCAACTGCATCCGATTTAAGAACTTAGTGACCTGAAGGAAGGTGGGAAGATTATCAAACAATAACAAGTAAAAAATATATGTTTAACTTGCTGTTAAAAACATGAGAGCATTGAATCTTGCATTAGAGACAAGTAACTGCAATATAAAGACTAACTAGACAGAAATTAAGGAAATTTCACATGAACAAAAGAATAACACAACCACAGAAGCAAAATGCCTGCATATAAGAAAGCAGTCACCTGGTAAATGTATAAAAAAAACTTGGTTGTTCAAATACGTACAGAATTTAAATCCATAAGATAAATTAATATGGGCAAATTTCCAATCACAATTAAAATATGAAAAGAACAGGGGCAGAAAGCTGTCTTAATTGTATTTGTTATTTTAACATGAATGTCTTAGATGTCAGATATTAAATATGTTAATAATAAGCTCAAATGATTTATCAATAGTCAATTTACAAGTGCAGGGTCACACCACTCATATGAAGCAGCAAAATAATTACCTCTTCTGCTTCCAATGATACCCCAATCAATCCAGTAATGTAAGATAGAGAAACTTCCATATTGTAGACAGATAAATCAGGGTATATGTTTGACTTGCCATCAGAAGAAATAACTTCAACTGGTTCAATGACAAATTTGTTTTCACAATATTCTGAGAAGGCTGTTACCTAAAGAAAACAAAATATGTCATCATCTAACCAATAGTATAAAAACTACGTACCCATTGCCCGAAGGCTCCACGCTATGCACAGGTAAGGAGGAGGGATATTGTACGCAACTTTACCCTCGCATATGCAAAGAGGCTGTTTCCGGATTCGAACCCATGACCAACAAGTCACCAAGACACAACTTTACCGTTGTGTCAGGGCTCGCCCTCTAGTACCACATACAAAATGCAAATAGAAAAACATACAATGAAACTCACTACTCTACCATTGTATTTAAAACAACTTTCGCTTTTGTCAGATCAGTTGCAGTACATTCAATAAATACATTCTTTGTCTCCAGAGTGATGGCTGAATGTGCACCATTAATAATCGGGGGTAAGGATAACACAGTTCTGTCAAAACATTATAGAATATTAATAGCTGACTTCAACATGTAAGAAGAATATTAGAGAAAATTGACAACATTAGTTTTCTGTTCATAAAGCGCACAAATAATAGAAATTATACAAGGAGCAATTATAAAAGCATTTCAGCAAGTTAACCTGATCAAAATTTAGTGGAAAACTGGGAATGCATCTCGTTGATGAAAACATGAAAGTCCTTTTCAGTTTATGCATCCATACAATGGCGACTGGCTAGTGTGCATGGGTGTGTTTGTTTCATGAGTTAATATGAGAGTTTTGCTGAATAACTTCCAACACCTTTACGTTGCAATATTGCATATAATATGAGTTTATTTTATGCTCAAAATCTGTCAGTTAATTTTTATAAATTAGAATTTCAACCTATAAGATGTCTAAATATAACTTTGAGACAGCTAAGTAGCGAACAGATCAATCACATATAAAAATGTAATATTTTTATTATCATGCCAGAATTTCTATCATTATTCTTTACATTCTCTAACTGAATTTTTTCTCCGCACATTTATAACTTCTAGCTAAAATGTAGCCTCAACTTTGAGGGTGAGCGTTGGCAATTGGCACAACAATATAGCTACTGCTTTGTGACCCTTGGAAACAGCTTGTTGGGAGTAACTCTACATACATCTACCCTCCCCAAATCCCCAACTTGGTAGGAGCCTCATCGGGTTGCCATCCCCATCCGAATGTGATATGAACCACAATATAATACATATATATAATCTTATTTATAATTGTTAAATTTAAATTTTTAAAACTACACAAATATTCTGTGTAAAATACAAAACCTGTAGAGTTTTACAAGACTCTAACAGCATAATGCAAATGAGAGAGAAAAGATTTCAAATCTTCATAACCAAATTAAATGAAAATAACATCTTGGAGAATACTATTTCATAGCATAACGCAAACGAGAGCTAAGATTTCAGATCTTTGAAATATTAAATATAAGGGTTCTATGAAAACATCATACCTCTTACTGTCATATATAACAGGGAAAACAGGGGAATCCTCAATTATATGTAAGAATTTCTTGAGTTTCAAATCTGACTGTCAAACAAATCAACAAATATTCAGACACATCTCAAAGGAAGCACATCCAAACAGAAAAAGATAATCACAGATGAAACGAAAAGATAATTGGGTTTGATGGCCTATAATAACTCGTAAGCCTACTTCTGCTACGTTTATAATAACTTTGGATATACAGAAAGGGAAAAATCTCACAAAAACTCACTTTGTAGAACTCCATTAGCTCATCAGCCCTGAAGTTTCTTTCCTATCATGCCAAAAGAAAAAGGATAAAAATACTAAAGATGAGCTTGGCAATTCACATTAAAAATTCAAAGTCCAGTAAATAATGTTATCTGCAGAGTATTACATGAGAAAGTATGAGTTGAATCATGTGCTTTTGTACTAAAGGAGGCAGCACCTGATTTCAAACATTTGATTACCAAGAAACTGAATGTCATAAAAAAATTATTACCTGCTTTAGTGGCATAAAAGTTATACTTGAAGGTGGCAAAGCCTGGAAATTACATAAGACTGAAGTCACTGATACTGAAGATGTAGAGAATTAAAGATAATTAAATTACACAAGAAAATGTCATTAAGTATTAAGATCTCTCTTGTTAATTGGTTTTAGAAAAATCCAGGTACACCATTTGGGTCATAAACAGCAGTACATCACATCAAGCAGCACTGTGATTCCTTTGATACCAATAACTTCAGAGTCAAAGCACAGTGATGCATGTCCATCATAATCAACCAAAATGCCCAGGCAACAACTTACTTTTCTAACGAGCACTAGGCTGTAGGCTTCCCGCTTCCTTAAACATAGCACCCAAATTTTCAATCTAAATCCTAAAGTTGTAAGTTATCCATCCACAATTTAAATCATTTTAATTTTCATGTTCCACAATTTGATAAAAGAAATTAACCTCATAGGTGAAAGGCCCCTCCAATGTATCCAGATCATGAGTTCCAATGGCAACAAGGGTTCTTCGGCTAAAACATAGAAAAGAATGAAAACAAATCAAATGAAAATTCATTGAGAAAATTTAAGTATGCTGTGACATGAGATGACCAAAACCAACTTAAAGATAAACTGATGGAGAAAAAAGAAAAGAACAGCATAATGTGGAAATAAAAGTAATCGAAAACCAACCAGCACAAGGAAGGGATTTTTCATTTTTTCTACGAAAGACGGCAAAGCATGAGATTCAAAAAAATAATATACAATATACTACCTCCGGTCCTATATATAAGAAACAAAAGGCAATATTTTTTTGGTCCTAATTATAAGAAACATAGGATTACTTTATCGCTAAATTTCCTTTTTACCCCTAATTAATTGTAGGGCCTATTAATGATTACACTCATTTTCCCATGAAAGTGAGTGCATTATTGAGTTGTCAACAAAAGAAGACATTCTCATTGGTTGAAAAATTATCTTTTGAAAAACAACCTCCCTCTTTAATCATTAATGTAATGGGTAGTCTTGAAATAAAATTAAAATTTATGACAAGTTAACTAAGCTAACTAATTTTATTGGTGTTGATGAATTAGGTAATTGTCTCTTATATAAAAGACCGGAGGTAGTATTAATCAAACTCATCTTAGAACACGGAGGATTTTCTTTATATCCTAAAACTACACATCTATTTTATCAAAAACTCGGTGCATTCAAACTTGAAAGGCTATTAGGGTTAGAATTCAGAAACAAGTAGTATGCATCTCAAAATGAACAAAGCAGCAAGTCAAATCACATTACCGACATATGTTTTGGTGAAGCTTGTCTTGGAGATCGATAAAGCTGTTGTATCTTGCTTTATCAAAAGTTATACCTCTTAATACAGCACATACAACATATGGACGAATCAGAGAAGTCTACAATGATTCAAGCGAAAAGAAACATGTCATTTTCCACTTAGCAAAGACCCATACTAAAAAAAAACCACAAGCATGACATAAGTACCTCTGGCTTCACGTGCATTTTCAGCATTGCATCCTTACTGATGTTGGACAGTCTGTAAGTGGGAATCTCCTGGAACTCACAGAAAACTCGGAGGGCTTGAGCAAGCCCTTCAAGGCACAGGAGGTCGTATCTACGCAAAAAAAAAAAAAAAAAATTAGAACCATTTTTTGCAACAAAGATAATGATATTTGTCAGAAAAAAAAAATATGAATGGTGCCAAGGTGTAATCCCGTGCTTTGAATGGTTATACACTAACCAACAAGCATGTTTTAAAATTCAGTGGATTTGCAATTGCAATAAGAGAATGGTGTGCCACATCATTCATTATGACTTTTGTAACTTCGTTTTTATACAATATATAATATATAATCCACCTAGCATTAATTCCTATTGGAAAAAACAACACGCTGGAATATTTTTGAGAATCTCCCACTAAAGTATACGAAGCTGATTTCATGATGCAATAGACTAACAATCCCAAATCCAAGAAGAAAATTAGCATGAAAAATCAAGAAAATCATTAAATTCTCTAGACTGGACGCACAGTAAGAAATTAAACCATAAGAGTCAAAAACCGAATAAGTAAAACAAAAATGTGAACATAATTAAAACATTTTCTCAATTCCCACATGCAGCAAAAAAAATAAAAAAATCAAAGATATCATCATAGTGGTACCTGTTGGCAGGAACTTCGATTTTGTAGATAACTTCTTCGTCCTCGTCAGCTTCTTCTTCGTCCAAATGCTTCTCTTTTCTCACAATTGCCTTCTCCGTCGTCTGTTACAATCATCAGATAATGGTGATAATAATTACTACAATTATCAATTAATAATTACTACAATTATCAATTACTAATTACTAGCTGAAAAGTGCAATGGTTGAGTTGAGGCTAAATGTTTGGATGAGAATAAAGGCGGTGAAGTGCTTACGACGTCGTCGAGCTCGATCCCGAAACTGAAGCACAAGTCTTCGAATTCCTCTTGCGCTGAAGAAGAACAAATAAAGCAACAACAAAATGACCGATTCAGTGAGGTCCCTGTGAAAATTGATGGATAACATAACAGATAGGTCATTGAGGAATGGAAGCTCACTGTAAGTCTTTCCTAGAGCCGCATACAGGCGATCACGCCCCACACTGACGGTAGGCATGGCGCCGTTTTGGTCCCGGAATGAGTGAGTACAAGTGAAACCACGACGGAGAAAGAGATGTTCAGAATCCGATACTACTTGTCTTAGGTATTTATATGGGCCGTAGCATCTTAACGGGTCGATTAGACAGGGCTGAATATTTTAGGCCCAAAAAGAGGCTGGGTAACGTATGACTGACTTTCGGGCTTCTTGTTCCCACCAAGAGAGTGGTGCTTCATACACCATTCAAAATTCTACTACACCATTAGTG
>CM023947.1:28671640-28815213 GCA_013407115.1 Glycine latifolia | reverse complement strand
AGTGATGTCCTTGTGAAAATTGAAGGATAACATAACAGATAGATCATTGGGGAATGGAAGCTCACTGTAAGTCTTTCCTAGAGCCGCAAACAGGCGATCCCGCCCCACACTGACGGTAGGCATGGCGCCGTTTTGGTCTCGGAGTGAGTGAGTACAAGTGCAACAACGACGGAGAAAGAGATGTTCAGAATCCGATGAATACATTGTCTTAGGTATTTATATGGGCCGTAGCCTCCTTTTGGGTTCATTAGACAGGGCCGAATATTTTAGGCCCAATGCGAGCCTGGGTATCACTTTCTTTGGGCTTCTTGTTCCCATCAAGGCCTGTCGGGCAATTGCTTCCTTCACCACCATTTTGATCCCTGAACCTCCAATTTTACATTCCAAAATAGGATTTTTAAAATGTAAATTTTTACTTTCGGTTAGCTTCTAACTTTTTTTAGTAACTAAATTTTTTTTTAGATTTTTTGGTAAATGATTCTTTTAGAAGTTTCTAATATTTTTGAAATGCGATTTGAAGTGACATTTTTCAAAATGTTAGATTAAGTTTTTTATTTTTTTTATTTTTATCTTTGAACGTTTATTAAATTTCCTTTTTTAAACTTTTATATTTAAGGTAAAACTTTATTATTTTCACCCCTTTTACTTATGATAGGGTTTTCTCATTTTTACCTTTTTATTATATGATATAGATAGTGATATATAATAAGCTTATGTAGTTTTTTTTGGATATTTTACAAATAAAAAGTTACAAGTGTTTAAAATTATATTAACACTAAAATTATAAATACTACAAATATATTTTTATCAAAAAATTAAAATTAAAATTTGTACAAAAACATTACATAAATATATCTGTTTATATAATTTTATATTTTTTAGTTATTTCAACAAATAATTTTATTAAACACTTATAATTCAATAAAATAATTTTCTAGTTTTAAGGTAAATTTGTTAAACATTTAAAGTAAAGATTGTCTTTAATTTTAGATTGAATTGCAATAATTATCTTAAAATTTATACCATCTATATTTCATAAGTAAAACTATATTATATTGCCAGATCACTATTATATTTATACTATCCAGCATAGCCGCCCAATTTATTGCACTTCATTTTATCCTTTATGGGTTTTTTTGTTAACAAAGTGGTAATCAATAATCGCAACTCAAAATCAGCTCTGTGATTTGAATATTAGTTTCACTTTTCATAGTTAGATGTTGTGTAACCTATATTTGTTTTTCAATTGAATGATAGTCAACATACATGTGATAATTATAAAATTATAATTGTTGATATTTAACGTGTTCTCAAAATAGTCAAAGATGGCAAGTGAAGATCAGACCAAGAGTAAAGCATATATGGATCAATAGTTTCTTTATTCATTAATAATTTTGAAGTTCCCCTCACATACAAAGGCAGCAAAAAACTAGATCATAGCAGAAATGGGAACAAAGGAAGCATGCAAGGAGCCAGAGTAGAGTGTCCCGTTATGCTCATGAATCTCACTCACTGTCTCACTACCAAACTCCTGGACAAGAGAAACAATCTGTAAAATGATACCGTTCTCACTAATTCTGACTCCACCAGGTAAAATAGTGGGCCTAGGAGGTGGATTTGGTCCTAAAACACCATTCACTGCCACCCAAAATTGACCTCTCTGGTTGCTCCTAATGTTGTCTGGTCTTCCAGTGAGTTGCAAGAATAGTTCAGCAGAATTTGCTCTTGGCCCTCGTAGCCAGAATCTCTGAATTCTATTTGCCAAGTATTCACTAACAAGCACAAATGACCCGTCTCTGCTTACTGCCACCCCAGATGCCAATGCAAGACCCCTCATCAACACTCTTGTTTGGTTCGTTTTGGGATCCAATGAGAATAGGCTCCCAGATTGGTCTCTACTGCTTTGTAGTGCCTGAGCATCCCTGTAAAAATTTAGTGTCAAATTTGTTAATTTACTAGCCTAGGCCAAAGTTAGTATCTAAGGAAAGAAGAATGTTACCGACACTCTTCCTCACACTCGATTGACCGAAATTTGTTGATAATCATCAATTTTGGTTAATGTCATATTTAAATTAGGAGATATAATCATTAATGATAAGTGAGACTCCTTAAAATTGTTGATCTTTAATAATTTTCAGCTGATCACGAAACAAGTGTTGAAAAAAGAGTCTCAACTAGCATTTCTCTTAAGTAAAAAAAGAAAGAAAGAAAAAAGAGTGAGGTGTGAGGAAGGAATTAATTGATTACTTGAAACCGTAGTTAGCACTAGCTTGGGTGAAATAAACGATTCCAGTGTTGACATCTACATCCAAGCCATCGAGAAACTGAAGAGTAGTGTTCACATTCTCTTGTTGTAGTTGTATATCTTTAAAGCATTGGGTTGGAGCCCCTCCCTTGGGTCCAATCTTGATAAGCCCGGAATAAGCATCCGCTACGTATAGTTCGTTTGTTTGATGGTTGAAACGTAATCCTAATGGCCTCCCACATGTTGCTTGGAGTTCTGAGAAATCAGCAAGCCCATCACAGATTGTCTTGTTCCTGAATTTGACCAACAAAAAAATAAAACATTAACTAATCTTCGCATAACATGTAGTAAAGCAAAGCTCGTAAATTAGAAAATGAACGTGTCACATAGAGATTAGTTGAGATTAAAGAATGAATAATGTGTATCACTTAATTATTACTAATGTTTACCTGTTTGGTGAAGTGAAAGCATATTCCTTGAATCCCTCGTTTGGATCAGCATATTTGAGAATTCTTCCATCAGAAACACCAACATAGGGCCCTCCACCGTTCCGGTCGAATGCTACCGACTCAGGGCCCGTCACCGGTGACGGTAACCGTAACCTGGTGATTAATATAGCCACTGATGGCGAACACAAGAAGAAAATCATAAAAATTGCAGAGATAGCTATCATCGTTGCAATGTTTGACAACATATTCTTAATACTATTCAATAATGTTTGATGTAAGGCACGAAACTTAAGTATTCAGTGATGATATTTATAGGCAATATGTGATGTGAATGCCATATGCAACGCAATATAGGCAATAGGAGGAAACGTGAAAGAGCACAAACTTGTAACAACCTCGTGAGTGGTGACAAGACACACAATTAAGCAAGGCCTACTGTCAGAAACGCTCACAGTATGTTGTGAGTAAGGATTTATTAATGGAGAAAGTAGAATATATGTAGATTGTGCATCGAATGAAATGTGAACTGAAGCATCGATAATAGGAAGTAGAGATTGTCGGTTTTGTAGTTTTGTTGCAGATCCCTAAACCCTTGAAACTTGCTCCTCAACGAGCTAATTTCTCTCGTGCCGTGACTCATGAATGATACTCTTAATTCCTCCTATAACTTACAGTTCACACAACACGGCATCGTATGATCTTCTTATTCCATATTGTGCCTCAAATGAATCGCTGAAACGTAAAATCTTCTCCATCCAAGTTTATAATATATAATTATTTTTATCACCCTAATATTAATGCGAAATATCCATCAGTTTTAGCAATGATTAATTTGTGTCAAAAAATCTAACTTAACACCTTTAGTAAAATCTCCCAAATATGTTTTCTTCATCTGCAAGACTCAAACCCAAAACTTTATTTAAGAAGATCAAACTAGGATCATTTAAACCAATGATTAGTATATGTTTAGTTTAACTTGTTTTATAGAGATAGATTTTTTTTCTTTAAAAATAAGATTATTTCTCCATAAATAAATGTTCGGAAAATTGCACTTTGAACAAATATATCGATTTAACCAGGATGTATATTTAAAAAGAATGTTACTCATCAACCCACAACGAGCAATCTTAAAACTCTAGGCCCACATAGAAAACATTCTCTGACCCAAAGGATCAACCAGAAATAAATTGCAAACAGTACACATATAAGTGTGCTTGCTTCAAAATAGTGAAGTTGTAAGCTCAGTAACTTCCGACACAACTTGATCATAATCTGACTTTAGTTTCTCTTGTTCCCCTTGCTCTATTTCACCCTTTGCCGGCTTTGTCTGTACCAGAACACAGCAAGTAGGCCTCTTTGTTGCTCCTGCGCCTGCAAGATCCTGGAAAACAATATAAATAACAAAAGTTAAATGAATTTGCATAGTAGTTGGAGTTTCTTGAACATGATACATGAGATAGCATGAACAGAAATAACCACAACAGTTAAAGAAAAATATACATGTTTCTCCAACTCTTATACCCACATTTAAAATGAAATGATAAGTGATAACATAATGATATATTGTGTAGGTTACAGAAGCAACAAAGAATGGTATAGTCAGTAGCACTTTAAGATATGTATGTTATTTAAAAATAACCTACAAAGTTCAAATCAGTTGAAAATTGGATATGCAGGGGCAACGAACAAGGATCCTTTGTTTCATAAACTGAGCTAAAAGTAGTTTAGTTTCTTCTTATTATGCAATTCACTGGGCTGGACGGTAGATTTCTAGTTTAAACATTAGTTTGTTTAAGAATGGATGCTAGAGATATTCAATTCAATTCACCGTAGGATGGGTATGTATTAAATTAAAACAAAAAATTGGACAGGTCAGTTGTGCCTAATTCATTATGATAATTACATTAGTGTTGCTAAGAGTGTTAGATGAAAAACTAAAAACATGCATTTATTGAAGTTCCTCCAGTAGATGCATCTCACTCTTATTCGGTGCTTCAATGTTTCTTATTTGGGAGGGATAAACATCAATGAAAATAAATTGCAACTTGTAATACTAAATTAAACTGAGAAGACATAAGAGTAAAAACTAAGGAAAAAAAAAATAAGAGAACAATACGAGTTGTCCCAAGAGTGAAATAGGTAAACAAGAGGCCTAGAATATTAGCAAAAGCACATATAAACATAAAGATATGGAATGTGAAGTTGGTAGCGTACTTCTTTAGATGGGACATAAATATAGGGAATGTCAGAGTCTTCACAGAGAATAGGAACATGAGTGATGACATCAATCGGCGATATGTTCCCAGCTATCACACACAATCTGCATTCACAGAACCAGAAAATTAGGGTAAGCATTTCCATTGCACAGTGAAAAATGACTCATGGGAGAGAATGAGAAAACGGACCCTTTATGACCTCTCCTTATGCTTTTAACAACCTCCTTCACGCCTCTTTTCAAGCATTTATGTTCGGCAGCTGAAACAACAGAATATAGTTAACACGAAGCAAATGGAGAAATAAAAAGGCACATTGAGAATGCGAATGGATAAACAAACCTTTACGAACAAGTTTTAGGGTTCGCTTGCAAAGCTTCTTTCCGGCAAGGGGTTTAGCAATGGGAGCGAGCGCAAGCATCTTCTTCTTCTCCTTCTCTTTCTGCACCGACTTCTCTGCCTCGCTGTCACTCCCCATCTCTCTCTCTCTCTGCTATCTGAATTGGGGAAGACCAAAGAAGCTTCAGAGCTTTAAACCCTCTCCTCTAGCTAGGGTTTTATTTAGGATTCACACGCTATAGCGCCGCGCGTGACTTATATCAAATGTTTATTACTCGGGCCACTCCATCATATGATCAAACCCAGCCTCATATAGGGCTTTAAATTTGGGCCTATCTAATGGGCCTATCATTTTTAATTTTAATAGCGGTGGCCCAACTCAAGTTAGGCCCGATTGTTAAGAGTTGAGTCAAATATAGCACAGATCCGAACAAGCCGAACAAACAATGTCTATATTAGGACTATGAGTCATGGTTTCAAAATTTATGAATAATTTAATTACAAACAGGGATTAAATTACACTATGTTACATTTTTTGCTCAATGATTATATAAAGATTATTATTGCATTAAAAGTTCTTATTATATAAACTGCATTTACAAAATCTTAAAATTATTTCAAACTAGTGACATCTCGTTGATATATGTCAAGCCTCCCTTTCATTTGGATTTTTTCCCCATTGAAGCATTTTACCATAAATAACTGGACATATAAACAGTATTGCATTAAAAGCTTTTTATTTGCACCAAATAAATCATTTCTGCACAGAAAAATTTAGACATTTGCTTAAACTTCTCTACTAAGTACATCCTAGGATTATTCTACTGTTTTTTATATCTTGAAACACAAGGTTATTCTTATGCTTAAAATAAGTTCAATTGTCATACAATATCTAAAACGACTAAAGCATCTTTAATTTAGATTTTGAGCAAGAATCTTAAATTTAAGATCTGTTCTTTATTAGATCTTTCAATAAAATACGTAAATAAATCTTTAATATGAAGAAGAAATTCTTGTAAAATATTAATTTTTTTCCTCTTTCACCCTAACAGCAAATGACAATACCAACAAAAGGAGAAAAAAATTGAAAAGGAGATGAAGAATTAATCATTGCAAAATAAGAAATAAAACAAAACAGACCAAAAAAACAAAAAGAAAAAGAGAAAAAAAGACATACTGAGGGCTCGCGGGAAGGTGTATAAAGAGAGGAGGAAAAAAAAGAATAAGAAAGAAAAAGTGACGTGAGGAGAGAAGAAAGGGAGGGGGAAAAAAGTAACATGAAGAGAGGAGAAAAAAATAAAAAAGAAGAAGAATAAGAAGAAATAAAAAGTGACGTGAAGAGAGGAGAAAGAGATGAGAAAAAAGAAGAAAAAAAACTAAAAAAAAGTGATCATTACTATGAAAAAAGAGACTGTTGTTGTCTACACAGGATATGTTACTGTGTACAGAGTAACGATAACTTAAAAAATTAGGCGTACAATACAAGATGTTGCCAAAAAAATTGTTGTTACACACATAAACATCCTATAATTAAATTGGTTCACTATACACAAAATTTGTATATATAATTTTCATTCTGATTCTTCGCTTGTCAATCTATTTTCTCCAATATCATTCTTCATTTGTACATCCTATATTGCATAACATGATTATCGAAGACAAATAAAATGTATTTAGTGATAATATCGATATTGATTATGATCACGTAGATAATGACATTTCAAAATGTTAAAGTATCTTCTAACACTCATTCTGACTTTGTTACATATTTGCAAATAAGACACGTTATACACACAAGAGGAATTCATTGACAAATAGATGTGAAACATATTTGAGAAAGTTGCGGTCACAAAAATAATAAAACTTGATTTTTTTATTAATGTCTTACACTTTTTTTATTATAAAATTTATGTATTTTTCATTTCTTTAACATTTAGTCATAAATAAAAATTATTTAAATTTTATCATTCATTAATATTCATATATTTTTTCTTTTATATTTATTAATTAAATTTAATTACTTAATTAATATATTTAATTTAACAAATATTTAAAAGTAGAATCTATATGAGATCTACTAAATATTATCTAAGATCTCAAAATGAGATATATAGTTAAAGAGAAAAATATGAAAAATCTTGAGAAATTTTTAATATTATATAATAATATAAGATTCATCAAAAAATAATATAAGATCTCAATTTAAAATCTACTACTAAAAATAGAAAAGCAAAGTGGTCCACTGTGGATTATTATCACCGGCCTTTTGATTAATCTAGGTGCAAAATATTATTATATATCCTCCCTCATCAAGACTTTTCCTTCCTTCCCCTTCTTCATACTCTCCCCCTCCCGCAATCTCCATCAACACCTCCATCATTCTCCCACTTGCATCGTCGTCGTTGGCAATCTCTCCGGCGCCGACGATCCAATTTTTCTTCGACTTAACAAAAATAAACATTGTAATCAGATTCATCAATCAACACAAAACGCAAACGAAACTTTTCGTATAACCAAATCATTTCACGATTCAAAATGTCACAAAAATGAAGAAGCTGCAAACCTCTTTCTTTCTTACCAGTAAGCACATTGATTCGGAAATCACTATAACCTTTTCAAGCTCATGACATCTCTCATTGCCTTTTTTTTTCCTTTTCGTTGTGGTATTTGTCGAACATTTTGTGAGCATCTCTGGGTTTGATGATTTTAATGGATTTTGCGATCCTGGGTCGGTTTGGTTGATCCGCTAATGTGGTCCTATAACAATAAAGGTAGAGTTTTGTGTTGTTTATTTTAGACCCAGATTGTAGTAGGAACAACCTTCACAGGGGCAGAATCTCAAACATCCGTAGATCTGGTCAACCTCCATGAAGAGAGGCTCAACCATGTTTTTTGGAATTAGCTCGAAGTTGAGTTTGCTAAAATAATGCATCACGTTTTCTTTCCAGAGATGAAGTCGTTGTTCAATGATGTTTGGATCAAGTGCAATGCGAGTGTCGTGGCTGCCGGAGAAGATGCGGAAAAGAGAAGGGAAAAAATGGCGCTGCCACCAGGAATCACCTCCAGCGGCGGCGTACGACGGAAAGAGAGGCTGTGGAAGGTTGGGGAAGTAATTTGGTCTGTAAGATATGAAATAAAGTCTTCCATCTCAGATCAATCCAAAGGTTCTAAAAATTATCCATGATAGACCATGTAGTTTGCTAGTCCACGCTAGACACCATCCAATTGTCAAACCAAAGGTAATGTCCCAGTTGGTTCGAGAGTGAGAGTTCCCGTAGAGATTAAGAGAGAACTACTCATGAGTGGAAGTATGAAAGAAGGATTGGTAAATCAATAGCTGGTCCCACTTAAAAAATTCGGATTCAATCATTCAAGAGTAACCACGATTTCCCAATTTAATTTGAAATTAGATCTTATTTTCAACGGTTTTCCATCTATTTGCATACACTTTCATCCAGGCTGCAGTTATTAGATTTGGAGATTAGCATTGCACTTTCATCCATCTATTAGCATTGCTAATCTCCAATAATTAGCATACATGCTCAATTGGAGCAAACCAACTAACCAGGCAATTCAACCAAATCAATTATTCTGGAAACCCATAAGCAACAATGTACAACACCTATCAACAGATATTGAGAGTGCCGCCGCTCAAATGGCTGGTTGTTGCTGAGTAATGCAGTGTATATTTCCACCGGCCAAAACAATCTCCCTAGCACCTTCAATTCCCACAACCTAGGAACCGACAAACATTTTAAAATGTCAATCAGTAATCAGAACCATGCACAAAAATCAGAACCAAAGTTTTACATAAATGACATATTACTAGAGTACAATAAAAAAATTAATAATATGCTGCTAGTTGTTACTACTATTAGCTCCGCAGCTCGACCAAACGATGGATATATATTTGCCAGTTTTCATGGAAAACTCTACTCAATTTCTGATGTGCCAATTAATGATGATGATAGGCTTAGTGAGAGAGAGAGTTCATTTTGAAAAGAACCAATACAAAAACGCATCATCTTGAATGATAGCATTAGTTCTAACGTCTAAGGTATTTCCAGAACAAACAGAAAGCACTTGGAGCAACAAAATAACCTCGTATCCTATCATTTGAAATTTTTTATATCTCCAGTCCCTCACAACACATTTTTCCCACTTCTAAGCTTGACTGTTGTCTGTTTCATTTTCATACATGCTGGTGTTTCGTTTTTACGAGTTACCAACCACCGTTGTTTCTTTAACTGGATATTCTTCGAGATGTTCAGGATAAAATATACCCTAAATTCCTATAAGGCATTCAAAAATATTACTTAATCTACACTGACATATTGCAACATACATGTCCTTGAATGATTACCATATTGCTGAAAGAATTTTTTTAACAAAAAAAGGGATCATTTTAACAATCAGTTTTACGTACTTCATGACGAGGGAAGGCCTTAGATAGGACTCGGACAGCTTCATCATCCCACTTTTTGTCTCCAAATTGTGGTGCAATGATAGCTTTATTTGCTATGTAAAAGTTTACATAGGAAGCAGCAAGCCTAGTACCTGGAAGTCTTGGCTTAGCCTCATTATCCTGACAAATATACAATCATACCAGAACAAGCATTAAATGGGGGAGTTGAATCTGTCTAATTCATAATTTATCACTCGCAATTGTAATAAATAGAACCACTCCAATCTTAAACCATGTCATCAGGTATCAATATTGAGTTAAGCTCAGTATATATCTATCTTCATATGATAGGTTGTTGCATAGCCATTATTTGAATATCGCAATTAAGTCTGTAACTGATTACAAACCATTGTTACTAAAAATTGTTTGAAATATCTGTCTAGTTTATGGCACCTCATTTTGCTTATTTGAAACTATAATAAACTAAAACAGCAAAACTGAAACTCTTTAGCTATAGTACGTGACTTGGTCAGCTGACTTGTTGCTAACTGCTTCAAAAAATTGATGCGCCCAGTATCCTAAATCACCTTATTTCATTTTACATTATTAAAATTTAGATTGGGTGTGCAAAACAATCAGAGGAAGCATTGAATCAGAGTAGTACAGGCAGCAGATCAGTTTCAAGTATTTTGCTCTTCCTGATATTACATCCCATTGAAAACATAAATGCTCATTGATTTCTGGACTGCAAATGAAATTCATGTTGACCTAATATACAGAATTATGGTAGAGAGGTGATGATAGGGTTGGAACTAGGACTAAACTTTCCACATAAGCAGAGACAAATTCCATAAAAGAAGCAGTATACCAAAAACTTGAGAGATACAAGCTAACCAAAACAGATTTTCATTGACTCTTCGGACAAATCCTAACAAGTGTACAAGTGGAATAAACAAAATCATAAATTACCTATGTAGTTTTCCATGCGGTACCAAATCCAATTAAAAATGTTTCCCAACTTCTTTAACCAACATTTAAACTTAGTACTAACCAAAATATAGGGGCAACAAGTTGATAAACAACAAACCGTAAAAATAAATGAGCTCAAATATGGCATCATAAACTTCTATAACTGATGACCGTACAGCAACAAACTATGCACCGTATCATATAAAGATATACTACAATGATAATTATTTTAATGAAATGGAATAATAATAATATAGATAGCAAGGTCTCCTTTCTAATTATTACTTTCAAACATGAAGAGATAAAAATAAATGGAAAAGGAAAGAAATAAAAAGTTGAATGTTTACCAGAGAAACCCCAGCAGCCTCGTCCTCTGTCATATATAGTGGGCTGGGAACATGAAGTTTAACGATTTCAAACTTTCTACCATTAGCATCTGTTTCATTTGAAAGCAAAGAATATGCTTCTACAGATCTTTCATACTGAGGATCAGTTTCATCGTCAATCCAAGACAGCATAACCACACTGGGCCTCACAAAACAGCACATGTTATCAATGTGACCATTTGTGTCATCATCTCCTGTATAAAAGCAGCTTATTAGAATTTAGGGAATAGATAATATGCTAAGTTTATATGAAGATTCTTAGTCTGAAAGATCAATATCAAGTTTATATACCGTATAATCCACGAGGCAACCATATAACCTTCCTGATTCCTAGATATGTCTTAAGTTCATCCTCTATTTGGTTCTTACTCAAGTGAGGGTTCCTGTTCTTGTTCAAGAGGCACTCTTCTGTGGTAATACAAGTTCCTGAAGAAAGGAAAAAAATGCTGAAGTAAACAGAAACACTTATAAATTTTTTAATCAATTCACAAAAGATCCAGGTATAGAGCCATAAATCTAAGTATACACGATCTGATCTCAGGACAAATTGAAATGAAAGTCATGTAATGTACTATACCACATTCATGAATACAACTAGAATAAAATATTTTCTTGCACAGATGCCTCTTATCCTCGCTCTGAATAAATCAGCAGTAAAATTACATTTATTTACAGATGATTACATGCCATAGAACAAGCATGTAGTATCCAGTCAAATTCTACTTTATATCAAAAACTTCTTTAAATAAGATAAAACTTACATGTAGTTCTTTAGTTGTTGTTGGTGGTGTTCTCAAGTCAAAATTGGATTTCCACCTCGGTAATCTGCATTGATCTTTAATGCAAACCGTTATTATGCAGATTACCAAAGTGAAGCTCCAATTCTTATTGGAGAAAAACACCATCAACATCCAAGGAACTACATCTAAGCTTTGTCTGTTTAAATATTTCCCCAAACTAGAAAAATGTCCCTCGAACATGGAAAAAAAAACACTATATATAACTCTTACCTTCTCCATCCACATGGATGCTTCCACCTTCAAGCACCAACGAATGTGAAAATCTAGGAATCTTCTCAATTCCCAAAATCTAGCAAACATATAGAGAAAACATAACCAAGTAAGCAATTCACACAGCAAAATAAATAAATAAATATATAAACAAGTGAAATAATATTGAACTTTCCAAACCTTCTTAGCCACAAGCAAATCAAGACTCCAATCACTGTAACATCCATCTTCTAAACCTAAACAATTCATAAAACTCCATTGGTCAAACAACCAACAATGAACACATAAAAAAAAAAATTGCATCTTTTAACCATTCTTCAAATCACCCATCCTAACAAGAATAAAAAGATCCGAATATCAAGAGTCCGAGTGCTACCTCCCCAACTATTAAAATTCCAATCAATCCCCGCAATCATATCCACTGCATCACCAGATTCCGGCGTCATGCTTCTTCTCACAACAAACTATTGAACAAAGCAAACCACACTCTGCATTCTTATTACATCCAAAAAACACACACTTGGTTCAGAAAAAACTCATGTGTGTAGAAGTAGAAAAACTCACAGTAGGTCCAGTATCACGAAGCCAAGAATCGTTCATGTTCATCTCAACGACCCTGATATGGTCCGGTAGCTGACTCCGCGCATTCTCCCACTATAAAAACAAATCAAGTGTCATAAAAAACAAAACTAACACCAACACCGTCCATAAATAATGAATACTAACTATCTGACAATGTTAACCGATCCGAGAGATATAAGATGGACTGGATAGTTAAGGGAGAAGGAAAGACGAGAAAGATTGCGGTTTCCATCCCTCAGCAAACAAAACTAAGACGATAAAAAAAATAAAAAAAAAGACAACGCTAACCGACCTGTGCAGAACTAACACAAACAGTTACAGACTCGAATCTTGAGATTGCAGACGCTACCCTCGCAAACACGCGTTGGGCGTGAACGGCGCCGTCACGCCAGTTATCGGCACGTTCCTATCACACAACATCAACCTGTCATAACAAACAAATAACAAAAATAACAGTAATAGTGAAGTTTGGACGTAGTGTGCTCACTCACAGGCCAGCCCATCCAGCACTGCTCGTGGGTTTCCCACTCTGCAGGCATGTGGAATCCGAGAGCGAACGGTGTCCCGTTTAGATGCATCACCATGTTCACGCTTCACTTTGCTCGATCTGTAATTCAAAGCTACAAATTAATACTCAACGCTGTTTCCGAAAAAACAGAAAACACGATTTGATATATGCATGTCTTTTCAATACCGTTGCGCGTAATAATTCACCGCCGCCGCCGAATAATGAAAAACCTACCATCAAAGGTAAAGGCTGAGGGAGAGGACCGGGAAAAGATGCTACTACATTTTATTACTCGGGCTAAACTCATGAGGAATGATAAAGAGGCCGATATTGTTCCATCGACAATTTCTGTGATCCAATTAAAATGCGACAGCTGGCAACTACTTTCTAAAAGTTTTTCTCTACCAAAGTTGCCCTTCCCACTCGACGTTTGTGCCACACGCTCCTTCACCTTCACCGACCATGTGGACAACGCCGGAGCCGGCAACGTCGATCAAACCGGTGGAGAAGAGCCTATGGCGAAGGCGAATCTGAAGCGTAGATGAGGCCACCTCCGCCGGCGTCGAGGACGTTGCTGAGCATGATGTTCATGGTATTCTTGGCGCGGACGGAGAGGGTGTCATTTGTGTGGCACAAATGCTGAGTGCAAGGGCAACTTTGGAAGAGAAAATATTTTAAGGTGATTGCCAGCTGTCACGTTTTAATTGGACAGCCGGATTTGTCCATGAAATAGCATCGGACTCTATAGCACTTCTCGTTTGATTACTCGGGCTAGATTCTCTATATAAGTCATTATTTTCTTTAACTAACTTCCACGGTTTCTTACTTTCATTTAATTTTTTTTAGTGTGTGTTTGGTTGTTAATAAATATAAGAGAAAAAATTAAAATTATATATAGATTTTAATTTTTTTTTTCATTTTAATTCAGATTTTTTAAAATATTTTTTCATTCTTTTCTTTTTTAACCAACTAAATCCATCTGTTAATGTGTTTCACAATGAAGAAGTATCACTCAAGAAGAGAAAGGGAGAGAATGTACGTATTTCCACAAATTTGGCTTGTTTGGGAGGATAGAATTTGGAATATGTGAATAAATATAAGAGAAAAAAAATTAAAATTATATATAGATTTTAAATTTGTTTTTATTTTAATTCAGATATATTTTAAAATATTTTTTCATTCTTTTTTCTTTTAGCCAACTAAATATTCCATCTGTTAGCGTGTGTTTCACAATGAAAGAAGTATCACTCAAGAAGAGAAAGGGAGGGAATGTACGTACTTTCACAAATTTGGCTTGTTTGGGAGGATAGAATTTGGAATCAAATATTTGAAATTTTGGATGGATCCCATGCACAGTAATTCTCATGGACAACATTTGAATAGTATAATAATTGTGATTGTTACACTAGAAGATAACAACGTTATAGATCATCTCCCCTCAACAAGTAGAGCAATTATATTTTTGTCTCAAAAGTTCAAAGTTCAATCAAAGAGCTCTATAATGTTAAGTATAGCAAAAAAGAATGAGTCTAATTATGCGTTAGTTGAGTTGAAGCATTGATAATTTTCATTTGACAATTTTCTATACGTCATGTATTCAAATATTATTAAATATTTTTCTTAAATTAAGAAAACTAAAATATGTGTCACATAGAGACGGGTCAAAATTATATATAGGTAATAATCCAAGAGTACTTAATAATTTTTCTATAGAAAGAGGGACATGAAATCGTTTACATGATGTACACCAATGTGTAAGTGTAACACTTGCAAGCAAAAGGATTGCATGGTTGGGCCATATCTAGACTAACGTGGTGTGTGTCTCCACTTCATGTGTGTGGGAAACACGTTCTTAGTCGAAAAATTACATCAAATCAATGAAAAACACATAAGCCATGTTTCATTTTGTAGTGTATTTTTTTCACGACAAAAGCAACTTTTTATAACTTTGACCTTTGTACGTTTTTCTAGTCATTCACGTTTACAAGAAAAAGCCTGCCTTTGAAGTGATGGAGCTTGACCAAAAATTTTGGAAGGCCAAAATAATCAAGTTTATAATATATAAATTAAATATAATATTTTTATAATATTATCCCTCATGTAATTTTAAACTTTTTAATTTACATTTAAATATTTTTCCCCAATTAATTAATTTTATGAAGTTATTATATTTTTTTTTATACTTTATTGATAACACTCTTTAGTTTTTAAACGACTTCTATACTCTTTAGTTTTTACAGCTGGACTCTTATTTTAAAGATTTTTTTATATTGTAGAATAAAAAAGCTATGTACTATAGTTCCTCAACCTTTTAAATAAAGAGAATAAGGGCAACTAATTGTGCATATGAGCGTGAAAGTGTTAAGAAAAGTGATACTTATACAATTCACAAATTTATTTGATAAGGGAAAAGCAACCTATTCCAATGGCCGTCAAATATGTTTTCCAGTTCAGGGCACTGTAGATCATCTTCATCAGGTACCTAGGGTTTTAATTCTTGCCCTAGATCAACGTGATGAGACTGAGATATCAATGAATCAACCATGATTTCCTGATGCATATCATGGTGAGATTCATTAGCTAAGCCATCTCTGGTAATAGCAACATCCTGCCATGATTGACACATCAACAATATCATCAGTAAACAAGTTGGCAATGTGTTAAAAGCTACTTCCCCTAATTATAAATTGTCCAAAACCATAGTTGACTATACAACATCCAAACAAATTAAACTCACAAGATTGCAAATATTTAGCTTAGGTAACTACCAAATTCCCAAGTACTTTGCAAATTGCAAATAGTTGAAAAGTAGCAAACCTGTGCTGTAACTTGGACAAGGTCTTTGGCAGGTATAATTAAAATCTTCGAAGGGGGCTTGCTAACAAATTTTGTGCCAGATTTATGTCCTCGTAAAGAACCATCCTTTGTTAAGCGAGCCATCTTCAAAATGATTCCTATAATAAGATGATATAAGAATCAAATGAAGTCAAATGCTTTATGACCTATATAAATCAATTATGGAAACAGGAGGAGGAGTCTATTAAGATAGTGATCTAGATGACCCTAGTCAAATCCAAATTAAGCAATAACTCCTAAATAAAGTCTTATAATAATAAGATAAATCCCAAAAATCACCAGAAATAGGAAATTAACAAAATATTCCTAAAAGAAATAATTGTCCAAAATAACAATCTTGAATATGCAAAAATCAATAAAAATAAGTGTAACAAAACATACCAAAATCTTTGTTTGTGTTCGTTGCATGAAATATTCCATAGTATATAGATCCATTTTTCACCTAGACTTCCACCTAGTGCCCGATAAGTCATGTTGTTACATATACTGATCGGTAGTGTAAAGGGCTCTCGGAACTGCCACCTTTACTGCCAATCATTGCACCTGTGAAAACTAACAAAAAAAAAATATAAACATTCTGAATGTTGTGACAAATAAAATAATAATACATTATGCAGCTCAGAACTTTACCTGCATTTGCCAATTTGTTGGCTTTTAATTTCCCAGACACTGAGACAATATCTTATTCTCCGATTTAGTTGCTTCTTCTCTTTGAGATATTATTTTTCGAATTCAATTAATTTGGGTTAAAATAGTTAATGTTGTTCTCTTTCATATTTTCGATGGCCATATCCATTGGAGGATTTAGGATGCGCAGCTTGTTGCAAAATTCATCCTCACTTACAGCCTCTGCCCCTTTAATCTATGAATAATAGCAAAAGAAAGAATAAATATATATATTCATAAGACAATAATCCTCAAAGACAAGATTTCAAGACATGAAGTTATGAAATCAAGCTGATTTCTGAAAGAACGTAACAAAAGTGTTATAAAATAAAATCATTAGTCATATCTGAGTTTGTGAAGCCTTTATTGTAGAAGAATGGAAACGAAGCATTTAACTAAAAGTAGTGGAATAATTAAATAGAATAAGTTCATATTTTCTCCAATTCCTTTTCATTTAACTATTTAAGCTTACATGAAATTTCAATTTTTTTCACAAGAAATTGATGAAAGAGAAGTTAAAAAAAAATACTAAATCATTGAATTGTGTGATGTGTATCGACAACATGAAATTGCATAAATTCATTATATAGTAAGATATAAACTCATTTAAGATTTCATCTTATTATATTATATTAGGTAGCCAAATTGTAACGAATTGTAAGATTAAAATCATGAATCGAAAGATTTTGGAATAATTGTTTATATAATTTTTAGAGTAAATTACACTCGCACTCCTTGTATTTTTCTTAAATTATATTTGATACTCTCCCTTTTTATATATTACTTTTACCCTCTTATGTTAACGTCGTTAAATAATGTTAATTAAAATATCTGAGTAAACAAAATTGTCCGTCAAAGTAAATTACACTTGAATTCCTGTATTTTTCTCAAATTGCACCCAGTACCCTTCTCTCTTGAATCTGACTCTAAATGATGTGTCAAGACAAAAAAGGAAATGATCTGGGTGTAATGTGAGCTAAATATATAAGGATTTTTTGTAGGGTGCAAAAAAGAAAGGTATCGATTGTAATTTAAAAAAACACAGGAGATGCAAGTATAATTTACTCTAATTTATATTAGAATTAATAAAAAATTTCCTCAAGAAATGAGCAGAAACTGATAATATAAAGAAAAAATAGGCAGACAAAGTCATCGCTGGAGAAGAAATTTATAAGCAAAATATTGTTTTGGAAATTGAAATCCCCAAAATAGTCCCCAACAAACAAGTCCTAACATTATTGTTTAGGGCTATTTTGGAATCAAGAGATAGTGTTGTCATCTTGTCTACTATGACGGCTAATTCTCCCATGATAGATCCTAAACTGAATTGGTCCACTATAATGGCCACTATAGCGGCCAGGGATCACTTTACTACGCTACACTACTATAGCAACGCTATAGCCCACTATTTAAAACCCTGGTTATAATTATAGTAGAACAAATACTCTTGAATCCTAACATAAATGAATAACAAAAAAAAATTACTCAATACAAGAGAGCAAACTTAGTTATGAGTAATACAAAGCATTGACAAACTAATAAAAAAAACTAATTGCTTACCTTTGATTTGATCACAATCTAACTGCTTAATTCCTGAACAAATTGAACAGAAGAGCTAAAAATGAAACTCTTTCAGTTAGGGATTGGAATGGTAAAGGAGGTGCTTCTCATTAAGGATAAAGCATATAGAGAAGACAATGGTAGAAATGAATGTGGCCACAGAGAAGTGGAAAGGAACTATGGAAGGGTGGGGGAAATAGCTAGCAGGTGAAATATGATAAAGCAGTTAGAAAGAGTATGTAAGGAAATGCAGAAGAATTAAAAGCTGAAATTGCAACACAAAGAAGAGAGTTAGGGTGGAGTAAGATTATAGACTAGAGTAAAGATTGAAGAGGGTAAGAACCAACCATGTCGCTCTTGACTCCATAGAGACCAAATCAAAAGCGTCTTTTTGGACCCCTCCGATTTGGCATGGTAGAGGCGAAAGCGAGTGAGGGTTCACAACTTCAATGTTAACAGCGACACAAGAGCACTAGTGGTGTGGTGCAGCGACACAAAGGTGAAACGTAACGATGTGAGATTAAGGGCTTTCGGGGCAACAAAGGTTGGACGCGAGACTACAAGGTTTCAGGGCTTGGGCGCGAGAGTGAGATCGACTTAGTAGTTCAGTAATTAATAACGAAATTAAAATTTTTAATTTATATAGAGAACAACCACGACGATTGTTCTAAAAATCATCCTTAACTCATGAAATAGACGATTTTTTTATAAACCATTGTTAACAAGTCCTTTTAATTAAAAAAATGTTACCTAAAAATCATCCTTAACTCATGAAATAAACAATTTTTTTTATAAACCATTCTTAACAAGTTCTTTTAATGTTATCGTAAATTTTTTAAGACGATTTTGATAATACAGTGGAGTGGTTGATATTGTGATGTGAAAAATCTTTTATCGAGTAGTAGTGCTATTCAAATTTTCTAAACTGATTGGAGTATTGAAGTAACCTATAAATTAATGATACCATTAATTTAACAAGTATTTTAACTGAAATTTGACAAACATTAATTTCGTTTGATTTTTCACGCTGATACATATTATACCATCAATTAAACGAAAATTAGGCAGCTAATTAAATGCAAAAATGACGGGAATAATTAGTTTGTTGGAAAGGACGGTAGGTTAAAACTTCACTTCTTTCACTTACATATATATCAGATATCAGATTATATTATGCTTTTATGTGCAAGATTAATTTACTAATTTATCCTTAAAAGAGATGGGGAAATAAAAATGACATAATTATTCTAGATCTACTTACTTTTAATGTATGTAAAATATCGCTGACCAAAATATAAAACTTATATAAAATATCTTACACTACTGAAGAACAAATTATTGATAAAGCATGAGATAATAAAGGACGAAACAATAAACTAAAGCATGAGATAATCACAATTTATGATAGACGGGTTGTTGTTGTGACAGGACAAGCTAAGGTATGAGTCGTGTCCTTCGGTCATCCTATGATGGCGTTCCACGTGCTGTTTTTGTACGAAAATAAAAAATAAAAAAGGGAGAATCTAACAGCCGCCGGCAAATTCCGTTCAATTCTGCTCTGTCTTCCTTCGCACCAACTTGACTTGAACTCACGCATCTCTATTCCTCTCAATATTATATTATTATTATTCCAAGAGGTTCGACTTTGCTGTTTCACTCTATCTACTAGCTTCTTTTGATTGCTGTTCATTCTATTTATTTAAATTGGTTCAATATTCTGCTTCATGAACTATATATATACTTATTTCAATTTCACGTTCCTATTCAATGTGTCGCTTCCTTTGGTTGAAGACTTGAAGTCAATTCCTGTAATGTTTTCCAGAATTTATTTTTTTAAAATCCATAACAAAAAATAATTGTAATTTATGCAGTTTTGAGTCATCATTTGTCCCAGTTTGGTTCCCATCTTTGCCGTATCACTTTCATTGCAATTTTCCTTTTTCTGCAACACATGGCTTGAACATCTTTGGCTTCCCCTAATGGCACAAGATACTGTTTCTGGAGTTGACTCGCCTCGGGGACGTCTATTACGAGATCAGGTTCAAGTGGTTAAAAGAAAGGATTCTGATCGCTATGAAATTGTTCCTATCCAAGATTCTTTGTCATTTGAGAAAGGATTCTTCATATTTATCCGTGCGTGCCAGTTGTTGGCTCAAAAGAATGATGGAATCATATTAGTAGGAGTTGCAGGTCCATCTGGAGCAGGGAAAACTGTTTTCACCGAGAAGGTCCTCAATTTTATGCCAAGCATAGCCGTCATAACAATGGACAATTATAATGATTCTAGTAGAATTATTGATGGAAACTTTGATGGTAAATATTCTCTTCTTCTATTTACTTATACATAATCTATAATGACTGCATGCATTTATTTTTCTTGTTACCGGTGACTTCATGAGTATATGAATTTGAACTTGTATTTTGCCAAAGTTACTTCTGCTGCAGCACTATTGCCATGAAGTTCAGAAGAACACACATACACTGACATAAGAAGTAGAGGAAAAAATATTAATAGGGCTCAAAGTAAACAACAAAGTGATATTTGTTTATTTCTCTTTATCTTCTCCATATGACTGTGTAGTAACTATAATATAATGTTATAAACTTATAATTTCAGATTTATTAGTCGTATTGTATATTTTTTTAAAGCAATGTTCAATGATCTCACTGTATTTTTTTGTCTTCTCCAAGTCTTGAAATGGCTTTATGCACATTTTGTTGATTTTCCCTGGACCAATCTCAAGCTTTTTTTTTGTTAGGTGAGAGCTAACAATAGCATTTTATATCTCTAGCTTAGCATCCAGGTTCTCTATAGCTGGTGACAGAACTAGTGTCAAGATTTTTTTGGTGTGTGGGGGTTGGAATTGATGAACATCTAGAAGAGGTGGGTGGGGGTTTCTACTTTCTTGGCACATAGTAGATTGCAAGGCCTCTGATCTATTACATGTTCAATATATATTTGAGTTAGAAATCAATTGGCTTTAATATGAACCAATAACATCAACGAGAAATCATTAGACACATTATATATTTAGCATAAGTTATAAAGTTGGTTTGGTGGTTGATGGGAGAAGGGGGGAGGGAGAGGTGGTGTCCCTCCCACTAACAAAAAAACTAACTAACAACTAGCATTTGGCTGATAAAAAAGAACATTATATATTTAGAAAATTTTGAAGTAGAATACAATGATGGAGTGAGGCAAGACAATTGCTAAAATCACTGACAAATCACCACTACTGTCTACGACCATCCCTTTTTGCTGTCTGGTTAATAATACTAAAATATTTTTACCACACTTAGATGGAGCAACTTTCTAATCATTAAATTTATTGACAGCTGTAGAGATTCCAGATACATTGCCATAATTTCCATGTCACATATGGAGGCCTAGTAGTAAATATTACTCAATTACTTATTCTTTTGCATCCACTACACAACACACACACACACAAACAGGCTTATCATCTACTATTGGTAATATGGACGAGTTTCCTATAGTATCTAATCTTATTTTACTCTTCTGATTTCTAAGAAATAGTTTTACTTGTTTATCATATTAGTCAATATTCAAGAAATAGGAAGGGATGTTATGCAACACAGTTTTCTAATGTCATTTTTATTTGAAACAGACCCTCGGTTGACAGATTATGATACCTTGCTCGAAAATATACAGGGTCTTAAAGCAGGGAAGCCTGTTCAAGTTCCAATATACGATTTCAAGTCTAGTTCTCGCATAGGTTACAGGTTGTGTACCTTTTTAATTTTCTCATTTTTAGAATATGCATGAGTCCACTTTGTAGCTGTGCCATCTAGGTTTAATCTCACAAATTAGGGAAACTTGGAAAGGAGAAAACAAAACCTAATGGATATGTAACTATGTTTTCTATGGATCAAGTTATTAGATTTGAAATGCTTTACATGAAGAATTGGAAAATCATTGTAATTTCTGCTTATCTTTATAAGAGTATATGTTTAAACTCTTTGTTTAAAAGGTTCACTGTCTAACAGTAGACCTGCAGTAGGCTAGTTTTTCTTCTATAACTGATTTGTGTCTCAAGTTAGTTATTGAGTCTAGTCAGTGCTGAGTAGCTTCTCTAGCACTCTTTGTGTAGCCTATAAATAACTGTATGATCCTCTCCTCATTATAGAAAATAAAATACACTCAAAGTTAGTTTTAGTTTTTCTGTTATTCTGTTAGTTCTTAGATTCTTTTAATCTGCAATTTGATTATTTTTGGATTATATGTGAATAAAAGACTATTCAATAATTGAGTGTGATAAAATCAACTTCATGTTTGGATATTGTTGAAAGCATTGCCAACCACCCACCTAATTAATAGTTAGGCATGGCAGCGGGACCCGAACCCTTGGGTACCCGCCCGAATCTGCCCCGATTTTAACGGGAAAAAATTGAATTTTTCAGATTCGGGTTCAGGTTTTCCCTGATAGCCAAAAGCGGGGGTGGGGACAGGTATGGGGTTACTGCTACGCCCTGCCCCCGTCCCGTAATAAATAATATTAAAAAAATAAAAAATATATATTATTTTCTAATTTTTTTAAATTGAATTGATTGATTTTGTTTTGTAATTTTTAAATTATGATCCTATATTTTAAATATGGGTTTGTTATTTTTATTTTTTTGTTACATAATTAACTTTTTTGTCCGATTTTTCAATAAAAAAAAGTTATATTATTTTTTTTATTTTTTAAATTTTAATCAAATAGTGGGGGCGGGGCGGGGCGGGACGGGGAAAACCCGACCCCCAACGGGGGCGGGGATGGGGATGGATTTTAAAATCCGACGGGGATCGAGGGTGGGGGCGGGGAGCGGGTTTGGGGGCGGGGGCGGGGACAGGGAATGCAATACCCGCCCCCGCCCCGCCCCGTTGCCAGGCCTATTAATAGTTCACAAAGGCGTGTATATTATTAAGAAGCAACATATTGTAGTTTGCTCTCTCTCTTTCCTCATCTCTATTATTACTCCTCAGAATCTCTCTCACTATTATTATCTACTTTGTACGAGTAAACATGCACCTATGTGTGAATTCACCTTTGAACATCCACAAACACCCAAAACAAAGCACATATATGCACAGAAATGTCTATTGTGTGGACAGATGAGGCGTGGGACAAAATATGTAAATATGGACACTCATTAGCACTAGAAATGTCATCATTTATTCCAACTCAGAATGTTAGTACTTTTATGTTTGTTTTGTTGATTTATTTTGTACTGACGTGGCGCAATGGTAAAGTTGTACCTTGACCGGATGGTCATGAGTTTGAATCCAGAAAAATCTCTTTGTATATGCAAGGATAAGATTGTGTACAATAATCCTGTCCCCTCACATAGCAAGGGCCGAAGAGCCTTTTGGCTCCATGGTATGTTAGTTTTTTGTTGATTTCTTTTGTACTGTTTTCCTTACAGGACTGCTGAAGTCCCTAGCTCTCGTATTGTAATCATAGAAGGCATCTATGCCTTAAGTGAAAAATTACGACCTTTGCTTGATCTTCGTGTTTCTGTCACTGGTGGAGTTCATTTTGATCTTGTCAAGCGTGTTTTGAGGGACATTCATCGTGCCGGTCAAGAGCCTGAAGAAATAATTCATCAAATCTCTGAAACGGTTTTTCACTGATCCCATGTTAGATTTGTTGTCTTTAGGAGTTTTGAAAGCTTGCATCATTAAGACTAAGGCACCTGCTATAATTCTTAACTATTATTTTGTTTCCTTTTGTAGGTGTATCCTATGTATAAAGCTTTTATCGAGCCAGATCTCCAAACAGCCCATATAAAAATTATGAACAAGTTTAATCCATTCTCTGGATTTCAGAATCCCACCTACATATTGAAGGTGACCCTATACTATGTTATCATAGTAAGATTCTTTATATTCTCAAATGTTTTTTTGATGATACATTACATTGATTGTTTCTACCATTTTAGTCAGCAAGAACTGTGACAGTTGATCAAATAAAGGCAGTTATTGCTGCAGAGCATACTGAAACTAAAGAGGAAACATATGACATATTTCTTCTACCCCCTGGGGAAGACCCTGAAGCTTGTCAATCATATTTGAGAATGAGAAACCGTGACGGAAAGTACAATCTCATGTTTGAGGTTAGGTGATTGAAAACTTTTTAGATTGTTATAGTTATATTCTTTTTTAAGAGAATGTCTAGCAAGGCATAAATTTGGCGTACAAAACTTATTTGAATTTGAGCTTATGAAAAAGGCTTAAGACCTTCCTATAGTTCTTTTTAACTTATTTGAATAAGCTTCATGGAAAAGCTTATCAAAGTTCTGTTTAGCTTATTTTAGTAAACTTCATAGTCAAGCTTATGAATAAGCTCTTATTAAATATGTGCTTGATTAAGCTGTTCACCCAAATGTTGTCTAATTAGCTAATATGCATTTATTTCATGCTACCGCTTCACTCATGATAATGTCATATGTATACTTAGTTAAAAGTTTTTTAAAAACCTTCTGCAAGGAAAAACATAGCTACAGCCACTCCCCATTGTGCACTCAATGATGATGAACTATGGAAAGAAAAAAAAAAGTACTGATAAAATTTTCAAAAACGGCAACTCAAACTTTTTTATGTGGTGTATATACCTACAACAGCTTCTTTGCAAATTGAGTCCTTGTAATTAATGAAACATGCATTCCTGATTTCCTACTTGTTTCCCTCCTTTTACTGCCTTCAGTATGTTTGTCTCAAACCTCTTTCTTTGGTTGACGCTTTTTCCAATGATTTGTGGGTTATTTTCTTTTCTTTCTACCTTTTTTGTTTTATCTCTATGGTTGTGTTGTGTCTTTTGTGTGTATGCATATGTGCTTCCAAAAAAACATTGGATAGAAGCGTGAAGATTGTTTCAAGAATTTTGACAAATATTTGAAAAACCTGTGTTTTACAATGAAGGATTGTATTGACATTGCAATTTTCAATCTCAGGGCTTTGCAGATCTTATCTTTCAACATTGTTCCTACGCCTGCCTTCTTGAGTTTGAAATTTGCTGAAAAATTTGCAGTTAGAAGCAAAATTACTGAAAAACCTCTATAATGTTAGTGCATGCTTGTTTTCAGGAATGGGTGACAGATAGTCCATTCATAATATCACCTAGAATTACTTTTGAGGTCAGCGTGCGCCTTCTTGGAGGGCTGATGGCCTTGGGATACACAATTGCAGCTATTCTGAAAAGAAGCAGCCATGTCTTTCATGATGATAAAGTGACCATAAAAACTGATTGGCTAGAACAACTTAATCGCACATATGTTCAGGTATAACAGCATATCGTTCATATCATTCCCTTACATATTTTTACACCTGTTGATTATATGATAAGTTGTTTTAATCTACCCTTACTGTTTGTTGTCCAACAGTGGTACTATCACCCATACATTCCTGTCCTTTATCTGCAGATATAATTTGTAAAAGATTAAATTTTTCAGTACTAGCTGGACCCTATGTATGACCTGCTATACACATATACATCTGGTTTACTTTCCCCTTTGCCCTCCATTCTTCTGTTGAGTGTTGTCCTCCCACTAGTTAACATCCTATTTCTTCATTTTTGTAATTAAGATTTGACCTGCTGGTCACGGTTCTAGTTGTGGAAACTGCTTCTCCATTAACGAGGGCAAGGCTTTTTAATCCTCCCCTCGACCCCACAAGCCTCAATAGTGAAGCCTTTTGCCTTGGGCCTCCGTTTTTGTTTTTTCTTTATTAACCTTCATTATGGTAAATCACATCTTGCCTCAGGATTCTGTTACATGTGCTACAAACAATAATTATCAGTGTTCACTCTCTTTTCCTTTCTTTATTGACTACCATCTTCTCTGCCGTATGCCTTTGATTGGGAAACATTTTTAATATATTTATGTGGTGAATGTCAAACAGCTGGTGCTTATGAAGTACATATGGAAGAAGGACTGAATGCCTGTCAAACATATTTGTTGGTAGTTCATAGTATCTTATTGGTTTACCAAAAAAGGCAAAGTTTCTTGTTACTAATACAACATCTTACTCTAGAAGATATTGATATATTACTTATATAAATTGACTTTATTTAGAAAATATCAACTATGATGTGTTTCCTTTTGTAGTTTCTATGGTTGATTCACAGCTTTATTTTCTTTTTTTGATACATTGATTCATATTTACTTATTACTATGAGTAAAGGTTTTAATAATATGGTCTCTGTTATGGGTTTCTGTTATGGTCTAGTCCCTTATATTTTTTGTTATTATCTCTATGTTCCAAATGGTCCATTTTTAATTCTTTTCCTCTTCATTTTTCTCCTCCTTCTTTCATCCTTCTTTTCTTTTATCTTATTTTTTTTTTCTTTTGTCTTATTTCTCCTTGTTTTTCAACTTATTCATATCTATCATTGGGTTTCATCTAACACCAACCCCAATTAACTTGAGTTAAAAGTGTTGTTGATGTAGATGTTGTGATAGGACCTTGAACAGTAAAGTATGGTTGTAAATCACCAGATTTCCTACTTCTTTGTTTGTGGCCTATTTTATTAATAAAATTTGGGCTTGTTAAATTGAACCAATGATCTCCAAGAGTAGTAAGTATTCGAGAACTTCTCTGAAAATTTCTGCACGTCTTATTTTTGCTTCAAAGTAGTTAATATTAATATACGTCCAAAACCAATTGTTCCAAATTGTCCATCCTAAGAAATAACAGTTATAGAAAACTGCCCTTCCTAAGTAAAATTAGTTATAGAATTATTCAAACATAAACTGCCATACTAACAGGTGATTGTATCAGTCATTCAGTCTAACACACTAAATTATTTATCATCCAAGCATAAGATTACCTAGGAATAATAGTTTACACTTATTTCTTCAATTCTTTCATTGCCTTCGTTGATAAACCTTGTCAAGAGGTACTACTTTAGCAATCGAGTTTAATTGATCAGAGACCATAACAGTTCCATTCACCGATACACCCTCACCTGTTTCCTATGTGAAAATGCATCAACTGTTTTAGTTTCAATATGAAAAGTTATCTCTGAATTGAGATTAATAACAGATGTGATATGTTCTGTTAAAATGAGCATCTTGTTTGTTTACTGTTGGTAATATTCTTGTGTGGTTTATGTATAAATATCTTTAGTCTATCCTTATTGTTTTCTTTTCTCATGTTTGTTGCTGCTATGTCACCTTGGTTTTGATTAGAGTGGTCACAGGCTAGGCTTAAACATTAAATTAACAGTACAGCACTAGTCTGGCCTATATCTAGCCCTGTTCGTGTGTGTAATAAAGCCCAATCTTGGCCACAACCCAGCCCTTTTAAATGAATACATGTATACATGCGTGTGTACGTATGTGCAAAACATTATATGTAGCTCAGGTATACCCTGTTTGTAAATTAGCTCAAAATTAAAGTATATTTTTTAGCCCTTGGGGACTTATAAACCCAGGCGCTTAAAGTTTTCGGATTAGCCAAGGTGTTCTATGGACCTCGGGACTAATGCCCATACCTATTACATGTTTGTATTTGTTTCTTTCATTGTCAGTAACCAAAGTTTTGTTCATGTTGTTTTGAAGGTGCAAGGGAAAGACAGAAACTATTGCAAATTTTTAGCAGAGAAACTGGGGTTGGATGGTTCCTATGTTCCTCGCACTTACATTGAACAAATTCAGCTAGAAAAGCTTGTAAACGATGTGATGGTATGAGCCATCATACAACCTTTTGCTTGTTGTTTACATGTTTGTACACTGAATCATTGATCTGATCAAACTGCAGGCATTGCCAGATGATCTTAAGACAAAACTCAGCATAGATGATGACTTGGTTTCCAGCCCCAAAGAAGCCCTTTCCAGAGCTTCTGCAGATAGGAGAATTAAGTATCTTAATCGGTACTTATTAATTTTCATTACCTAGACTTCCCTTATAAAGAAGATTGATATGTTTTCTACTTGCTTTTCATGTTTGGGATAAGAATTTCTTAATCTGATTAAAAATTTGTTAAAGTAAGGTTCTTGTGATATTTTTCTGATGTTTGTCTTCTGCAGCGGTATTTCACAATCTTATTCAACTCAAAGGGACAAGATTCTACCTAAGCTGACTAAACTTGCTATAAATAACAGAAGATTTGATGCAAGAGCACTAGAATCACCTGCACCAATTGCTAATCAAGTAAGATATATTTGCCTTGTGAAGTATTCAATTAAAATAATTTTGGCCTCTTCATCCATCAACGTATCGCTTAATGTATCTTATTTCGTGGAACATGGAAAAGCTACTTGTTGAAGGTGCTACAATTAATAGTTGTCCGCTTTTGTGTCTAAGTGGTTTAATTTTCTGTTTATTTCTCTGCCCATCTAAACTATTCTTCTACTGATATTTGCTCTTGAGTTGTCCAGGGAGTCATCACTCAACTTTCTGATCAAATTTCCACATTAAATGAAAGAATGGATGAATTCACCTCCCGTATTGAAGAGCTGAATTCAAAGTTCGCTATCAGAAAAGATTCAGCAGCCAGTCAACAAAACTTGGCTTTACAGGCTGAAGCCTGCAATGGCTCAGGCCCCACTTCCTTCTTTGTAACTGGACGAGGCAATGGTTCATTGACTGGATCATTGCTACCTAATTCATCATCATCTTCTCAATTGGCTAAAGAGTCTCCCCTGATGGAAGAGGTAGGTGATATATCCCCTTATTTCGAATTCACATGACAGTAATAGTGCTGTAAATTACATTTATGCATAGTATTTGTTACTTGTTAGAGCTATACGTTTATTAGTCAGTAGCAAAATTTGGAGTGGTTTTCTACTTTGAAATTCCACCCAAGACAATAAAACATATTCGGCTTTTATTTTTATCATTATTATTTTGTCAAAATAGGTATTAGTGATTGCTCGAGGACAACGTCAAATCATGCATCAACTAGACACTCTGAGCAATCTTTTGCATGAAGACTTTGGAGAAAGGTCACGCCTGGGAAGACCAGACCATACAGGAAGAATGCGTGAAGCTGAATCCGTCGCCGTCCCCCTGCTTCTGACTCTGGCCATTGGTGCTGTTGGTGTGCTTTTGTTCAGAGGTTTGACATCCCAAAAATAATGTGCATATGTTTTGTTTCTTGTCAAATTGTCATTACTATTTATGAGAGAAACCTCATAAGTATATCTAATGCATAAAGGGTTTATGAAAACAATTGCCAATCTGTGAGGGGCTGCCTCACATTAGGTGGTAGTAGTAGTGGACGACCTTAATAGGTATATTTTGGCATTCACTTAAGCTGTAATATATAAGCTTCTGTATATTTTTTTTTCTCGTTAAATAATTTGTCAACTTGGTGGAATACTGAACTTGCATATAATATTATAATTTGTTCTTTATTCTCATTAGCTTTTCCAGTTGACATTTCATTTTGACTTATGTGAATAGAAGAACCGCTTGATTGTTTTAGTGGCGGGTTGCTCAGCATTTGCAAGAAGGAAGAGAATTTTCTTTACTGCGTGTTTTAGAGACGAGTTTGTTTAAATACAAGATTAAAAGTGTTTTTAAAAACTTCTCTATTGAAAAAATTTTATATTTTCAATAAAAAAATTCTTAAAAATATTTGTAACTTATACCAGGTCCTATAACGTTTTTTCGCATGTTTAGTTTATCGCCTCAAACCAACTGGCCTATCTCCTCTCTGAAAGAATTACATTATTTCTGTGTTTTGACAAGAAATTTAAGATAGACATATAAATGTATATTTGTTTGGTTACGCATGTCCCTTCTAAAGCAAAAAACAAAACAAACTTTTGCGTTTTTTTTGTTGTATTGTGAAATTTAAAATAGATGTACATAGCCAACAGGCCAACACAACTAAAAACACATTTAATAAGTTACCAAAAAAAATACACATTTAATAGACCCAACAGATTTTAGAACGATACATATTTATATGAAATAGCTATTGTAACTCCGATGCATATCATATGCATGCCTAATCAATGCCTTAAATGCTTATTTTACATTTTCTATCAAGCAATTGTTGCTTAATGGATTGTCCGGGTAGAGTTGCTCGAGCTGTCAAAATCATTTGTGGAGCCAAATCTGTTCTGCAGTTATTTGCTTGATTATTTTATAGTTTCTTTCCCAGCAATTGGAGCTCAGTAGCTCACCATTCTAGTAGTTTGTTTGCATTCTCATTCCTTTGCAAACAGCAAAACACTGTCGACTTAGTTTTTTTTTTTTTTTGTTTTTTCCGTAGGCGCAGTTCCTTCCTTTTCTGGTTGGGGGTTGTTGTTCTCACCCCATCTCTTTTTATCCCTTATTTTTACAAAAATGTAGCAAATTACCATTTTACTCGCCATTCTTTTCTCTTTTCTTTAATCCTTCTTCACATCTCTTGTCCGTCAAAATACATAATCATAATATATTTTCATTATGTATTGTTCACATGAAATATATGTTTCCATTGTGTTAGGGTGCATTCTCCATAAATAGTGTTTTTGTTGTGCATAATATATAAAGGAAATGTATATTCATTATGTATGGAGGACACACCCCTAATGAGGACAATTGTCCCTACAAGATGATCTTTATACATTTGATAAAAAAAATTGCCCCCCATAAAAAGCAAGTAGTTGCACCCATAGACAAATCTAAGAGATTAAAGAAAAAATAATTTAATACCAATTTTATCTTTCTAAATTTTATTGTTTTTCTCCTATAATACTAAAAGCATATAGGAAGTTAACGGCAAACATACATCTTGACTCTATTCTAATTTGTAAAAGCTTATGAGTAATTTGGATTTCTATCATAAAATTGTCTATTTCATAAAAATTTATAATAATTTTCTTTTGAAAAATGTAACATATTGTTTTCTTGCTTTCACTAAACAAATTTTCTGGATCCTCCCTTGCCCTTAATACAAGTATACAACGGAAACACTTTGTGTATATTGTATAACGGAAAGGTGGGGGTATTTTCATAAAAAGAAAAAGAAAACAAAATATGATGTGAAAATAGCAAAATATTGGGTTGGAATCGCATAGCCCTTTCCGGTCCATTAGATAGGGCCAAATTTAAAACCCAATATGAGGCTGGGTTTGATCAAATGATGGAGTGGCCCGAGTAATAAACATGTGATATAAGTCACGCGCGGCGCCATAGCGTGTGAATCCTATATTAAACCCTAGCTAGAGGAGAGAGTTTTAAAGCTCTGAAGCTTCTTTGTTCTTCCCCAATTCAGATAGCAGAGAGAGATGGGGAGTGACAGCGAGGCAGAGAAATCGGTGCAGAAAGAGAAGGAGAAGAAGAAGATGCTTGCGCTCGCTCCCATTGCTAAACCCCTTGCGGGAAAGAAGCTTTGCAAGCGAACCCTAAAACTTGTTCGTAGAGGTTTGTTATCCATTCGCATTCTCAATGTGCCTTTTTATTTCTCCATTTGCTTCGTGTTAACTATATTCTGTTGTTTCAGCTGCCGAACACAAATGCTTGAAAAGAGGAGTGAAGGAGGTTGTTAAAAGCATAAGGAGAGGTCATAAAGGGTCTGTTTTCTCATTCTCTCCCATGTGTCATTTTTCACTGTGCAATGGAAATGCTTACCCTAATTTTATGGTTCTGTCAATGCAGATTGTGTGTGATAGCTGGGAACATATCGCCGATTGATGTCATCACTCATGTTCCTATTCTCTGTGAAGACTCTGACATCCCCTATATTTATGTCCCATCTAAAGAAGTACGCTACCAACTTTACATTCCATATCTTTATGTTTATGTTAATATGTGCTTTTGCTAATATTCTAGGCCTCTTGTTTACCTATTTCACTCTTGGGACAACTCGTATTGTTCTCTACTTCTCTTTTTTTTTTCCCTTAGTTTTTACTCTTATGTCTTCTCAGTTTAATTAGTTTCAAGTTGCAATTTATTTTCATTGATGTTTATCCCTCCCACATAAGAAACATTGAAGCACCGAATTAGAGTGAGATGCATCTACTGGAGGAACTTCAATAAATGCATGTTTTTAGTTTTTCATCTAACACTCTTAGCAACACTAATGTAATTATCATAATGAATTAGGCACAACTGACCTGTCCAATTTTGTTTTTGTTTTAATTTAATACATACCCATCCTACGGTGTATTGAATTGAATATTTCTAGCATCTATTCTTATACAAACTAATGTTTAAACTAGAAACCTACCGTCCAGCCCAGTGAATTGCATAATAAGAAGAAACTAAACTGCTTTTAGCTCAGTTTATGAAACAAAGGATCTTGTTCGTTGCTCCTCTATATCCAATTTTCAACTGATTTGAACCTTGTAGGGAATTTTTAAATAACATACCTATCTTAAAGTGCTACTGACTATACCATTCTTTGTTGCTTCTGTAACCTACACAATATATCATTATGTAATCACTTATCATTTCATTTTAAATGTGTGTATAAGAGTTGGAGAAACATGTATATTTTTCTATAACTGTTGTGGTTATTTTTGTTCATGCCATCTCATATGTCATGTTCAAGAAACTCTAACTACTATGCAAATTCATTTAACTTTTGTTATTTATATTGTTTTCCAGGATCTTGCAGGCGCAGGGGCAACAAAGAGACCTACTTGCTGTGTTCTGGTACAGACAAAGCCGGCAAAGGGTGAAATAGAGCAAGGGGAACAAGAGAAACTAAAGTCAGATTATGATCAAGTTGTGTCGGAAGTTACTGAGCTTACAACTTCACTATTTTGAAACAAGCACACATGTATGTGTACTGTTTGTTCCAGCTAGATTAACATGTGGTATTAGTGTACCTTACAATCAATTGATGTATGGATTTTATTATTTTTCTGTCTTGCTTATCATTTTCTTGTCATTTAGTCTACCACTGCCTTAATCAATACACCTTCATGGCTTTCCCATGAGGATGGCTGAAGCAATCTTGATTAGAATTTAGAATCTTCTCTTTGGTCATAGTTCTCTACAATTTACAGGGTTTAGGATTTTGATCTTCTTTTTCTTTCTTTGATTCGTGAATCGCATCAAGAGGATGGGCTGTCGAGGTAAATGTTTCTGAAAGAAGCTTATTGGATGTGTGGTGAATTAAGAAAGACTGATTTTTCTCCATTCCTCAATTACTGGAGTTTGTTAATCCTTTGTAAGTTGGTGGTTCGATTAGTGAGGGAAAGGGTTGACTTGTATAAATTATGCAACATTATATGAATGGTATTTTTTTTGATGTCTGACAAGGTATATAGATTAATTTAGGAGAGTAATTAAGAGATAAAATATTAAAAATTTATGTATTTATTAATCTATTTATTTACTAATATACATCTATTTTTTTCTGTTTATAAGCATGTAGTAAATAAAAATAGTAATTTTTTACTGTATATTTAAAATATTTATAATTTAGTAATTATTATAATATCTAATAACTTTTAATTATAATAAATAAATCCAGTATTTTATAGAATAAATAAATATAACAACTAATTAAAGAAAATTTATTTACAGTATTTTTGTTGGCTTTTTATTAAAGTTATATTAAATTTACTTCTAATATTATTTTTAATTATTTGCCTGCACAATAAATCTTTTGCGGTGTCGGTGCATAGACCTAAGCATAAGATAGAAAGTGGTTATTGGGCATTGAATCTCTAGCCTCGGCGTGCCTACCAGTTTTTGATTGCAAGAACAAAGAGAAGCACTATTTACCCATTAATTAATTAATAAAAGTTGGTATATATATATATATATATATATATATATATATATATATGAAAATTATTTTCTTAATTGTAAACACAACAACGCACACAGAGAGAAAGCGAAGCAAAAGGTGCTTTTTCAAATGAATTATTTTTATATATAAATTTATACTTGAATACCATGTAATATATAATGAAATTAAACCATGAGATTGAATGTCATATTAATTTTTATTTATTAAATATGGCAATTAATTAGAGGAATTTGATAGAAATGATAAAAAAAAAAAAGAGAATTGTAATCAAGTTTAAATTTTATATTAATATTTGTATTAAAGTTTATGTTACTTATATATATATATATATATATTAAAACACATACTTAATTCTTCAATAAAGCCTTTGTTCTATATTTTTATGGAATTAAGATATTGTTTTGGGCATATTAATGTGACTGATGTACACTCACCCAGCGGTTCAATTAGTGAATCATTCTAAACAATTGCTAAGTACGTCTGTAGAATGTTGTCCACATTTAGGTGAATAGGTGCATGTCCACAATTATTATTATTGGTTTCATTATCAATTTTGAATCCTGATCTTGACTGGACTCCTAACATTGGAATCCAACCTAAGTTGGGCAAGTTTCATTAAAACAATATAGACAAATAAGGTGAATTTTACAAATTTGACTAAAATAATTCTTCCAAACTGAAATATAAGGGAGAAAAATAAAAGTCAATGTGTATTGGACTAAAATATAAATAAAATTTTATTATCTCTTTCTTATTTAATGATAGTAATTTCAAAATATTTTTCATTTAATTGAATTTTTATTTCAAATAACATTCTTTTATTTATCTTGTGTAATTTATGTAGAGGGTATTTTTGAAAATAAACTAACTTTATTGATAGGGGTGTTCGCGGATCGGTTCGGATCGGTTTTGGCCAAATTTAGGACCCAACCCAATCAAATTTGATCAGTTCGGTTCAGTTCGGTTTTCAGAAAAAAAAAATTGAAATCCAACCCAACCCAACCCGTTCATGAACAGTTCGGTTCGGTTCGGATCACCGGGTTACCCATTTAATTTTTTTTTAGAACTACTATTTTATCACGATTCTTTCAAATATCTCATACAATTAACACAATATTATCAAATGTATGAAAGTAATAAAATTGATTCATTTAATACCATCAACATAATATTATAAAATAAACTTATAATATAAATTAAAACAAAAGATTTGTGAACAATATTTACTATAATAGTCTACCCTTACACAACAATTATCCCAATTGGTATCCTTATTTTCCAGCAAAAAGCTCTAGTCTAAATTCACCAAGAATAGAGATAGACTGATATCCTTGTTTTCCAATCAGACTGGTATCCTAGTTTCCCAGCCAGAAGTTGCATGTCTCAATTCATCAAGAACAGAGACAAAACTGGTATTCTAGTTCCCAGCTGCGACCTTTTTCAAAGTCAAGAAGAAAAATACAATAAAATAGTTACATTTACGCTTATATTCCTTAAGCAAATAGGTATCTTTAAATCAATTGAAGAATCAAACTTGTCAAACGCTTCTATATGATCTCACAACAATTCTCTCAATGATGCAAACATAAACTCTCTAATACTCTACTATTATTTGGAATGGAATGCATACATGAACACCAAAATATGTTTCTATTTATACTAATTTAAAGATATGATTTTAACCAATTTTTGAATGCAATCCTAAATATATTCTATCATATTATCCAATGTAATCTTAAAGATATTCTATTATATTATGCAATGCAATCTTAAAAATATTCTATCCTATTTTTTAATGCAATATAAAAAAATATCCTATCTTATTTTTGAATGCAATCTTAACCATTTATAATATCTTACCTTTTTTTTATTGTCAAATTATTTTTTTTAATTGTTAATATATATATATATATATATAATAAAATTTATATTATTATTACGGGTTCACGGATCGGGTCATCGGATCAACGGATCTGTAAATCTAAACCCGTGACCCAACCCATACATGAACGGTTTTGATCGGTTCGGTTCGATTTTGACCCAAATATATAAATGACCCAACCCAAACTGTTCAGATCGGTTCGGATCGGTTCGGGTTCACAGGTGACCCGTACCCGTGAACACCCCTATTTATTGAGATTATCACAATTAAATGATGTTAATTAATTTTCTTGATAAGCGTGATTCAATTTTTTTTCTTATATTTAGGTGGAGGAGGGAGTAAATTGAAATTATCAAGAAAGCATATTGACTAAAATTTCTGAGTTGCTATAAATCTTTTGATAATTGTCTTTCATTTTTACATATTAAAAATATATAATAAAATTATAATTTTTGTATTATTATATAATTCAAACGAGTTAAAAATCTATGTTGATGGTGTCAATTTCTTTTTTACATAGAAATAAAAATAAATGTAATTATTGTAAAAATTAATAAAACTATCATATATGACATTTTAAAATTAATTAACTGGCTAATTAGAAATTAAACACATGATTAATTAAAAATTATTTTTAGTATAATTTTAAAATTAAATATTATAATAATTAAGAATTTCGAATGAGTAAATAATACATTAGTTATAATGTAAATAGATTTTACAAGGTCAACGCTCAGCTAACAAAAAGTAATCATATATAATAATTTTATTAACTTTTAAAATAATTTGTTGAAGTGATTTTATAATAGTTGACCGTTTACAATATCAGTACACATAATCACTATGTACACAATAATTAATAGGAATAAATAATAATAATGTAAAGAATTTGGCATAATAAAATTTTAATTATAGAATAGAAGGTAAATGAATGTATGATCGATGGAAAAAAATGGGGATGTGTGCCCCAAATAAACGAAACAGGCGTTCGGTTGAGAACGGAGGGGCGCGTAAGAAGATCTGAAACCCGAATAAATTAGAGGGAAAGGGAGGGTTGACACACTTCCATTTTACGAAACTCAATTAACGTGAAATCAGGTCTTCGAAAATCACCTTTTGGACACCTGATTTCAGTTCTTTTTTTTTTTTTATCAATAATTATTATTTGTATTTGTAAAACAACGCAACACACACTCTCAGAGGTAACGAGCAAAGCAAATGGGGTGCTCATTCTCCGGTTTGAACGCACTTTACGACTCCGTGAACGGCGGAGGCGATGTTTGGATCAACGATAACCGTTTCCGCATCGTGCGCCAGCTCGGAGAAGGTGGCTTCGCCTACGTCTACCTAGTCAAGGAGGCTCCCAACGACTCCGCCGCCGGTGGCCTCGCCAAGAAGCTCAAAGGCTCCTCTCATCTCTCCGGTCAGCTTCCTTCCTTAACCTATTTCAATTTCCCTCACTCTTTTTCTTATTTATTTTCTGAAATTGACCTCGTTAGGCCGCGTTGTAGCCTGATCTGTTTGATCTGTGTAGTTTTTTCTTGATCTGTGATGGCATTTCCTTGGCCAAATGTTAGAATCGCTTCTCCGTGGAGATTTCATTTTCGAATCTGTTAGAGTTAGGTCTGACTTGTGCTTTTTTTTTATAAATGTTTATCGAATTCTGTCGTTGGAGCCTGTGCTTGTTCCTAGAGATTTTTATGCAATTCTGTTGTTGTTGTTGCCGCAACTGTGAAAGTAATTTTGGTTTATGAGCTTGTTGCTTTTTGAAGGTTTATTGCATCCAGGCTTTGGAGCCTGTGGATTATTATTCATAGAGATTTGTTTTTCAATTCTGTTGTTGCGTAGCGATTGCTTACTCTTGTTGCAGCAACCGTGAAATTATTTTTGTAAGATGTGATGAATGTCCTATTTCTCGCTTTGGTGGTAGTAATTGATAAGGCGTTTAATTTTCCTAGCCACAATTGAAAAATAGGAGGTTCTGTCTTTTCGAATCTGAGTTCAATTTCAATTATCAGTGATGAAGGTGCTGTGTTATTGTAAAAACTAAAAATATTCGGTGGTACCGTATTATTCTGTGGATTGAAATTAATTCATTAACTATACTATCAGATGATGGAACTTATGCTATGAAAAAAGTCCTCATTCAGAACAATGAACAGCTGGAGTTGGTCAGAGAGGAGATCCGTGTTTCATCACTGTTCAATCATCCCAATCTGCTCCCGCTTCTTGAACATGCAATCATTTCTGTCAAGGTAAAGTGGTTTTTTGTAGCAAACACTTACTCCTCTCCTTGGTATATCACAGTTCAGATTTTTTTTTCGTTAACAAAAGTTCACTAGAATAAGAGTATCACTGATTCATTCAGGTAAGACACATGCCGTTTCTGTTAAGGTTTGTCACTTAAAAATTTGTTCCTGAACTACAATTATGTAATTTGCTGTATTGTTTTCCACTTTTCCTGGGGCTTATCTCAAAAAATGTCATGCTTGGATAAATTGGAATTTTGTATACCTGGTCCTTCGTTAACAATCCTAATGAAAATTTACCTTCTTTTATTGAGATATGTGATTGTGAAGAGATTATAGTAAGGCACCATTACAACTTTTCATATGGTTGGTACTGGGTGAAGTTTTGCATGTCATGGCCAAGTTGTTCCCAGTTATTATTCTACAATTTGATCAATTCAGTAAGTGTAATCTTTGTGCTTCTGGTATAAAATGATGTCTTCTGAAAATATAATATCGCTACCAATCTATTTGAATGGGAACAGGTATTGAGTAGAATACAGATATGCTGTCAATTTTAAAGTTTCTGTTGATTCCATTTGTGTCTGGTATGGGTGCAATACAAATGCGCTGTCAATTTTAAAGTATCTATGTACCAGATCTACCATTGGTACTGTTTTACCGACTTGTATCTAACATTGCAGCACAAAATCTAGGTTTTCTTAACTATGTTGGGAACTGTGTATGTTTTGTGATGTGGCATTACTCTTGTAGTTCTTTAAGGGTTCCAATCTGTTAAAGTGATCAATCTGTTACAGTGGGAATAACACTATGCTTAAAGTGGGAATGTGTAGTTTTTCTGATTTCCTCCATTAAAGATTTTGTTTAATTCTGTTCCTTCTACTGTTTCAATTTGTTTTTTTAATTAACATTGAAGATGTACTTGTTGTTAGCAGCCTACCCAAGAAACATCTTGGAACCATGAAGCATATTTATTGTTTCCAGTTCATTTGGATGGAACATTGCTAGACAATGCCAAAATAATGAAAGCCAAGAAGGAATTCTATTCCACCTCAGATGTGCTTCAAATATTTCGTCAGGTAAGAATCATCTTTCCATTATGCATTTTGCTATCACAGCTCAAGATTTTTAGTGCTAAATATCTTGTTTGACATATATTATATCCTTTCTTGGTTTCACATACCCTTACACATATTTTAATATCAACCTAGCAATTCTTGTGACATGGGTTAATTGTTGTCTTAAGAATCATATTTTAGAAGAGAAATGGATTTCTGTGGTCCGCTTCTTTAGAATCTGAGGAGCAATATTTTGCCTTAGTTTTGATATACTTTTTGACTTTTTAGGGTTTACTATTGGTTTTATTTTACATAAAAAAGCATTGTTCTTAAACTCTTTTAACCCTGTAAAATCAACAGCTTTGTGCAGGACTCAAGCACATGCACAGTTTTGATCCTCCTTATGCACATAATGATGTCAAACCTGGTAATGTTCTCATAACACATAGAAAAGGACAACCACCTCTTGCCATACTGATGGATTTTGGCAGTGCTCGTCCTGCGAGGAAGCAAATTAGCTCCAGGTCAGAGGCCCTTCAGTTGCAGGTGCTTCTTTCTTCCCACTTTTTTTACGAAGTGTTGTTTATTGATAAAGATTATTTACTGTTTTAATGACTTAGCACTTACTGGTAATTTCTTTAACACAGCTCAAAATATGTGGTGCATAAAAGTATACCATATTTTAGAATGTTTTAGAGGTTTTTGCTCCATTTGTAGTTTGTGAAATTGTATTTCCTAATATGATAGAGGTGCATATGGATCATCAGTCTTGTAATGGACCTTTTAAATTGTTACTGAACATTAACCAGTTCTACGTTTCATTTAAAAATACTCAATTGCTTAGCTTATGTTTCCATGTTGGCAATATTAATTCTTTAATTGTTTTTATGTTTTGAATATGTCGTACAAATTTGAAGGATCAAAGTTTCATTTCAGTCACCTGGTTTGGATTTTCTAACCTGCTAATTGCTACTTGTCTTGCTATGTAGGAATGGGCATCTGAACATTGCTCTGCTCCTTTCCGAGCTCCTGAGCTGTGGGATTGCCCAAGCCAAGCTGATATAGATGAGAGGACTGACATTTGGTCACTAGGATGCACATTATATGCAATAATGTGAGTATTAACCCTTTTACATGTGATTGTGCTAATTTCTATGTTTAGAACTTTTGCCAATTGTGCCTCCATACAACATAATAACCATCTTTTGGTCATTTTTTATTGGTTTTTCTTTAAATTCTAATTGTTTCCTCAAAATCATTAGTTTCATATGTTCAATGCATTTGATTTGGAACCCTTGATGTGCATGTAGATCCTACAAATTAACATATAGATTATGATTTTTTAAATATTGTGAAGAAGGTTGTTGACTTGTGTGTGTGTTTGTGAGATTTAGTCTCAAAAATTTCAACTAAACAATTAGTCAATTACAGACTCTGGTTTGTTTTATTGTGAAGAAACAAATTCACATTTCATTGTTCCTTGAGTGTAACTGTAACCTAAAAAAGGAGAAAAGAAGGGGGAGTAGAAGAATAAGTTATTTTATTTGTTATGCCCTGACCAATTTTTGTCATAAAAGATACATTGTTAAGAGCATTATGCCCAAAAAAAGGAGCTAGGGACCAACTGCCATTTGGTTTATTGGAAAATCCTACTTATGAGCCAGAGCCTCTGGTTTAAAATTTTGGTATATTTGTGTAAGAAAAATAGAAAACTTATCAAATAATATTACTGTTCTTAGTAATGTTATTCAACCAACAATAAATGCAAAAGAAAAGCACATGTGTACCTGTGGAAGTCACTGGGTCACTCTGCATAGATTATTCATTTGGAGCAATTGCTCACATCAAATACTACTTTTGATAGTCAACATGAAATGAAATCTTATGGCTGTGCACACTAGACTGGCTTTGTTGTCTCATGATTATTCCCTTGGCATTATACATTGATTTGTCTCTAAAGAAATCAAATGGTAGAGGTGTGTTTTTTCATGACAAATAATTGTGCTAATTTATATTACTCTTTCAAGTATTGCTTGGTCAACAAACTACTTCCATTCGTACTATCATAATGATTCTTGTCTGTAAATGTTGTTTTTCTTCCTGGTGTGTTGTGTTAGAATTATATCTTGGCTACTTCAGTGCACGTTTTAATTGTTTATTATATATCTCCTGGCTGAAATTTTCAGGTATGGGGTATCTCCATTTGAATATGCACTTGGAGAGTCTGGTGGAAGCCTGCAATTGGCTATTGTAAATGCACAGGTCAAATGGCCAGCTGGACCCAAGCCTCCATATCCAGAAGCTCTTCATCAGTTCGTGTCATGGATGCTTCAGCCGACGGCTTCCATGCGGCCCAGGATAGATGATATCATTATCCATGTTGACAAGTTGGCTGCGAAGTTCTCTCAATGAGTTACTATGGAAGTGAGAAATGGGGCATGAGATTTTTATATTGCAGTCGTTTAAAAAATTTCGTGTGCATTTGCCGTCCCAGTTATATGTTAATGGATAGAAAAGCAATAGCAATTCCTCGCCTGACGGAGTTAGCCATATATTTATATGTATCTTCGATTTTGGTGGGAGTATAGGTAGTCGGGCGTTGGCTTTAAAGTATTGTTTGTCATTTCTACATAATTTTGTTTCTTGTAATTTATGAAATGGCCAATCTCCCTGTTTCTTCAGAATTTATCAGCATAAATGGAATATTATTTATTTATTGACGTTCTTTGTTCATATTTCGCCTACCTTCAATGAGCAAGTATTTGACCATCGCTTTTCGTTAACTTTGGAATGGGGATGTCAATATGGCTATCTCAAGGGTTTTGTGCATAATTCTCCAAATAAGATTCCAAGAGAGTAAGTCTTTCTAAGATTAACAATTTTTCTATTAAATCTGCTTACAGCACTATTTCATCAACCAGTCGTAACGCTTATTCTACTCTGATTAACCTCCAATCAAAACTTATGTGTCAGAGATTTCGCTGATATCCACCCTTCCTGCATGTTGAAAAGAGCTTGCAGCAGCAGCAGCAGCAGCAGCAGAAGAACCCATCTACAGCTTTAGAGTGAAAAGTGAAAACAATCTGGATCATGGAACCAACACTCTCATTATTGCTTTCCTATGAAACTTAAATTCATTATAAATCTAATAGAAAAGGAACATAGCACGTGACTAGTCATTGAAATGGAATAAAAAATTGAAGTGGGAAAAGAATACGATGGCTTCAATTTTTACCATCGCCTCTTAAGTACGTGGATTAGTGGATTCCTCTCCGCACAAAATACGTTACAATAATTTTAGAGGGACAGTATCAAAAAATGGATTAAGGCCAAATTCTAAAAACTGATAAATCAAAAAACCAGATTCTTCAAGTTCAAACCAAAGTTTATCTGTATCCAATTAATCTCCCATCCTAGCCAGATCCCCCAATGAAATGTCCAAATCAACGTCTCTTGGATTTGTGGTGAGGCAAACATCACATCATCATCCAAATTACAGATAGAAAGAAAAGTGCCGATATTTAATATTTACACAGATTTATTTTATTTTCTTAACCTTTATCAACTCCTAGAGTCGTGCCACTAATTTGTCACACCAAAATTATAAATAAATTACACTAAGATTCTATACATTTAATAATTAATCCATACAAAGTCTTTCAAGAATGTAAAAACAATCTATCAACGCTTGCTCGATATTAAATAATAGGTCTCCATACCCTCCTCCCTATAAAACTGCAATTAACATACCTCATTACTACTAGAGCAATTAAGAACACAAAAAGTTTTAAGGTGAAACTTGGTTGAGTAGATAGATGAATGAGACGATAGATAACAGTGGCGTGAGGAGGTTCAGTGGATCTGGAACTCCTCAGATTCATTTTTGTACGGTGGACTTGTACCCTTTTTTGTGGTGATTGGGGTAGTGTTGCTTGTAGTAGCATGTTCACGGTGTCGTCGAAGGTCTCAAACAATAACAGAGTCACTGCGTAACGTTGACGTGAACGAGTCGAGAGAGGTAACAAATATAACACAAGTTGATGAAAGGCATAACATTTTGGTAACCCTAGCCGGAGAAGAAAACCCAACTCATTTGGCAAAGCCCCTCTCCGTGTGAGTTTGTGACACTGCTGCTACTGTCTTCCATAGTTGTGGTGTTTCCGTTACCGTGGCATGACTTTTTATGACCATAGTAGCGTGTTGCATTGCACAGTTGCTTCATTACATTTTTTTAAGATGTATACATACACATATTGTAATTAATTGCCGTGTTAATGTCTTTCTTTTCTTATGTTTGTCCAGCTTTATTCGATTCAAAAGTTTATTCATCCAAATAAGAGCTTTGGAAGTAAAATATAAGTTGTTTAAGAAATATCATTTTTTCACCTAAAAGAAAAAGACTTTAATATAGTTGCGATCCTCCTATTTTTACTTTTCTGTTATTTTGCTTCACATACTTCTAATTGTGCGGTTTTACTCCTTTAATTTTCTTATTATATGTTAAAATTAATTCCTTCCATTAGTCTTGTATCTAAATGTTAATGAAATATATTGACATTAGTCATTTTTTACTTAATTGACAACTTATGTGTAAGGTGAAGGGAGAGAGAAATAGGGGGGTTTAATTTTTCATTAACAAAAATTAACAAATAAATAATTAGTATTTGTCGATAAAAAAAAGTTGAATTAATAATTGAATATGGAAACTTTGACATATCAAATAATTAAAAGAAAATCATTTCAAATAAATAACTAATATTTCTCCACTTTTGTTTTCTTGTACACATCGTCTTCGCTCATGGTTGGAATAATTTCATAGAGAAAAGAATAATTTTTTACTTGTATTAGTATGTCAATTAGTAAAAAATGGTTGATATCAATAAATTTTGTTACAATTTGAATGTCACGCTAACAAAGGGATCTGCAAAAAAAAATAACACACTAACAAAGGGACCGATTTTAACATACATCTACAAAATTTAGGGACAAAAAAGCTCAATTAGAAATGAGACCAAAATTGCACAGATATATAAAAGTAAAATTGTATTTAAGTGCAAAAAAAATTGAGAGAGAGAGGAAATGATCACTATAGAAAGAGATAATAAGAGAACAAGAAGAAAAGGGAAGAGAGTGAGAAGATAACATAAAAGAGAAGGGAAACTATATTTTTCACATGATTATTTTTAAGAAAAAAAGTTGATTTAATTTTTTAAGAGTTTTTTTAAATAAAAAATGTGTGTGATCCAAATCTGGCAACTACATCAAACAACAAATAATACAATGATATATAAAAGATAACTCCTCGAAGACTTTGACATCAATTACCAACTATTATCAAAAACTTACGAATTGAACTAATCGTGAAATGAGTATTTATATGATTATTATAAGGTAAAAGTATAATGAATATTCAGATGCATGGAAATAGAATACAAATATTTAGACGGTTGTAACGGGAAAAAAACTATGAAATGAACTTAATAGAATCTATTAACGATGGTATTAGAATCCTATTAATCATCTTCTAATATAATTTTAATTCTTCTATAATTTAATTCAATTGATGTATTTCACAATTAAGTTTTAAAATTTACGTTAAACTCAACCCTTTAATGAATAATCCTTTTTATCTGTTGCAATCCAATTTTTCAAATATTAATGTAAGTAGATGAAAAGCTGAGAGGTGCAATCCGAGTAATGAATGCATCCTAAATCTTGTAGAATCTCACTATCATAATGTGTCTTAAATATTGTAGAATCTCACTATCATAATGAGAATGTAGATGGAGAGGTGTAATAAGAATAAATTAGTGACCGAAAATATCAGTTGCTAACTTGGAAAATAGTCATTAGATCAACGACTGAAAAGTATGGTTTCATAAAAACTAACTCCCTAAACTTCCAGCAACCTACTTATTTAATCAGTTACTATTATTAATTAGTATTTCACTGCTGGTTTGGTTAAAAACTAAAGCATTTTGCAACTGCCTTAGAGATTGACTTTTTCCTATGCAACAATTTTGATCTCGAAGTCCATCGCAACTTTTATATTTTGACCAAATATGTTGTCTCTAAATTCGTCTCTGTTAGCGACTAAAGAATTTAATTTCTAATTATCGCTATTTGGCGAATAACTAGCAGTGTAGTTAATGTCCATGAAGTTTCATTTATAAAGGAAGTCATGCTTCATCAAATGATATGATATTTCATTAATTTATCATATTATCACTTAAATAATGATGTATTCTATTTTATTTATTTAATATGTATTTTATTTTTCTAGCTAAACACCTATTAAAACATCAAACATAACAATAATGAAAATTGAATTTCAGAATTATAAAAAATGATAACACTTTGGAAATTTAAATTTTACAACAATGAAACCACGGTTGATAAAAATATTTGCAAAATAGTGCTAATAACACACTCTTTTAATTGTATTGGTTAAAGTTTATTAAAAATTACAAAAATTGTGACTCCTATATCTTATTTAATGATTTTCTCTCAATTTTATAGTTCTCAATAAATTTAAACTAATGATAGGGCGAGTATTAGGAATAATGTGGTGTGTTAGGAGTAAGGCAAGTTGTCGGGATTGGTCCATGTACTAAGGGGTGTATTGGATTAGAATTTTAAAAGATTTTTTTTAATAAAAAAAATGTCTTGTGATATTCAATCAGGATTTTAAATAGTATAAATAAGTATTGTAATATTTAATTAAGACTTTTAATTTTTTTTAAGAAAGACAATAAATTTTTGTGGTATTCAATTAGGATTTTTTATAATTTATAAAAAAAGTTTTTTTGTATTAAAATTATACAAATGCTGATGGATTGTTTTTTAAGAAGAATTTCGATGAATTTCATTAGACTTTTTAGTATAAAACATCTATCAAACAATCTCATTCAAATCCTTTGCTAGACTTTTTTCTTTCTTTTTATATTGATTATCAAATTTTATTTTCTTTTATCACACATACCCTTTTCTCTTTTTAATATTCTTTAAGATACATGTGACATATATATTTCTCCTATTCTTTTGGAATATAAAAAAATGTCAAATAAACTCTCCCCTTTGTAATTTTTCTTTATTTTCTAAATTAAATTAATATTTGTCTTAAGTGCTAAGACTAATCATGTTTTCCATATACTGACCATGTCCATCATCTATTCGATGCAATATTTTCATGACTGTCACCCTCCATCTCATTTAAACATATAATTAGATTTGTCATAAATAAATGTAGTAATTAAAAAAACTAGAAAATCATCGTATAATTTTAAATCTATTGTTCAAATTCAAAAGTGAGAATAAAAAAATGTTATTGAAAGAAAGATTAGTATATGATAAGATCAAGTTAGAATTAATTTAGCTATTAAAAACTTAAAAAATTATATTAATTTTTTTAAAATCTAAATCTCATCATTTCTTTTTTTTTTCTAAATCTTGTAATTTTGAATGTGTTTTTTAAAATTCATAAAATTCTTTCAAATCTTATAAATTTATAAATTCCTTTCAAATTCTTTACTCTTATGACATAAATCCATTAAAATTCAAACTATCATAAAAATCTTATAAATAAATCTGATAAGTCATAATATTCATATATAATCTTTAAAATTTTAAAAAAAAATTAATCTTAAAATAGTCTTTTAAAATCCTAATCCAGAATATTCTTAGATATTCTTGCTCTACACTTTTATTGCCAAAGTCATATTCAAGTAAAATAAAAGGATTGGATGGAAATTTTTTTATTGAAATTATAATGGATGGCTTAAAAATTTTTTATTAATTCATTCATGATTCATTACAAAATTATTAAAAATTACTAAAAAAATTCAATTCATCTATGATCTACTTAATAAAAATCATCCAATCAATACAATTTCTTTTTAATGGATATCCAATCCATCCGTAAAATTATTTTAAAAAATAAGTATTTCAAAATATTCTCTCATCCATATTCACCCAAATCAATCAAAATAAAATACTCATCCATAAAGTATTAATTAGATTTGAAAATAAGAACGGGTAAATTATCACCCATTCATTTAATTATACAAACCGTAGAACCATAGTCTTTCTTTTAACAACTAGATAGATTGGATTAAATTTTACATATAAACAAATGAATTCATTTCTCAACCCTAATTTATTCAGCAGCATGTGCAATTGAGTAAAGTTAACAATAAATTACAAATGTGAAAATAGTCGTAAACCTTTTTTAGGATACGGGTAAAATTTTATATGAAACACCCGGAGTAAAATTTAGATATACACGCAAATTGTATAGGTATCCTAACCTTATATTTTATATAATATCAGTACACATTCAAACATACTTGTTACATATAAAATAAAAAAGAGATGCAGAACTATGTTATTAGCTAACTAATTACATTATACACGCTCCAAGCTAAAGCATACTGGTGATAACGACTAGACAACTTGAGACAGTTATGTTTAAGCTTTGAGAATTATTATTGAATATTGGTGAACTGAAAATTATTTGAGTATTATATAAGTGAGGGAAAGATATATAATTATTGTGCAATTGAAGAAAATTAAACATCACTCAATTTTACACTAATAAATTATGAACAATTATATAAATAAAATTAAAATTAATTATATTTTAATCCAAAATCTTGAAATTCGATAATATTTCTGAATTTTATTTTCAGTTAGTGTTCAACCATTTTATTTCTGCATAATATAAAATTTCACTTCCCAGTTATACTATAACACATTATATCTAATGTTAAAAAAAGTTACATTATACCTTTCTTTGTCCCAATCTATGTAACATGTAGTAGATCAGGATCAGTACGCGCCAATACTATATATTCACGTTATTCCTGAAATCTCTGAAGCAAATGTCCAAACAACAGTATCAACACATTCCAGGCAACTGCCAACAAATTAAATTTAATAAGTAATATTACTTATACATTTTTTAACACAGTAACTAAAAACGTGAGTATATGAGATGCAACTAGTCTGAATTCAAATGAAATCGGTTAGATTAGAAATTTAGAATACAATGATAGTTTGTATAGAAATTATTGACGCTCTATAATATAGTCAAATATTACTGTTAAAAAAAATTAAAAATTAAAAAATTTAATTTTTTATAGTTATTTTAATTTAGCATGTTTTATTTTACATTTTTGTAAAATTATTTTCTTGTTTTCGTTTTTTTATATGTTTGTTTTTTTATGGTGTTTTAGATAATATTTTTTACTGTTTAAAGTGATATCTAAAATAGTTTAAGAATAAAAAATAAAATAAACATAATTTATAAAAATTAAAAAAATTATTTTGAAAGGATGAAAAAAAAAAGCTAATCTGTAACGACTAAAAAATATTTAAACTAAAATTAAAACAAAGTCAATTTTCATAAATTTAAATTTTATTTAAAATAATAAAAAAACTAAAATTACATAATTAAAACACGAAAAAATATATTAACTACTGCATCTTCTAATTTCCAATTTAAAATTACATGTCAAACATGTAAAAATCTTGACGTTAAAACTTTCAATTGCTGTGTATTCTTATTTTTAACTTAAAATTATAGTAAATTAGTTTATAATTAAATATTTATTGATGCGATAGGATGATCCATTAAATTATTTTTTGATTCTGCTATAACGGTAGATACATGTTAAGCATTGGTCCTATTTCTAAAGAACAATGATCGATACCATTGTTGCAGATGGTATGAAAGAAGAGAATTTATTTTAAAGTGAGACTCGTAATTTATTTGTTTTTCTTCTTTATCTCTCTTTTTAATTGAACTTACAAGGGATACTTAAGTAATTTTATTGATTTTTTATCTAATACCTCTCATTAATTTTCGCCGCCCTTCTCCAATGCCTGTGATGTGATTAGTGAAGGATAAATGTAAAAAATACTTTGACGTTACGGTTAAGTCAGTAATATGATAAAGAAGAGCAAAAAATCAGAATGAAATATATTACATCTCAAGAATCTAAGCCTTTGTGTACAAAATTTTCATGTGACATATATGCTAATCCAAAATTGTCCAATAGCAATGTTAAGTTGATAGTTTGATAAAGATAATACTCCCTTCCTAGCTAATCTTTTTGGGTTAAGCCTCGATCGAGATATATATACTTGAATGATCAATATATTCTCAGTTGAAACACCTTTCTTGATATAGCTCAGGAGCTCTCGGTTATATGTACATTAATCAGACACATAAAACTATTTTTTCTCATCTATTTTTTTCTTCCTTTTTCATTCTTTTTCTTCTCAACTTCTATTGAAACAAATAAAGGTAAGTGATTTTAATTAGTAATATGTTCTAATTAAATTAGTTTTATTTTTGAAAAATCTATACTAATATTTAATGTAAATATTTATTACACTAATTATTGCCATGAAATTCTAATTTTAATTAAAATATTTAAAAATTTATCTTTTTTCTACTACAAATCCTTACCAAATAAGTCAATGACACGTGTTCTTCGTGGTTCTAAATTCTAATTATTACATAGAGATAAAGATTTAATTTTTATTTGTTTGCATTGAAAGAAGATCATCTATCAAAGTAATCCAGTGAATCAATACCCTTATTTTATTTTATTTCATTACACTCTACCAACTCATGGGACTCTATTAATGGAGTATCAGGCATATGATTCATGAAGGACATTCGACAGCTGGATGGCATGGATTCGCAAAAGCAAAAGGGGATAATGTACTTCGATAGTTCGTACAATTTGTGTAAATGTTGCAAAGTGAGACTTGCAATGCCTAATGAAATCATATAGGTCAGGGTTTTGACTGTTGAATTACGCGGTAATTCCTGTGTTTGACAAAGAGAAGATAATTAAAATAGATGAAAATAAAAATAAGTGAAAAATAAAGTATAAACTTTTTAAAATAGATGAAAATAAAAACAGGAAATGAAAATAATTGAAAATTAAAGTATAAACTAAAAGTGTTTAGTTGGAAAAAAATAGAAAAGAGATAAGAAAAAAGATAAAGATATAAGTAGAAATAGAAAAAAAAATGCAATAGGCTTTACTATTTATATATTATCTCTTTTTTTTCCTCCTACCAAACAATAAAAAAAATTCCATCCTTCTCGTCCCTCCAATTTTTCAGCAACCAAAAAAAACATGAGTATTTTGTTTTTGATTCTATAGTTTTGACACGAACATGTAGTTATTCATGTTTCTCTCGTGTGAGGAACTTTGACAAGGTTCAAGAAAAACAGTTAATCGAATAAAAAGTAGACAATTGTTAATCAATGACATAAATATATCAATTAAAGAATAAAAGCACTACAAGAAAAGCGCTATTACCGACGAAAATATTTCTCATGGAAAATACTCCGTCAGAAATGTAAGTATTACTAATGGATTTTTCTGACAGAATATATTCCGTTAGTTTTTTTTTATTATATTTGTAACAGAAGATATTCCTTGAGTTAGTGTCGGATTTTACCGATAAAAAATATTTCGTGAAAAATTTTAAGTTTGCAACAGAAACTAAATCCTTAAAAAATATTTAAATATTTATATTAAGACAGAAATTGACAGCTTAGTAATGAAAATAAATTTAACTTATATTTATTTTTTTTTCAAAAAAGTTTAATATGCAGAAATTTCTTAAATATATATTTAGATTATTTTAAATATAACATTTTTATTCCACTAACTTTTTATTATAAAATTTTGAATTTGAAGTACTATAAAAGTTGAAATTTGTTTCTTTGAAAAGAAGGTTTTTTTAAATTTTTTTTATATTAGGTAGGTCAATCTGTTTAATTTAATAATTCTTGATGGGTCAATGAATTCAATTTTATTTTAATATTAAAAACTTTCTAATTCATTTTTATTATCATAAATATTTTGACTTAATTATATTTAGTATAAATTAATGGAAAATTTGAATTCCAATAAATTGTTATATATTTATGAAAATAACCATTTTTGAAATTTGAGTATATGGTATTAATAATAGTATTTTTTAATTGGATTTATTTTGACAAAACGTTTTATCCTTATTTATATCATATAATTAAATTCTATCATTGAATCATTTAATTGATATTCAATATTTTCATAAGTGTTAACTTATCTAATATTTTCAAACTTTAATTAATTTAGAGTGTGAAATGTTTACATTAATCATTTTTTTATTAAGATAAATGAAATTGTGAAAATTAAATTCTGACTTTAAAGTAAATAATTATAAAACATTTTACTAATTTGTAATATTCTATTGAAAGATTTTTAATAGAAAATCATGTATAGTAAACAAATAATCTTTATAATAATAAGTTTATGTATAAAAATAGCAAATTCTAATATTTGTTTTGTATATTTTAGAGTGAAAACTTTATGATTATACAATATGAATTTAATTAATTTAAACATTAAAAATTGAACACTAAATGTATTTAAGTATTTCTTTAGATTTTAGAATGATACATTTATTTAGTAAAAAAGAAGAATGATAAATTTAAGACAAGTGAATCATATTTATTTTGAATCAGATAATTGTACAATTTAAATTATTTATAAAAATATTTTATATTAAATTTAAAATGTTAATGTCATAATAAAAATTAATTTTTTTAAAAAAATAATATGTAAATGTGTTTTCAAATTTTTATTAATTATTAATTTTGTTCTTAGTTTCGTGTCAACGTATAGACAAAAATGTAACATAATTTTAATAGTTTTTTTATGTGAAAATTCAATACACAACGTTTGAATACTAATTTGTATTAATTGTCATGATTTTAGATTATTTGATAGCAAAATAAAGTATTATCATTATACTAGTTTTTATTATATTTCACAAATTGGAAGTTATGAATAATAGACACAGTCTTAATTCACCATAATTAAAAACATTAATAAATTTAAATTTGAAGTATATAAATATAATTATAAATAAAATTATATTAATGTATAATATACTTTGAAATAAACATATTGATTGTATCTTTATAGTATAATGATAAAATAAAATTTTTATATCTTATAATTGTTTGTTTAAGAAAACCTTATCTTAAAGTAAATTTCTTTAATTATATATCAAACATTTGATAAAAGTTAATTTAAGATTAAATATACTTTTTAAAAATAGTAAAATTTATTATATTATGAGAAAAAATATGTACTTATACATATAAATGTGTATTATACTTTAACCTTTTTTCTAAGATACCATTTTCTTTTTTGAAATACAATTGTCACTTGATTATGTAAAAGAGTGAAGATGAAGATTTTTTTTTAAATTTCATATATTTCCTTTTAAGCTTCTTTTTTAATTATCTTGTATTAATTTAATTATTAAATATTTAATTGATAAATTTAAATAATAATTTAAGAAAAATTAATAAAATTAATTGCCTTATAATTAAGTTTGGCAAAATGAATATAAATAATGCCTATTCTAAAAACATGATAATAAAAAAATTCATGTGTATTAAGAAAAGACAATAAAACACTTTTGTTTTAGTGTTCTAATTCTATAATAATCAAATTTCAAAAATAAAAATTCCCAACATTTCAATCTTAAATTCAAATTTTAACTTAAAATGAATAATGTTGTGTACTTTAATGATAAATTTGGCAAAATTTTATATTTTACCGTCAAACATTTTTTTATAAGCAAACTCTGACAATGAGTAAAAATTACAATTAAATTGTATTGTAGAATATTTTTAAATTTTTTTGTTTTAGAAAAAATATCTATGAATATTAAAAATAATGACTTAGCTATAAAATACCACTTTTATTTTGAGATATCACTTTGACTTTTTAAGTAAAAGAGTCAAAATCAAGTTTTTTTAAAAAAATTTAATATCTTTCCTTTTAATCTCCTTTTTTAATTATCTTGTATAAACATAATTATTAAATATTATATTGATAAAATTGTAAAATAATTTTAAAAACATTATTTAATCTAATTGACCTGTAATTAAGTTAGGAAAAAATTAATAAAAATAATTAAATTATAAAAACATCATAATAAAAAAAATCATGTCTATTATATAAAGAAAAAGAAAACAAAACACTTCTGTTTTAGTCTTTTAGTTCTATAATAATCAAAATTCAAAAGTAAAAATTTGGGTGATTGAATCATAAAGCCGAGTTTTCACTTAAAATCAATAATCTTGTATATTATAATTGTATAGAATATTTTAAAAATTTTATCTATTATCAACAAACATTTTAAACTTTTTAAAGAAACTCTGAGAATGAGTAAATATTACAATTAAATTGTATTGTACAATGTTTTTAAATTATTTAATTTTTTTAGTAAATATATATGAATATTAAAAACAATGTCTTAACTAATGGTTAATGGAGCTTATGTCATACATAACAATCACATGATGGATATTTACATGGCAGGATTTGATAATTATTTTGTTACTAATCGGTGATCGTCCTATCACATCCTCTTCTCTTAAAAAGTATAGTTATAAGAATGATATATTTTGTAAAAAAAAATTATATATTTGAAATGCACTAAAATTGATCATTTTTTATATCAATGACGTATATATTATTCCTAGTCTATCTATTAACTTATTGAAAATTATTCTTCTCTTAAAAAAAATTAATGTTGTAGAATAAATAAATAAATTTTATAATAACATTAAAATATTAATTCCACATCTCATATTCTAAAAAAATTTACACAAAACAAAAATCCTAAAAATATAATATTGTATTAATATTAAAATAACTATGTCATTATCTATTTAAATATAATAATCATTTATGTTATTATATTTATGAGTATTAAAATAACTATGCCGTTTTCATTTAAATATTTTAATGTAATAATCAACATTGAAACTATGCCATTTTCATTTTGTTCTATAAAAATCATTGCAACCCATTGAAATTGAAGTTGGCTGAAAGCCTAACACGCTAATTGGGAACCCTAAAGCCTCGAAGCATAGCCTTGCCTAGTCCAACCCTCACCGCAGCCTTCGTCAATGCACAGCCTTACCTAGGCCAACCCTCTTCTCTTCGATCTTATCCTTCTCTTTCATTTTTTGTTTTGCTTCATGCATGGTTGAGTATTGTTATATTCACCCATTCGTGTGCTTCTCAATCACCCAGGTGTGTTTCTCATTCTCCCCTCTTAGCTAATTACATTTTGAAAGATTATTTGAGTAACGTTATAATTATGTTGCGGTGAAAGATTATTTGAGTTTTGAGTTCGTGAAAAAGATGTTTGCAAATCTATTTTTCATTAAGATGTGGACATCAAGTTGGATTGAGATTATTTTGACATTGACTCGCTTATAACTTAGTAGTATTATAAAGTAGGAATGGAACCCATGTAAACAAACCCCCCCCCCCCCCCCAAAAGGGATGTTCCATTTTTCTTTTTGGTTGCTTCTATATTTTAGTCTCTTTTTTCTTTATAGTTTTTATACCATACGCTTGTTCGGTGCACCCTGAGTTTTCTTACTCGATGCCCCACTTGAGCGATTTCAATTAGTTTTATAAGTTGGTTATGCAGTATGTTAGATTTGCTTGTTTAAATGCCTTTTCATTTGAATTTTTGAGTCTTAATGTGTTTGTTAATTTCCTTGCTTTGCTTTGGGTTTGATTATGACTCTGAGATTAGAGGAATGAGTTACTTTGGGGATTAATTGCAAAAATTGGAATATAAATTCTCTCTTCCAATCTGCTCTCTCATTGAAGATTATGATATTAAAACATCTACACTTATGTATTGGAAATAGATGTATAATATAAGATTAAGTGACTTGGGTATCAGATGTCGTCTGGTAGTTTGCTTCTTTTCATGTTTGTTTGTTGATACCTAAAAGCAATCTTGATCTTATGCCTGTTTCAATTTTTAGGGGAATGATTTGTAGTGGGTTCACCTACTGCCCTCCTTTCCTAAGAAACAATAACTATCATATGGTTTAATTTCGTCCTCAATCTGGTTAAAAGTCTGAGTGATTTCTAATTTTGGGACATACTGCCGTTAATAATTCTCTAAGTACCAACCAAGAATTCTCACTTCTTGTTTCTTAGAAGTAGACTTTGTTTATTTGCAATGGGTTTCTTCTGTCAGTTAATTATTGAAAAGTCCTACTAACAAGTACTCTATGGCCATTGGTTAAGGAATTAATAAATAGAAATTTTTATTAGAAATCTTTTATTTCCTTAACTAGTGTCATTCTATTGTTAGCATTCCCTGTATGAGAATCTGATATTTAATCATTGTAACAAGCAGCAAGGGATGTTATGTAAAACTCTGTATAAGGTACCATTCTATTAAGTAGCTATTTGATTTTGAGTGATTTGTGCATCATATAAATTAAATTATAGAATTGAACATTGGTTTGAATTTTTGAACATGAGTTACTGACAGAAACATTTGTCAGTAATGTTCCACAAATGTATTTGTGACGAATATTTTTGTCGGTAATTTCTGACAAATATTTTTGTCTGTAATTTCTGACAGATATTTTCTTCAGAAATTTCCCACGGATATTTACCAATAGATATTTCTACTGAAAATTTCTGACAGACAAAAAAGAATTCATCGGTTAAATTTCCAATGACCGTTTTACCGATGGATTTTCTCCGTCAAAAATTTGAAATTATCTATAAATTTTTATATTAACGATAGATTTTGACCGTCGAAAATTCCAATTTTTTTTTTGTAGTGAAGGATAGACATTTTTTATTAAAAATAATATTAATACATATTATTATGATCTCTAATGCATTTTAAATGTAAATTTTAACAAAAAATATTTTGAATTCCTTAAAAAAACACTAATTAACGAGACCTAAAAATATTATCATTAACTGCATGAAAATATGTATGAAACTAATATTTTAATACATTTACCCGATAACAGTTATACTTTTTTCGTTCCATAATAAGTATTCTCTTAAAATCAACAGAGAAATATATTCTGAAATCTATCACAATATATTATGAAACCCATATCACACTACAAGAAAATTACAAACCTGCATCTCTTCAGGAAGAGCCTCTGAGACAGCAAGAGTATAAACACCAGGAACAAACTTTCCTGCGATATATTAAAGGACAAATTTTACAACTCAATGTCTCAACCACAATACAAGATTTTAAATCATGATAAAAATCCAGCAAAGTAAAAAATATCCTTTTCTTTTACTCGTCACAAATTGTTGTCACTTTTCTTGCCACATAATTTGGCTGATTCCTTGGCGTGAAAGTGATCGAAATAATCAAATAAGTGCATGAATTGATCTTTATGACCTTCTCTTTCTTTTTTCCCTTTAATCTATATGCTTCTGTTCACCATCCAATGTTTTGAAAATCAAGGACAGTTAAAATGCCCTTTTGATCTTATCATTTAGACTACTTCTAGTCAATGTCAAAAGAAATTTGAAATTAATCATAGTGTGAAACCCCAATAAGAAAAGTGAAAAGAAACCACAAACTACACAGAAACATCACTTGTATCATATAAATAAATCAAACAAATCAATAAAAATATTCTGAGTGTCATCAATTACTGCTTCTAGTCCTGTATCTAAGAAACAAAAGACAACTTTTTGCCGGTCCTAATTATAAGAAACATAGGATTACTTTATTACTAAATTTCCTTTTTACCCCTAATTAATTGAGGTTATACACTCATTTTCCCATAAAAGTGGATGAATTTATTGAGCTATCAACAAAACAAGTTATACTCATTGGTTGAATTTGGAAAATAATCACCTCTTAAACCATTTAATGTCATGGATAGTCTTGAAATAAAATTAAAATTTATGACAAATTAATTAGCCAATTTAACCACTTTTATTGTTCTTGATGAATTAGGTAATTGTTTCTTATATATAAGACCAAAGGCAGTATTTAATAAAGGTAACACATTAGACTTAATAGGTTACTCAATTTTTATCCTTTTTCACAAATTATAAATATTTAAGGATATCAAATTACTGACAGCAGTCAAACAGCTCTTATTTTTAATTTTATATAAGTATTGTATAAAGTATTGAGTAGATAATTTGACGGGTTCTTCTGACACAAGTAATGATTGTATTTTAGATGGTATCCTCCTTATAAATATAAATAAAAGCTTTATTTTGAAAATTAGATAGCTCCTTGCAATTAAAAAAAGGGAAAAAGATTACCAACTTAATAAAAAAATGTCATGATGATGTTTGTTCAAAGTAGTACTGTCATCAGAATATTATATTATTATAAAGGAAAAGAAATTTGAAGACAGGGAAAGGAAAATTTTTATGAGTGTAACAGGAGATAATTGAACCTACCAATGCGCAACCAACGGGCAGCCCAACTCCGATTTGGATCCATAACTGAAATGATCCTGTGGCAAAATCAAATGGAAGAAGAAAAACAGAATGAGTATCGAGAGATTCAAAGGTGAAGGGGATTTTGACGAAAAAGAATTGATATCGACAAACCCATTAAAATTGGGAGTAGTGCAATCAACAACACGCTCATGATCTTCTTCCATCTTAAAGAATGGGCAGTTCTCACAGCCTGACTCTCTGAACTGTGAAACAAAAACAGAAATTGTAAACAAAAAACAATGATTAAAAACAAAGGGTAGTAGGGTACTAAGACCTGATCATAGGTTTTGACAAGGCGGCAACGAAGAGAAGCCCTCAACTCATGACCAAAGCTTGTAGGAATTTGTGCAGGTGCAGTTGCCATTTTTTGTAAGATCACTGTTTCAACTGATGGCTAGTTGGTTCCTAGTTGAACCAATGGTCAAATCAGATGACATTATAATTGTAATTATATATTAGTAATTTCAATTACTATTACTATAAATTATAAAGAAGACATATAACTAAGAGATAATTAGTTACCGGACTTATAGAACTCAAAACATTAGGCAGGGACCAAACAAGAACGTTCTTATATTATTTTTGTTTTTCATAACTAATTAGTTATAAACTACAATTTGACAAGTGTTTATAACCAAAATATTTTACAAGAACTTCTACATCGCCAAAAAAAAAAATATGAATACAATTACAGATATAATGCATATACAGGCAACAAAAAATATGAATACAATTACAGATATAATGCATATACAGGCAACATGCAGTAGTAGTAGTAGTAATAATAATAATAATAATAATAATAATAATAATAATTTGAATTAGTGTCTGGATTAAAGATCAACTTTGCTAAAAGTTATTTCGGGGCAATTGGTATGCCTCATAATTGGGTACAAAATGCTGCCAATTATCTGAGTTGTAGATTGCTGTCCATACCGTTTTCGTATCTGGGTATTCCGATTGGAGCAAACCCAAGGCGTAGTGAGACATGGGATCCTATAGTCTAGAGATGTGAGAGAAAACTGTCCAAATGGAAGCAAAGATACCTATCTTTTGGGGGAAGGGTAACTCTGTTAAAGTCTGTCCTAAATTCAATTCCTATTTTCTTTCTCTCTTTTTTCAGGGTTCCGAGGAAGGTGGTCGGGAGGTTGGTGAGGCTGCAACGGTAGTTCCTGTGGTGGGGGGGGGGGGGGGGGGGGGATTCTCATCAGCAAAAGATCGCCTAGGTGAATTGGGAAACCATTTGTCTTCCTAAGGAGAATGGTGGTTTGGGAGTGCGGGATTTAGTAATGTTCAACAATGCGTTACTTGGAAAATGGCGATGGAATCTCTTTCACCATCAGGGTGAATTGTGGAAGAAAGTATTGGATTCCAGATATGGGAGTTGGAGGAGCTTGGATGAATCAAGAAGGAATGGTAATGAATCTATTTGGTGGCAGGATTTGAGTTCTGTTTGCAATTCTTCAGAGGAGGGGAGTTGGTTTAGAAGTGGAATAAAATGGAACATTGGATGTGGGTCAAGGGTGAAATTTTGGGAAGATGGATGGATGAGTGGAGGGGTGTTGCTGTTAGAGATGTATCTGCATATGTATAGCATATCTCAACAACATCATCAATTTATACAACAGCTAGGGAGCGCATCAAAGGGTGGTTGGGAATGGCAGTTGCAGTGGCGGATATTATTTAGGGAACCAGAGATTGACATGGTTGCAAAATTCATGGAGGACATCGAAGGGTGATAGTACAAACTAACCAGCAAGATAGTTGGTGTTGGGGGGCGGATCCTAGTGAGACTGAGAGATACATAGTGGCCAGTGCTTACAAACTGATCAGTAGATTTCCGTCAGATGAATATAATGATGGCGTGTTCAATGAATTATGGAAAATAAAAATCCCAAGTGTCATGCTTTGCTTGGAGGTTGATTCGGGATAGATTACCAACAAAGATGAATCTGAGGAGGAGGAATGTGATTCTGAATGATGTAAGTTGCCCTTTTTGTAGAACCAGTGAGGAGGATGTGTCAGACTTTTTCTTTGGCTGTGACAAAATCTTGCCTCTATGGTGGGAAGCATTGTCGTGGCTAAATATAGTTGGTGTTTACCCTGAAACGCCTAGTGCTCACTTTCTCCAGCACTCTCACGGTTATCTCAAGGGCATCAGAATTCAGCGCTAGCAAACATGGTGGATTTCATTGACTTGGTGCATATGGTACCATAGGAACAGGTGGTATTCTCAAATGAAAGTTTTAACCGTCAAAAGCTGATGGATGATGCCATCTTTTTTGTTGGATATGGCTCAAAAATTTGGAAAAATGATTTGATATCCCTTTTCATTCTTGGGCCAGTAATATAAGGGCCGGGTTTTGTATTCAGGGGGGGTTGGCTTTATAGGTTACTTTTTGTGGAGGGGTACCTAGACATATCTAGTTTTATGGATACCTAATTCTTACAATACTGCCGTATTTGGGAGTATTAGGGATCCATGGGCTATACATAGCAGGGCAACAATGTAAATAGAACAGTACCACTTGTACTCATCTTTTATTATAATACATAATACTTTTTGCTGATAAAAAAAAAAACATGCAGTAATAATAACTCAGTGCAATGATGCATTTGAAAAGTGATGCTGGTATATCCTTTTTTTGCACACCAAAGAAGTAGCCGCAAAAACCCTAACCAGAACAACTCAGATACTACCCTTATTTCTCATTTTCTCTACTGTTCTTAGTTTATTACTAAACACTAATGAGAAAGAAATCCTTATCTAAACCACAGGCTGTAACACCCATAATAATTAGCTACCAAATAAATTCTTGGTATACAGTAAACTCTTGGAAAAATGTAAAATAATAATAATAATAACTTTAACAACCTGACCAATCACTTGACTTTGTGGAAAAAATTATATGATCAATCAAAATGCATTCCTAACACACATGAATATATTTTAATCATAAACAGAATTCATGACTAAGTCTTCATTAACAATCACTAGGAGTCACTAGGATATATTAGAGAAGACCTTTTGAAAGAGCTTTGTTTGTTCCACTGTAATGGTATGGTTGAATGAGTAGCAATTCTACCTTCAATGCTCTTGTGCATAAAACAGGTTACAGCAGTCATCTCACTAACCTTATTAAGATGTTCAATAAATTATTAACAGGGTAATTTTTGTCAGGCTGATTGAGATGATGGCAAATATTTCAAGGAAGAGAGTGCTTCAGTATTTCCCACAGGAGTACACCTGCACCAAAGAGGAAAAAGCCCCCTTTCAACTATCTAGCCTTTTTCATAATCTTCTGTGCAATAGTATCTCAAATAGGGACAACTTGTTGCCAAAAATCTTCATATTCCAAGTTCCCCTTTGAGGTGTAGTCTTCAATTTGGAATGTTGTACTCAATAGCAAGGTCTTGAATTGTGGTTTTGTGCAAAAAGCCTTTCTTCCACCTTTTTCCGACCTGCCTCCTCTGCTATTGATCTTCTCTGGCAACCTTCTCATTGCCAGTGATAGTTTCAGCCAACTTTCTAGCAATCTTTCCAACCTCACCAATAACCATTTCAGCCAACTTTCTAACTTATTTTCAGCAATTTTTCCGGTAGCTTTTCTGGTGATCTTTTCCAGCTGTCACCTCTAGCTACTTTTGAATAAACTGTTTGTCAAATCTCCAGCTGCATCAAATTTCCATCTGCTTCAAATCTCCAGCTACTCTTAGAGTGTTCAGTGGTCTTTTCTGGCGTAATCAAGGCCCATGTTGTTTTTTCAACTGAGTTTAGTGGATCCCATATTAGTTAGACAAGGATTTATTTGTATCAAGCTCAACGCTTAGCAAGTTTTAGCTTGAAGGAGAGTGTTAGAATAATGTACAGTTCATGAATCACATGTTAAATGCATTTAGTTTTCATAAGAGTTAGTATTTGGCAAGTGGCTCCCATTTAATCTTTGCCTAGGCAATAGTACCCACTTTGTCTATTTCTCTCTCTCTCTCACACACACACACACTCTCTCTCTCTCTCTATATATATATATATATGTTTAATATCTCATTTTTGTCTTAATTTTTGGATGCAGATGTTGATAAAGGAAAAACTCTTTAGAGAGGAAAGCTAAGAGATTACTGAAAGAGAGGATAAGGCACATTCCAATAATGATCTAATTGATGCCTTTGAAACACGGTAATTTCTCTATCATTAAGTGGCTGCAATGCTACACAACAAGGATACTAGTATGTTCCATTAACAGAAGAAGAATGGCAGAATTAACCACTTGTATTGATTCTTCAAGGGTAGTGATGACATAACTCCGAGCAATTGAATTAGATTGAAACTGTGAAAGGTGCCAACCTTGTGATGTAATGGAGAAAGGGTTGCATCCTACTGACCATAATCAGTCCTGCCATGTTCAGAAATAAATCTTAAGATATGGTGGTTCAATTACACTAGATAATGAAGTTACATTGACATTGACTGTACTAGGAACCTGGGACACACAGACACAATATGCAAACCTGCTAATCTATAAATGAATATGTATATTGTTGATATTAAGACATTAAACATCTGCAACCACAATAAATTGAAACAGTGCTTTAGCTTCCTGCAGATCCATTTGCTATACATAGTCACTTTTTTTTGTTGGGGGGGAGGGGTATGGTAAAACTTAACTGAATTTTTGCATTTTAAGGGATTAGGTATACCCAAACCAGAGCCACATAAGCCGATACAACCGATGCACAAGATCTGAACCTCAACAAATGAAAGATACATTAATTGAATTGGACCTAAAACACTATATGCATCATAGAAATAGAAATACAAATGAATCAAATTATACAAGATTATATGTTTGGTAATACAACACTGAATTGATCAAATAGATATTTATAGAGACGAGCTAATATTAAAAACAGAAATAGCCATCATATGTAACAGTAAATTAATGACAATATTACATCATAATCTTATCACTTGTTCCACTTACAGCATAATGGAAGGATTGCAGATTAGATGAGTCACCAGAGATCTGGGTAGCGGAAATTGCAAAATCAAATCCAGCAAGTCTCCAGCTCCACTCAAGGTGATAAGAATGTTAGGTCAAGTATAAAATATGCATTTAATTAGCCAATCTTTCACAGTGAAGGAACAAAAAGAGATAAGTAAGACAGGTTAACTATCAACACAAAAAGTAATCTGTATCAACTGTGATTGGTGCAAATGAAACTTCAACAAAAAAATTCAAAGAGCGACAAAACATTTTTACAATTCAAAGAAACTATGGAAGTGACATTCAGAAATACATAAATGAAAATAGCACTCTTGATGCAAGCTGGGTTGTAGCCTTTACTAACTAGGAATAGTACAAGATGGAGAAAAAATAATAACAACAACAAAAATTCATATCCAGTTATGACAACATGACCTCTCCTATCCAAGAATGATATAACATGGAGATGTAATAATGTCTCAAGGCACATGTTTTTTTTTAGTTTACTATACTTTGCATGCATGCATTTTCTTTGAGTTATGATCTATTAAACTAGGATTAAAATGCAATTTTGGTATTTCTATCTTGTTCAATCCATAATTTTAGTTCTTCTATTTAAAAATAAAGACATTTGGTCTCTTTATTTTAAACAATTATGCGATTTTAGTTTTCATATTTCAAAATAGAGACATTTGGTCATTCTGTTTATAAAATTCACAAATTTGATCCCATATTTATTTAAAAATTAGCAATTTTAGTCCAATCTTCAAATTTATATGTGTTTTATTTCTTATATTATAATTAATTAAATCATTTTGTGATGATACCTTAAATGAATATGTTAGGTTTAGGATTCAACTAGATTAAAATAAAAGAAATAAAACATAAGCAAAATTGAGAATTTGACTAAAATTGAAAATTTTGTAAAAAAAAAAAAAAGAGAATCAAATGTCTCTATTTTGAAATAAGGACTAAAATTGAGGAACCAAATGTCTCTATTTTAAAATGGAGAGACCAAAATTATAGATTAAACAAAACAGGGGATCAAAATTGCATTTAAATCATTAAACTATTAGTTTTTGAAATTGAAAAGTTCAAAAATATTTTCATAAATAAATTTATTTGAAGGATTTTTAAATGAACTAAAATAAAGTCTTCTATTTATAACTGAAGGTAATATCTTGTAGCAGCTTTTTAGTCGTTACAAAAAGTATAGTATTTCTTTCTTGTTATATAAGATATTAAATTCATCTTAATCATTCAAAGATTTTAGTTTTTGGTTACGGATGGATGATAATATATTATTTTTTTAGATATTAGTTTGTTGTTTGTAAAAACTCAATAATTTATAATTTCTGTTATAAATGGATGACAAAATTTGGAATGGATAATTAAATTGATATTTTCATTTTGTTTATTTAAGTTTGATTTACTAAAGAAATTTAATTTAGTTATTAATGATTGTTTTAATTTTTTACATGGAAAATTATTTTTTTTATATAATACTTAAATGGATCAAAACTTTTAGAAAATAGGTTATGATATCCCTATTGTACTAAGCCATTGTTCTTCTTTTTGTTTTTTACGTATTCGCTCTGTTTTGAATTTTCTGTGGAAAGTTTCCTTGGTAAGCTAAGGTTGATATATATAAGAGAAGCTGAGTGTTGAGAAAACACTCAAGCATTTCATCAAAAGATATCTCTCATTATTTTCAAGTTGGTATCAGAGCAGGATGCCTGATTATCACCACCACCATTGTACATCGTCGTCGGTAGTCAGCAAAATATCCGACAACCCAGGGTTTGGTGTGCCTCAATGAGCATGACCTAACCCTGCAAGTCGCACACCCAAGAGGGCCTCCACACGTCGTTCTCTGTTGGTCAAAAACTTGTCGCTGCAGTGCAGAACAACTCGTGGGTCTACCTTAACCTAGATCTAGTCATGTATCTTCATTATCTCTCATAAGTGGTGTTGGGTTCTCAAGCTGGAACCTTTCATGAAGGTTCTGTTTGTGTGAGTTCGAAGTATTTGTTTTCACAACTCCTCCTTGTTATAAGATGGCCTCTAAAACCTCTTCTACAACTTCTTTTGTTGGTCCCACAATTTATTTCTCTGGGAAACCTGCCATAACCTCAAAGAAGCTGAGTGGTAGTAAAAATTATTTGTCCTGGTCTGCATTGTGGAACTTTGGTTCCTTGGCCAAGGGCATCACGACCACTTGGAAAAAGAGTTCAATGAAGTATCGGCAGAAAGTCAGGAACAATGGAAAAGGCTTGACTTCCAGCTCTGTGCCTTTTTGTGGCAGTATGTGGAGCCAAATATCTTAGGAACCTTGAGGTCCTTCAAAACTTGTTGCTCTTTTTGGAAAAAAAGGCCCAAAAGACCTATGCCAATGACATTCAGAGATTGTATGATGCAGCTGCCATGAATCCAAATTTTGATCATATTCATGATCAAATTCTGATTGGTCAAGAAGTTCTTTCAATGGCTAGCCTCATGACACGTCTTCTTCATGTTCCCACCCCAAGGAAGACTGTAAACTCACTTGAGCAAAATCTTCGACAATGGTGTCTACTAAAGGAAGAGGGAGTCGTGGGAATCATAGAGGACATGGTGGTGGTGGTGGTAGAAACACAAATTCAAATCTTCGATGTTCACATTGTTAGAAGCGGGGCCACACCCAAGATAAATGCTACTACATAATTGGCTGGCCTGATAAAACAACAAATGCCACCAAATCAGACACACTTGATCCTAAGTTTTCTAAAGAAAAGTATCAAGATTACCTTCGAATGAAGTCCAACAGCCAAGCTCAATCATCTTCAGGCCTGAGTACTTCAACAACTTGCATTTCTTAGTCTGTGGACAGTCAAGGTCCATGGGTAATTGATTCAAGTGCTTTTGATTATATTTTCAGTAATGACTCTCTATTCACCTCTATGTCTCCTCCAAAATTTCCTTATCTGATCACCCTAGCAAATGGCACCAAAGTCGCCTCTAAAAGAGTCGCCAAACTCTCTATTTATTCTTCTTTAAACTTGGATCCAGTTCTTTTTGTTCCTAATTGTCCTTTCAACTTAGTTTCTCTTAGTTAACTGAAAAAATCATTAAATTGTTCTATAACATTTGATGTTGATTCCTTTGTTATACAGGTATGGGGCAGTTGATTGACCTAGGACATGAATCTATAGGTCTCTACTATTTTGAAACCTGCTCGTCTGTGTCTTGTTTTGCATCTGCGTCTCCTAAACTTTTGCATGATCGTTTGGGTCATCCACATTTGTCAAAGTTGAAGAAAATGGTTCTTAATCTCCGCAAACTTCAAGTCTTAGAGTGTTAGTCATGCCAATTAAGAAAACATGTAGGTCCTTTATTCTAAAGAGAACTAAATCAAGATGTAACTTTGCTTTTTCCACTATTCACTCTGATATTTGGGATCCAAGCCATGTCACATCTTTTGGTTTCAGATATTTTGTTACCTTTATTCATGAATACTTTAGATGTACTTGGATTTATTTAATGAAAGATCAATCTGAATTTTTACCTATATACATGTCTTTCTTTAAAAAGATCACTAAAAAGTATTATTAAGGTTATAAATGAAAAAAAAAACTAATATTATCTTGAAAAATTAAAATGACACTTGCTTTAAGATTTATTTATTTTTTTCGTTTTAAACAACACTTATTATAAAGTGGAGAATAATAAATTTAATTATACAAATTTAAACCAATGGGGTTGAGTATACCAAAAGAGACTCATATCTCATAACCTCATAACGTGAAGAACTAATATTTGAATTTCTGTTGATAAAAATGCACATTTAATACTGAATGGTATTTCGAACAGGTCTGCTTTCAAGGATAATTGTGTTAAATCAAAAGAAAATTATACAAATTCCAGAGAGTCATTTATTCTTCATCGTGGTCTTTTTTATTTAATTTAATGTGGTCCTAATTTAATTATTAATCAATTTCATTTTTTTTCCATTTATTCATTGGATTGGAATTGGATTTTTCACTCATTTCTTTGGATGCCCTGGGTTTGCTCTTACTTCTTCTGCTTTCAACACTACTTTCACCCCACGTCTTGTGGGTGTGTTTGCCTTCATCAACTTTCTCCCACTCTTCTTCATTGGCTCTATTTGAAACTCTTCTTCTTCGTCAATACGTCTCTCTCTCTTTTTTCTACAAAGTGGTGGGGATGGGTAAAACCGTAAAAGGGTTGGACGATGGCTGGCCCAGATGGATGATTCTGTGTTGGTTTTGGTCTATGCATGTGTGATTGGACAATAGTTGGATTGTTGAATAGTGGCTTAAGATGGTATCGTACGTGGTGGGCATGGCTTTTAGTTGAATATTTAGGAGTGGTGGTAGAGCATGGTTGAAGATGGTAGAGGAGAATATATGAGGCCAAAAAAATAGAGACGTGGATTTATATATAAAGGATTAAAAATAAGTGTAGATAAGATAAATTTTTTTTTAAATTTGAGATTATATATATTTTTGGAGAAAATAAATAATTTTTATAAGTATAGAAAAAGGTGATTTATATAAGTTCTAAACAAATACTTAACAAATACTTAATACAACAAAGGACATGAATCCATTAACACAATATTGTTTTAACTTAATAAGTAACATCAAGTTTATATCTTATGTATACAATTTTGTCACTTAATTTACACACTCGATATCTTTTATAAATCATTGTAAATTTTTATTTTGTTTTATTTTAATTTTAGAGATTAGGAATAATAAAAACATAAATTGTTATTTTTACTATTTTTAAAAAATTTCTTGATATAAAAATGCCTTTTACAAGTATGTCCACATGGATATCGACTTTAAAATTTAAAGACTTAATTATATTTTTTTTCACAGTCTTGTGAATTCTTTCTTCAATGATTTTTCTCATAAATTTTACCCCTCAATTTATAAAGAATCACAATTTGTCTTAATTGTGGTAATTCAGCGGAAAAATCACAAGAAAATTGTCATAATAGTAACAGTTTTTCTACGACCGGAAAATTTTTGCAATATTTTATAAAGTAAGGGGAAAATTTTGTAAAAAAATGAAAATTTGTAAAATTGTTTGATTGACCCATTTGGATTACTTTTGCAAATATTATATTTTAAAAAATGGCTATGTTACAAAACTAATTATTGGCAGGACTTTGTTTTTTGTTTTGTTTTTTTATCGTAAGTCAGGTTAAACTGTAATTTTAACCAGTTATTTTAGTGCCACATAGACACATATATTTTTTTAAAAAAAAAGAAAAGCTAATGGAGGACATGACTTGCAAGTCGAGGCACGTTAAACTGGACAACAAAGGTTTAATCAAGGATTTTACTAAAGTTGAAATCACGAATTATAACTTCATGCTATGGCGTGACTAGTAATGTGCAGAAAAAGTGTTTTAAGTAGCAAATATTAGTTGCAACTTCAAGCTATGACGTGTCTGATACACACAAAAAGTGCATGAAGTAAGAAATATTATTTGCAACTTCAATATATGCAACGTGACTGTTGTTAGAATGGTGCATATATAAAAAAATTTCAAATAGCAAATACGAATTACAATTTGACTGTGTTGTCTTGTCGGAACAGAAACTAGCTAAAATTAGTAGTATAAGGGTCAATTTGGATAAGCTTTTCTAGAAGTACTTCTAGAAGAAGAAAATAAGAGTAAAAAGATGAGATGAACTTCTCTATAAGTAAAAATAAGCTCTCTATTAGCTAATTTGTAGAAGCTCACCAATGTAGCTTCTCTAAAAGATGAGATGACATCTACAAATTAGCTAATGGAATACTTATTTTAACTTATGGAAAAACTCATTTTATTTTTTTCTTCTTACTTTTCTCTTCTAAAAGTGTTTCTAGAGAAACTAACATCCAAACAGGCCCTAAGGATGAAACTACTATGTGCAATAGCAGTTTCATCTGTGACACTTGCGTGGCATGCCGCATGATTAAACTTCGGATTTAACCTGATTTATGGTGAAACCGATTTATGCCGGTAATTTGTTTTGTAACATATTCATTTTGAAAAATCAATCACCCATTTGAACCGATTTAGAAGGCAAACACATGGAATAGTAAGTGGGCCATTTAAACCCATTTGAAGCATAAGAATGCATTTTTAAGGTGTGGGAAGCCCCAAAGTCTATCCTAAAGCGATAGTGGGGTATGACATGTCCAAAACCTACTTCCTTTGTGACTTGTTAAAACTTCGTTTTGTTCCCTTCTTTCTACCAACGAAGGGTCCCATGTCTTTATTATTTGCACATGCACAACGATTTCTCCTGTGACTTGGAGAAGCCAATTGGCACCAGAATATGGTGGGGGGCTGCTGATTGCATGCCAAAGTGCCAAGTATCAACTTGCCAAGTATTCTTCCAAACCATATTGAGGCGACAGATGAGCAAATATTTCAAGCATAGGTTTCTTCTCATAATGTACTTTGGCTCAGGGTCGTGGGATTAGAGCGAACAATTAAGTCCTTTCAAATGTGAAATGTAAATTCATAACTTACATAGCAGTTCTAAACTAGTTCCAAATAAAAGATAAGTATGAGAATGATTTCAAAAATATATATTAGAATGAAATTAAAAATACGTCAAGTGTGCATCAAATAAGAACACTTGTATACCAAGCATGTGGATTAAGATTAATTGATATAAAATTATTTTAATTTAATTAATGATCACAAGTTTAAATCTGAATATACGATTGTGTTAAATATTTAAAATTTAAAAGTTGATTATCCATGTTCTAAAAACTCGAGCACTATTGTCTACTTGTGGTCTAAACCCTAAATGTTTAAAATTTAAAAGTTGATTATCCATGATAGTTCTAAAAACTCAAGCACTATTGTCTACTTGTGGTCTATTTTTATTTTTTAAATGAGAATACTTCTTACTATGATTTAAAAGATAAACATGAGAATGATTTGAAAAAATATATTGGACTAGATTAAAAATATGTCAAGTGTGTGTCAAATGAGAACATCTCTTACTAAGATAAATGAAAATTATAAATATAAATTATTAAATTTTATTTATATAGTCAAATCTAAAAAGAAAATGCACATAACTTTTTAAAGGAATCATATAATTATATAATCAACATAAATATTTAAAGTTATCAAATTTTTATACTGAAAATTATTGTCACTTAATATATCCTTGTTAATCCTAAATCTTTTCTTTTTCTTAAGAATCAAGGATAGACACTAGAAGTTTATAATAATTTGTGCATACGACTCGATCAAATGAACTACACTGTTATCCTAAGTTTAATTTCCAAATGAGTTTATGGTAAAAACATCCGTGTCTATAAACAGATACTTGCTATTTTAATTTCCGTTCTGGGTAGCTTTGAAGACATTATTAGAGGGTGGGTGGGACACTGTTTGCAGAAGTAGAAAAAAACGTGGGGCATGTGAATTCTCATAACAGGAACTAGGATTGACCATCTCTATACAACCATGCACTCCCCAATAGATAGACACAACAATCTAGTCACTCAGAAACTTGTCGCATAAAACGTTTTCCTTGATACATACTATTATCATAAAAAGCTTACGTACAAGTCAGTTTTCAACATTAGAATCCTTATTGCCACTATGTCTTTCTACAAAGCAAGAAAGACAAAAACAATTGAGGCGTGAAATCATAATAACTTGATTACTCCCCCAACAAGCCAAAAAAGAAGCAGAGGTATTTTTTTTTTCTTTTCAAACAGATAGAGCTCCTCTGGAACACATAGTTTGATTTTGCCATTTTTTGTGAAGTGAAAAAAGTCCAGCTTGTTTCTCAAGAGAGGATGAGAATTAAAGGTTTGAAAGCTGAATCAGGTAATGTGTGTACTATCTAAACAAGAGGTCTTATATTCTCTCCAGTTTTTGTAGCCTGTGCCCTGTGGCATTCCCACCTATTCTGCATTTAATCTATCTTTCATATTTAATGACCTATGCAGAGAAATAATGATGATTGCATCTTCTCTTATGGAACCCAATGACTAACTGAACAACCCCTATGTCCTTATAAAACTCTGATATTTATGCTTTCTGAGGGTTAATTTCACTTTCATTGACAGCTTCTACCTGTGTCTGGTGCTGGGTAAGTCAGAGAATTAATGCACTTCCAGGTGGTGGTGTGTGGTGAAAACTTGTCTCAAGGTCATTAAAGAGATTCCGATCATTTTGCTTTGAGTCTTTGATACACACATACATACATATCTCAAGTGGTGGTATTTTCTCAGGTGTCTATCAACAGATACATACTTCTTGTTTTAATTTTCTATTATAAGCTCTTTGGTTTTTACCGTTAATATTTCTCATTCTCCTTCTTGGCACCCCCTAAGGATGGAGCCATTCGGTGCAGAGGAATGTCACAGCAGTGAATCTGGATGGACCATGTATATTGGGTCCCCCATAGATGATGCTGGTGGACATAGTACTGATGATGGTGACAATGACAACAAAGACGACGAGGACGACGATGAAGCTAATCAAGCTCATCCACAAGAGGACGATGAAAGTGATGATTCTATGGCTTCTGATGCGTCTTCTGGGCCAAGTCAGTATCATGGCTTTGCGGATTTCCGGCGAGATTCTGAAGAAGGAAATCATGAAAACAAGTATTGCTTTGAGAAGAAAGCAAGTAAAACCCAACACAAGCAAATGGAAGGGAAAAAGGTGGAAAAGAAAGGGATGTTGCTAGTTGATAGCAAAGATAAGTCTCCAGTTCAGGGTTGTGGCAAGGTGAGAAAAAAATATTTTGTGGGGAAAAGGAAATAGGGTGTATTTCCTTCCCTGCTGCACAGCTGGTTAATTTGTTGCTTAGGTTTTCTTTTGAACTAAATAGTTAATTTATAGCTGCAATTACTGTGTAGTCAATTGCATTTCCATAGTTGTCATGCAAGGATTAAAAGGTGTGGATGCATATCTGGTTAGTTCTGAAAAATGTTTGTTCAGATATGTACTAGTATGTTACTTTTTGCACGCTATGTCTATGAAGCATTACAAACATTGAAGATTTATTATTATTATTTTTATAATTTTTATATTTAGACTTTGATATTCGTAAAACAAGGCATAGGTAGAGCTTCCCCAATTGCATGAGACTCCCCCAAGTTGTAGTGAATTGAATAATTTTTATGGTTTTTGGTTAATTGATTTTGTCAAGAGAGGAGCTTGAAGGGGAAAGTTTTGTCAAGAAACAAGAAATCTTCATATGTTCATCTTCGAATGGACCAAGATTCTCTTGAAAAATGATGACTCGCAAGATCCAAAATAATTTTGATTCGTTTAGATTGTCCTAAATGTATACCGTGACAAAAGTCTTCTACGCAAGGGTTTATAGCTACTGAAAATGAACTATTCGGATTAATTAGTTACAATACTGTACGATACAGGCCTACACAAATCATTTGAAATCATACATTAACAAGGATACACAACCTCAAATAACTTAAGTAAAATTTACTTGTTTATATTAATGCTACACACTTTAAATTAATTTATTAAATTAATATTTTGACATATCATTATTTATTAATCTTAATTGTATTTTTGTCTCTTCATTTTCTCAATTTTATAAAATTGATTTTTCACTATTTTAATTATGTAAGTCAAGATTAACTTTATGTTAAATTGATAATGTAGATGATGAGATGGTAGAATGACGTGACTTATGTTGTGTCTATTTGATTGATGGTGATAAAATTGATTTTAAATGAAATTGATTTTACATAATTAATTATAATAAAAATTAATTATAAGATAATGTGATTTTTGTTTGGATAACAGATATTAAAAAATTAATTTTTTAAGAAAATGTTGTTTAGATAATTTAAATCAAAATTAATTTTGAGTATTGTATTACTAAAATGGATTTTAGTTATTTATACATGTGAATTCTTATTTATTATTTATTATTATATTGATATGCTGATTATTAATTTTAAAATAAATATGTAGGTTTATAATAAAGTTAATAATTAAAATATTAGCTTGTAAAATAAAATACGTCTCCTAAATAAAAAGTTGCAATCTAAATTATCATAAAAATGTATTTATAAAGTAATGACAAAAAAAATACATAAAAGATCAATAATTTTTAATATAACACAAAAATAATGTTAGATTATGAAAATTAATTTGTGATATATTAAAACATAACTATGTTACTATAACTAATTTCTATAAAAGTATTTTTACTACAATTTTTTTAATAAAAAAGTGAGATAATATGAGCCAAAACAGTAGCTTAGGTGGACATTTATCCTTACCGGCTTCCCTTTAGTGTTGCTGCAAACTGCAAAGGGTTGTCTAATATCAAGCCCCCCACAATTTTTTGAGTTTTAATTTTGAAATTTGAAGGTCTTTGCAAGGCTTTCCAAGTTCTCTGTAGTTCCTTGTTTGTATTCTTTCTATTACATGTGTGTGTGTGTTTCTGCTCTACTCCTTTCCATGAGACGCACGCGGTTGAGAAGGGATAGGTGAAAGAGGGATAAAATTGGAAACCAGAAAAATATCTGTTGAGAATCGATTTTGTCGAATCCATAAGCTACTCGAAGTAGCGTCAAAGGAGAAGCGCGTATCTTAAGCAAAATCACATAAACCAAATTACCCAAATATCTCATTCAATAACATAACTCACGTTTAACTGAGATAAACTCATGTTCAATGGTTAGTAGAGTTTAAATAGCATTGTGATTTAGCATTTATGAAAATGATACGTTTGAGTTACACTTTTTTCTCCTTACCATTGTTGTTTCTTAATTTTACTGTCCTTTTATTTTTAAGTGTGCAAATGTTCGTCAATAATTAAGTATATGTAAAATAAGTAATAAATATGATGTGGTGATATTATGACTGTTTGTTTAGAGCATGTTTGGGATATCATTGCACCCCCTCAAACACAATTTGTCCTCAACACCTCTCTTGTATCTTTTTCATTTAGATGCATAGTAATTCGTGCGATCAAGGTTTTAACCGGTAAGAAAACATCAAAAAACTTATTTGCCTTATGCAAAATTATTTGAAGTGAATGTGTTTTAAAAAGTTGAAACTAATGACTAAAGACTTTCAAAAACGAACCCTCTCTAACTTAGACTTTCTCAAACCTGAATTGTAGTCATATGTTCAACGACCCAAAATAAAAAAAATTGAGCCAACAAAGTACATTAAATTTATAATTATTCTGGTGGAACCTCACGCTACAACCTTTCTTTCTGTCATCAAAACTTAATCTTTCTTAATTCTTACGAAACAATAACCATAACCATAGCCCATGAACCCTGTATCATGACTCACTAAACTTGTATATTCACCCTAGTCAACCCAGCCGCACTCCACACATGACACATATCAACACAACATAGCACCACACTATATCAATTTTTTTAAAAATGGACATTTAAAAATGAATCTAGGCAAAAATAAAATTGAATCAAACATGTCCTGTAGGTCTCTCAGAAGGACACAGGATTCCTTTATTAAATCACAGGCCTCATAAACGGAGAAATGCTTGGAGTAAATGCTAATGTGAGGTTTAAGCTTGAAGCCGCAGTATGATCTACGAGCTGGTACAGGAGTTTGTTGTAGCAAATAGTATTATGCTACTTGAGATTATCAATGCTAATATGCTATGCAGGACACCACATGTGAATGAACTGCTAGCTAGTAGCTAGCTACTAGGTTCCAGCATTAATATTCGTTAGTGCATCATTCAAATCATCGACGTGCTTTGAGGACGAAGTCGCTTTCCATTTGGATTTGGAAAGGGCATAATCTCCAAAGAAATCGGCATTTAAATAAGATGCAATAATATACATGTACTATTTGCTTAGCATGCCCGCGATTTTTGATAATGTTTTGATACACAAACCTGGGTGATGTGGAGGATAGATTCCATTGTAGGGCCCTCTCTTCAGTAATATGAAATAGAAAAACATATATCTTTAAACATATATGAAATAGGTTTTGATTCTTAGTAATATGAAAAGAAAAACATTTATAAGAAGAGCAACAAGTCTCATATTGCCGGCTGAAAAAATATATTTGACCACCCTAGATCTAAAAAATATAGATTCTGATATTGGGCTGTCTCCCCACAAAGGAAATATAAACACCCAGTTGGTTGATAAGTATGCATTTTACTGTTTTAAAATTTTGCATAATTTAGTCGTGTAAAATTTCTAAGTTAGCTTATTTTTTATTTTTTTTTATAAATATTCATATGATTTTTTTTATATAGACTACATATATTTTGTACTGAATACATTATTTTTTCTGAGTATTAAATATAATTACATAGTCTAGATTTGAATTTAAAGTTTTAATTAAATTAAAATAATTTTATGCCAAATAATTTATGTTCTGGATGGTTCATACGATTGAAAATTTTCAATGTATGCGATGTTTCAACCATACTGGGTTAATTAAGAAAATAAACCACTCTTTAGAATGAGTATTCAATTTTGTAATATAAAGTTTTTTTTTATGTATAAACTTAGAAAGATGGGATAATGTTTGAAGGAAAATTTTTTATTATCTGATAATATAATTTATAATTGTCTCACCCTAAAGAAATAAGTGAAGTTTAAATCTAGTTTATCATGTACAAAACTTTGTATTTCTCTTCTCATTCAACACCTTAAAATTATATACAAGTTGTTTCAAAACTTAATCATTTTAAATAAATAAAATTAATTTTTTTGAATTGATTAAAATACTCTTACACTTATTCATTTGAAAATCAACAATTAAGATAAAATCCAATATAGATGAAAAGAATTTAAAATTATTTTTAATCAATATTTCTCATTATACTTTATCTTCTAAATTACACCGTTTTTATCTAAGAGGATCATTTTTTTTTCTTTTACAAATTATAATAGCTTGACTTTATCCGAAACTTGACATGAATTATCCAACGTTATACTTCCTCTCGACTTAAATAAAAAAAAAATCTTTTATGTTAAATTTAAATATAAATAAATCAAATTTAATTAATTTATTTTATTATTCCAAAAATATTATTTTAATTTAAAATAAAAAAATTAAATAATATTAATTAATTTTTTAATTAGTATAAAATTAATTATTTTTCTCATTCATGAGTGGAGAGGGATTACTGTTTTAATCTCTAGTACCTCGTTTAGCATTACCTTCTCAGACAAACAGGCAAATTTCTCGCTCCCTTTTCCTTCCCACGTTTTGCCGCGGTGAAGCGGCAAACTCACGGAAATGTCACGCACTCGCATTACCATTCACCGCTTCCGCCACACCTACACCGCGTTATTGTCAATCCTCTCATCACCATCATCATCATTTGCACTTACTCGCTCCTAATTCCAATGCCCTCAACAATATGTCATCCCCTGGGAACGTCTCCGATACGGCACCGTATTAACATTCAAGTTGCGCGACCAGGTTTCCCCTTCTCTCTTTTAACTTCTCACTCACGCTAATTTCTTATATCCGCAAATGTTAGTTGTTGTTAGTGAGATGATTCGAACCTACGACTCTTTCTCATCGCTTGAACCTCTTTCTCTTCCGCTCAACCACCAAGTCAACCTTAAATTTTCTTCTCACTCACGCTGTTGTCACGTGCGTGACTAGTTGTTCACTATTTTGCATATTTCTTCGCTTTAGATATCGGATCAGCTCAAGAGTAGGTTCCCTCCGGGATTATCTCTGCCTCAAATCTGCGATAATTTCTTCAAGGCAGCTTATGATCCTCGAATTTCCGGCATCTATCTCCATATTGATGTTTTAAATTGTGGTTGGGCAAAGGTCGAAGAAATTCGAAGGCATATCTTGAATTCAGAAATTCAGGTGCGTCAAATTACTGCTCTGCTGGAAAAAAATAATGCAGGAACAAGTATTGTTAAAATGTAACTTTTTTTTTTAAATGTTACTTTCCGTTTTTACAATCTTGTTTTATATACTAGGGTCTCGTGAACTGGTTACAGAGATGTAATGATTTGCCAATATATTTTATTTTTTTAATCATGTATCCATTAAGAGAAAATTCAAGAAAATTATTTATTTGTTAAATATGATTTTTTATTTTTTATAAGATGTTAAAATGGCAAGTAGGTAGCGCTGTTGCCTGAATCAGTATGTTTTCTTCTCCCAAAGGACACTGATATATGTGGTTTACCGAGGCTGTGAAGCAACTGAAGTTTATATACATTAAGATTCGGTTGGGTAAATAACTTAATTAAGGGCATGTTTGGATAATTTTTTCTGAAAGCACCTCTAGCAGGAAAAAAAATGAAATTGACTTCTATATAAGCTAAAATTAGTTTATGCATAAACTAATTTGTAAAAATTCTTTCATACAACTTCTCTAAAAGATAATTTTTAACTTATGTTAGCTTATGGAGAAACTCATTTTTTTTCTTATTTTTCTTCACTTAGAAGTACTTTTGATAAACTTATCCAAACAGGTCCTAAGTGCTTATTCGATAAGCTCTTATCACATGAGAACTTATGCCATAAATTTGACCTTGAATTTTATTGGACTAAGCTGACAAGAGCTTATGTTCATAAATTACACCAAAAAGCTTATTGAATAAGTTTAGAAAAAACTTATGATAGTCATAGGCTATTTTTATAAGCTTAATTATACTCACTATAAGCTCTTCCAAGTGCCCCCCTAAATTTGATGATTCTTGGTACTAAATATATACAATGTTATGAATCATCTAATATTCCGATCTATAAGTTCTGATATTTGCTACTTATGAACAGCTTTGATAGTTGATGGTGCTTGTAGGAAAATTTGTTGTGGCTTGTGTCCCTTCATGTCGAGAAAAAGAATATTATATTGTGTGTGCCTGTGAAGAAATATATGCCCCTCTAAGTGCTTATTTTTCTTTGTTTGGATTGACTGTTCAAGCCCCATTTCTCAGAGGTAAGCTGATTCTGCTTTTCCTTGCATATTTTTGGGCAAAGGTTCACCTTTTAGTTTATGGTGCACCCTATAAAGTAATAAATAAAATAAAACTAATGGCATGCTAATTGTTCAGATGTATATACTTATGGCAGCAGCTCATGCTTTTTATGTTATTGAAAAATTGTTTTCTATCCTCCTGTCCATCTTGTACATATTGGTAGGGGACTTATTGCTAAATCCTTATAAATGTAGGGCATGTTTAATATAAGGGATTTTTTTCGGTTTTTTATTTCTTGTTTTTGCTTTTAGTTACAAAAATACCACCTTTTTTTCATTTTTTTTTTTGTTTTCAAACATTGGTATGAGAAATAGTGGAAAAAAAATAAGTATACAATTTCATATTCAAATCTTTATACTAGAAAAAGTGAAACTAAGGCAACACTTTTATAATTAAAAGTGCAAATAGAAAACACTTTCTCAAATCACATAGACCCTTGTTCTTTGATGACTATAGTTAGCCTAAAACTAATTCTTTTGTCATTTGTTAATTCTCTTAGGTGTTTTAGAGAATCTTGGAATTGAACCAGAAGTGGAAAGGATTGGCAAATACAAAAGTGTAGGAGATCAACTTACCCGTACCATGAGTGAAGATCATCATGAAATGCTTACTGCATTGCTTGATAATATCTATACAAATTGGCTGGACAATGTCTCTTTTGCTAGAGGTGCAATGCAAGTGTATTTAAAGAACTACTTGAATCTTGAATCAATAAATTAACTTCTGGATTTCTGCAAATTTTATACAGAAAAGAAAAGAGAAGATATTTAGAACTTCATAAATAAAGGTGTCTATCAAGTAGAGAGACTTAAAGAGGGTTTCATATCAGACATAATCTATGATGACGAGGTACATGATGTGAACTGGTGTTATATGTCTGATTACTTGCATGAGAGCATGAGTGAACCTGTCACTTGTTGGCATGATTAATATAATCACATTGAGAGAGTATGACAGCATCTCATCTAATAGATGTTTTCTGAAAAAGGGTTTTTCTCCAGCTCCTTTAGAATCTGTTGGTTTTATTTGCTTCTTCATTCAATCAACTTGTTGAGCGCACTTCATTCATATGTATTGATAATTAACACTGGTTAACAAAATGTTTTGGAGGATACAATCAAAGGGAATTAAAACTTGAAAGCATAAATTTTGCAGGATGTGGAGAGAAATCAGGCTTCTGGCTGACTCAAAACCAGTCATTGCTTCAATGTCTGATGTGGCAACAAGTGGAGGGTACTACATGGCAATGGGAGCAGGAGTTATTGTTGCAGAAAGTCTTACCTGAACTGGTTCAATTGGAGTGGTCACAGGTGAACCTGGGTCTATGGATGATTAAACTACTAATATAAATTTTAAGATTTATTACAAACCGAGATACACATGCTAGTATGTTTGACAGTTGACACAGATGGTCTCTTTGTGTTATAAACCTATTTGATATTTTGTTCAATTTAGGAAACTCTTGGTGGTTTACTGATTGTTCTGATTTGTAGCTATTTTCCCCTTTACTGAAATTTCTCCAAATCTACTTAACTTGTCTTGAAAATTAACTTAAATAAAAGATGAGTAGATATGCATGAATTTACATATTTCTGGTTTCTTTTAACTTTCCATGCACAGGATAAAATATATCATATTATGAGTTGTGTCAATATGGTAAGATAATATATAGCATTTTATGATGAAGAAAAATATAGCAGTTTGAAATTTAAATTGTAATTAAATGCAACCAAAGGAAATTATGGCTGAAAAGAAATTATTCATTTGAGCTCTGAGATCATGAGGGAAGACATTGTAATTCCATAAACAATCAGCTCCCCAAATATTGTCCTTGCCTCCTTGGGTTTTGTAATCTATTAATTTGATGGTATAGCACTATAACATATATTTTTGTAGGAAAATTAAACCTTGGGAAACTTTATGAGAAGATTGGCTTCAACAAATAAATCATATCAAGGGGTAGATATAATGAGCTTCGTGCAGTTGAACAGCGTTCTTTAAGGTAATGGAATTTGTTGACATTCAGTTATAAAGTTCTAGTGGAGCTGGAGAGCATATTAACCAGTGTACCGTGCCATCTGATATCTAACTGTGAGGCACTGTCTGTTTGCAATTGGAAAACACAAAGTATCTGTCTGAATAGTCTCCAGTCCAGTTCTAATAAGCTGATTATGAAATTCCATTTTTGCGGCAGTATTTGAATCCAGCTAAAATCCTTTCATTTAACCCAGTTTTGGATTTCAATATATATTTCTCATTCTTTGAATTCGGTTATTAGGGAAGTTCCTTAATCAATTAGAGAGTTTGATAGACAATGGATAAAACCTGGCTCGGATTCCACATCTATCAGTTGATACTGGTATCTATTATAGTTTTCCCTTTTCATAATCTCTGAAAAGAGCATCAAGGTGTCCCTAAAAGCATGAGCTGAACCAGAGCAATGACATACGGGTGCAGATAGTCTAAATTTATGATACAAAACATGTAGAGATGTTTTTCAATGACTTGCAGTTGCCCACGTTGTCATCAATGCAGTTTCGTGCCCGTCTCAAAGTTTTTTAATCTTGGCAAGCGGATTATGGCAAAAGAAGAGAAATACATGGAACATTCTTGTTGTCTTTATCCTCTACGTTCTGTTATGTGAGAAATAGAGGGGAAATAGAGAGGCACTAAAGATCAACCTAAGCAGGCCCAGGGCTTGCTTGCATTTTAGGAATTTAGTTTTTCTAATCCTGGTGATGATTTTAATCTTAGAGTTATTTTTATATAGCCTGTTTGTATTTAATGCCTTGCTTTTGCTGTCATTTATGCACTAATCTTTTACTTTTGATTGATTCGAGGGTTGGTACTCATATAATCATCCTCTCTCTCTCTGCTACAGACCAGATGAAGCAGAGCTATTTTCCAAGTCTGTGCAGCATGCTTATAAACAATTTCGAGATAAGGCAGCTTTATCCAGATCTATGACTGTATGTTTAGATTCAATAATATATTTTTCATGCTTTCTGTTCATCCTCTTTGTAAATCCAAGTTACATACAGTTGTTGTTCTGTTGCTAGGTCGACAAGATGGAAGAGGTTGCACAAGGAAGGGTTTGGACTGGTAAGGACGCAGCTTCTCACGGTTTGGTTGATGCTATTGGTGGCCTTTCTCGAGCTGTTGCCATAGCAAAATTGAAGGCCAATATACCGCAGGACAGACAGGTCGGTTTGATAATACCTTTATTTTAAAATTGTGTATGGTTATATACCCGAAGACAATTATTTTGGTAATCACGCTTGAGGTATGTCAGGTTAATGTTGTGGAGCTCTCGAGACCGAGCCGTTCTCTACCCGATATTTATAGGGGTCTGGGTAATTCTCTCACTGGAGTAGACAGAACTTTAAATGAGTTACTACAGGACTTCACGTTTTCCCATGGAGTCCAAGCACGAATGGATGGAATCATGTTTGAGAAATTGGAAGCATATCCATATGCCAACCCCATACTGGCATTGGTAAAAGATTATCTTAGTTTCCTGTAGTTATTTATAAACTTTAACTTCTATTTTTGTTTTTCATTGTGTAATGATGCTGCAATCCGCTGAAAAGCACATACCCATGCGTGAATATCTCATTCCGCTTCCTCCCGCACAATGGGAACTATGTTGTGTGTATAATTTTGGAGAAAATTTGATTCCGAAAAACAAATAAAGATATGTTGATTTACTTGAGTTAAATTTTGCGAAGATGCTTTCAGATGCTAAAGTTGTTGAAACTTTAGGGTTTGTATTTGGAAAAGAAAAGAGAGAAACGACTGTAAATAAATTGTGGTAATTGTGATAAATAATTCCTTAACCTAGTAGTAGTAGTTACTTGTATTAAAAAAATTGAATTCAATTTTCACCAGTAGTAACATGGTGAAGAGATAGAGATGTATATTATAATTTCATCAAATACTACACGTGCTGGTGATGACAAAGGTAATTGTTGGACATTGTAAGTAATGCAAAGGAATGTGAGTGATTAGATGGAATTCGTCCCTTCTATTGAAGTTCAGCATTGGTATTTATCGAAATGCCACAAGAACCATAGTAACCAACAACCCAACGACCATGATTATCGCGAACGAGACCTCCAAATCCTGATTTTCCCCGGTTGCCAAATGCGCTGCCGTCAACACGTTAAAGCTTGACGCAATCATCAGGAGGGACATGCCATTTAACCAATCTCTGCTGTTTGGGATTTCGTTTCCGCTGGAACACTTTCATGCTGAGATCATGAGAGCTATATATCTAAGAAACCTTGCCTTCCAAATGGTCCAACTGTTAGGATAGGAAGTTTAAAATTGAAATTACTCTTGTAAAAGTTGTGTTTATTTTTTCTGTTTGTGTTTATTTTTCTGTTGGTTTAGCTGATTCTCAGCAATATTATTGTTTAGAAGATTTTTAGGAATTCTTTTTTGTAACAAACCCAGTATTACTGGTGTATAAGTATCTCTCAATTGAAGAGAAATTAAATGAATGCAATATACAAAATTACCTGTATAAGCTTTTGACATGGTATCAGTAGAGTTACGATCCAGGGATAAATAAAAGTCCCATATTGCTTCCGTTTGCTTTCTCATCCCTTTGTCGTTTTTTTTCCACCGTACCATAACACCTTTTCATCCAAATTCACCGTAACCGTAACCATTTTTCATCCAAATCCCTAACGTTCCCCTCCTTTTTTCTTCCCAACTTCGTATGCAATGGCTGAAACCGGAAACAACTCAGACTCTACCACTTCCATTCCTTCCACCCCTGTCACTTCCTCTCCTGCCCCAACCCCGAATGTCATCATCCAACACGATAGCTCTTCCTTCCCTGTTACTGTACTTCTCGACGACACTAACTATCCTCTCTGGTCTCAGTTGATGGAGATGCGTATTGGAGCACGCAATAAATCTGGGTATTTGACTGGTTCCATCGTAAAGCCTCCTGTTGAAGACCCCTCGTATGATACATGGATTACTGAAAACCAACGAGTCAAGAGCTGGCTCATTGAATCCATGACTCCCACCTTGATGCAACGCTTCTTGCGACTTGAATCCGCTCGCGAGATATGGGATGCTGCGCTTCGAACTTTCTTCGATGGGTCTGATGAGACATGCTTGTTTGAGTTGAATCAACGATCCTTCACTATCAAACAACATGGCCGCCCCCTCTCCACCTATTATACTGAGTTACTCTCAATTTTCCAAGAAATTGATCACAGGACCGCTGCTCAGGCTGGCACTGTTACTGGAGTGGTCCACATGCACTCGGCTATGGCTCGAATGCGAGTTCATATTTTCCTCAGTGGTCTCGATGATGAATTTGATCAAATTCGTGGCGAAATCCTCCGCAAAGATCCGAAATTGGATCTGGAAACCTCATATGCGTACGTTCGGAGGGAGCACCAACAACGTATAACTATGAATCGTCCTGCTTCTTCCCACAACTCCTCTGCCATGGTGACTCATTCCTCCCGTCCTCCCTCTGCTTCTGCAAAGCCACGCAAAGAAGGTACTCCGTTCAAACTCTTATGTTCTCATTGTGGTGACTCTGGTCACACCAAAACTAAATGCTTTGAGGTAATTGGATATCCCGAATGGTGGGATTTTAATAAACGTCCTCGCCGGAAGATCCTCAATAAAAACCTCTCTACTGCATCTGATCCTACTCCTCCATCGGCACATGCTGTATACGACGGAATCCTTGGTAAGTCACATGTCTTCTCTGCACTTTCTCGGTTTGATACTTGGATAATTGATACAGGGGCTTCCGATCATATGATCCGTGATTATACCCTCTTGTCTAACCTTTCCCCTTCTCCTAAAACTATGATTTCCACGGCTAATGGTGGCACTTCTGCAATCATTGGTGAAGGCTCAATCTCTCTTTCCCCTACATTATTTCTTGAATCTGTTTTGGTCGTTCCATCCTTAGATTTTAACCTTCTCTCGGTCAGTCAACTCACCACTACTCTTAATTGCTCTGTTATTTTTCTTCCTTCCAAATGTGTATTTCAGGACAACCAAACAAAGGAGATTCTTGGCTATGGTGTTAGACAAGGAAAGCTTTATTTTTTGGAGGTTCCCTCTTGTGGCAGCAGGTCCTCTCCTCGGGCATCTGCAACCTCTACTTTGGATGTGGCTAAAAATAATGTGTGGCTGTGGCATAGAAGACTTGGTCACCTCTCTTTTGGATATCTCAAGAAGTTGAATCCAGATTTGTTTTCTAATTTACATGTTGCTGATTTTCATTGTTCAATTTGTGAAATGGCTAAAAGCCATAGAATTCCCTATTATCCCAGTTTGAATAAAAGTACTATTCCCTTTCAAGTTGTCCATTCGGATGTATGGGGCCCTGCCCAAGTACCCTCATTCTCTAAATCTTACTACTATGTTACTTTCATTGATGAATGTACCCGTATGTGTTGGGTGAGTCTTTTGAAGCATAAAGGGGATGTTTTTTCGGTTTTCCAGAATTTCCTTTCAATGGTTCACACACAATACAATAGCAAAGTACAAATCCTTCAATCGGATAATGGCATGGAATACATGAATACTGGATTTAATAATTTTTTGACTTCTCATGGAATTAAACATCATACCTCTTGCACATATACACCCCAACAAAATGGATTGGCCGAACGCATGAATAGGAAAATAATGGAAGTCGTTAGGGCCTCCTTATTTGGAATGAGTGTTCCTTCCTTCTACTGGGGAGAGGCTGTAATATTTGCGGCTTACCTCATAAATCGGACTCCTTCTAGTGTTCTTAACTTTCAAACACCATACCAAGTCCTTACTTCCCATTTTCCCTCACCCCATTCCTCTAACCTCACACCTAGAATCTTCGGTTGCACCACCTATGTCCACATCCCTAAAAACCTACGCTCCAAGTTAGATCCTTGTGCAAAAAAATGTATCTTTGTAGGCTACTCAGATGTTCAGAAAGGGTATCGTTGCTTTGATCCTCTCTCTCATAAAATGCATGCTACATTGGAAGTCACCTTCAAGGAAGATGAACCTTACTATTCAGGGGGAGATTTTCCTTCTTCTTCTCAGGGGGAGCACTCACCACACAACAGCCAGAACAGTCTGAGTAGTAGAGAAGAAGAAGTCTGGGTTTCCACTCATATATCACCACTATCTGCACCAGTTCCCACCCATGGATCACCAACTGCTACTTCTTTGGACAGAGAACCAGCCACGGATGCTGCTGCACAACCAGACACTGATGCACAATCAGATGCTGTTGAAGTACCCACGAATATGGTTGAAGTACCTTGTCTAACTCACATAAATCAAGAATCTCCTATGGCTGTCTTGGACAATCAACCAGAAACCAGTACAGAGGTAAATCATGTCCCTTCTTCTTCTTCTACATTATCTGAAACACAAACCAGAAGGTCATCTCGGCCAAACAAGGGTATGCCTAGGAAATTTTATGAACCAGATCCTAAAGTAAAAGCCAAATATCCACTTAGTAACTATGTATCCACCCAACAGTTATCCAAATCATATGCACTCTCTGTTAATCAATTATCCAGTGTATCTATTCCAGATAATGTGTAGGAAGCATTGAATGATCCAAATTGGAAACAAGCTATGAACGTAGAGATGGAAGCACTTCAAAGCAACTTAACCTGGGAGTTAACTTCTTTACCAAGTGGGAAGAAAACAATAGGATGTAAGTGGGTGTTCAGTGTGAAATTAAAGGCAGATGGGAGTATTGACCGATACAAGGCAAGACTAGTGGCCAAAGGATACACACAGAAATATGGAGTTGATTACCAAGAGACGTTTGCTCCAGTAGCCAAGCTCAATACTATAAGAATATTACTTTCTGTAGCAGCTAACAGGGACTGGCCATTGAAGCAGTTTGATGTTAAAAATGCTTTCTTAAATGGGGATTTGGAGGAAGAAGCCTACATGGATGTGCCACCAGGAGTACAGTTGAATAAAGACAATCAGAATCTGGTTTGCAAACTAAGGAAGGCATTGTATGGGCTCAAGCAATCACCCAGGGCATGGTTCAGACGATTCTCTCTAGCAATGAAGAAATTTGGATATAGACAGAGTAACTCTGATCATACTTTATTCTATAAACATAGCGAACATAAGGTTACTATTTTAATAGTCTATGTGGATGATATGATACTCACAGGAGATGACAAGGATGAGATGAAATCCCTTGAGCAACATTTGGCAACCGAGTTTGAGATGAAGGATTTGGGAAACTTAAGGTACTTTCTTGGAATAGAAATTGCAAGATCTGAAAAAGGCATTTTCCTGTGTCAAAGAAAATATATCTTGGATCTTCTATCAGAAACTGGAATGTTGGCATGCAAACCAGTGGAAAATCCTATTGAAATGAATCACACCCTTGGAGTATATCCTGATCAGCGGGAGACAAACATTGGAAGATATCAGAGACTAGTGGGAAAGTTAATTTATCTATCTCACACTAGGCCAGACATAGCCTATGCAGTTGGAGTGGTAAGTAGGTTCATGCACTCTCCCAGTGAAGAACATATGAAGGCTGTATATAGGATTCTGAGATACCTGAAAGCAACACCTGGAAAAGGCATTCTGTTTGCAAAAACCAGCAAGAAGGGTATTGAAGGGTATACAGACTCAGATTGGGCTGGAGATAAAACTACTAGACAATCTACATCAGGCTATTTCACACTAGTTGAAGGTAACCTAGTCACATGGAGAAGTAAAAAACAAAAGGTTGTTGCAAGATCAAGTGCTGAAGCCGAATTTAGAGGTATGGCTCATTGTATCTGTGAACTCCTGTGGATCAGAAATATTCTAGATGATCTGGGTATTAAATATGATTTCCCTATGAACCTTTATTGTGACAATAAAGCATCTATTGAAATTGCTCATAATCCAGTCCAACATGATAGGACAAAGCATGTTGAAGTAGATAGACACTTCATAAAAGAGAAATTGGACCAGCAAGTTATTGTTACACCCTTTGTCAGATCAGAAAACCAGCTTGCAGATATCTTAACTAAAGGAGTTTCAGGAAAAGTATTAGAAAATACAATTGGCAAGTTAGGCATGTTTGATATCCATGCACAAACTTGAGGGGGAGTGTTAGGATAGGAAGTTTAAAATTGAAATTACTGCTGTAAAAGTTGTGTTTATTTTTTCTGTTTGTGTTTATTTTTCTGTTGGTTTAGCTGATTCTCGGCAATATTATTGTTTAGATTGGCTGTTAAGATTTTTAGGAATTCTTTTTTGTAACAAACCCAGTATTACTGGTGTATAAGTATCTCTCAATTGAAGAGAAATTAAATGAATGCAATATACAAAATTACCTGTATAAGCTTTTGACACCAACACGCTACGGCAAAAAGAACACCGTAATCTTTTAGCCAAGAAGAAGCATCCTCATCAGCATTTTGAACTTGAACATCCAGATGAAGCATTTTTCATATCCTCTCCGCTTTAGGACAATCCTTAAGAACATGGAATATGGACTCTTCCGGGCCACCACACCTGCAACAAGAAAAGACCTTTGCAATATATCTGTTAGTACGAAAAAGGTTTGTGGGTAGACTTTGATGATCAGTCAACCACAGGAAGTGTTTAATATTTTCTGGCAAACCCAGGTTCAAGGAACTCCATAGCTCCTTGATGGAGGCCAAGCACGGATGGACGATATCGTGTTTGAGAAATTGGAAGGATATTCATATGACAACCCCATTTTGGCATTGATAAAAATATTACTTTAGTTCCCTGTAGTTGTTATTTAACTTATTTATAAAGTTTTCCTTCTATCTGTTTTTTTTTTTTTTGTTTCTAAGAAAAATTTAGCGAAGGTGTTTGGATCATCTGTCGCGGTACTGCCTCTACAGCAATTATCTTAGTCATTAATTTTGGCATCTAATGGTTATTAGAATAGAATATAAAAAAATATATTAGTATTAGTTATTATGAACGGTTGAGATGTTGTGGAGGCTGTAAGGCTGCAAAGAGTCATATTCTTGTATACCTCTTTTTGTATCTTGAACTTAGTACTACTGGTACCGATTATATATATAATTTCGATCTTATTTGTCAATTGAAAAAAAACAAAAAGACTAGGGCATGTTTCTGGTCTCTTGGTTTAAATAGCACTTCCAAAAAGATATTTATAGATCTCCTACTAATAAGATTTTCAATTGGAAACAGAATTCAAATTCAAGTTCTCTTAGAATTTAACTCGATCTTTCCCTACTAAAGCAACTTTCGTGTGATATGAGTTTTGCATATTTGATTTGAATTTAGTAACGCGGTTACTCTCATCAAATTAGAACTCTCTATCATAGCTTTTATATTTTTAGTGAAATGGATGCGAAAATAGAAGCATACGCTTATCTTTTGAAGTAAATTCAAACACATTAATAGAGGTATACTAGGCGTGAATCTTACGTGTCAAATATACAATCCCATAAAGAAATTGTTTTTTGACTTTTATTTTAATAAATATAATAAATAATTTCAATTTTTTTTTATTTATATCAAAAAGTCGTAAGCCTCTGCTCATATTGCCTACATATCCCCCATCTCTTTTGAAAGGCTTTCTAGACATTTTATCTGCCGGACGAGTCCTAATTTTTGGACGCGAAGATTGTGAACATATTTTCATTAAAAAATTCACGTTTAATGCATAAAATAATAACTGTTACCAGAATAGGTCTGTAAACCATGCCTTCGCATCCAAGAACACCAAATAAAGTTTAGTTATTCATACTCTGACAGTGTACTATAACTTCGTCTTTTCCCTTCCTTTGGTTGAAGAGGGTAAAGTTTGTATATAGCTAAGAGAACTGGGTCGGGACCATTCATTCAATAGAAATTCAGTATAGTATATATCTAATCAATATCATATTACACACTATCTCTTATACTTGTTCAATACTTACCTGTGAGCTAAATTTCTATAACTGCATCACGGAAACCAACCACAGCTTCAGGCTAAAATGTCTCCACATCAGATTCAAATTCAACACTCAAATGCTTATAAGTGTTCTTAGAGCACATATGTATGTATCTCTACCGCACAACATGGTACTCAAAATGGCTATGATCTGGAACTCGCAATTGGTCGAGTCGAAGGCTCGGCTAGGAAGCCATTAGGGATGAGGGGAGGTTGCTCAGCACTTCCAGAAGTAGCCAACAAGTCAGAGAGTGCTACCTGAAGAGAGAAAACTCTCTCTTTTAGCTGAGCATTCTGTTGGTGGATTTGTTGGTTACATTCCAACAAGTAAATGATCTTTTGGGACAGTTGATTGTTTAGTATCTGCAGATTGTCCACATGGTACTGCAGGACTTCAATTTGTTGCTTCTTTCGCATCCGCGACCTTCGAGCGGATTCTCTGTTGGAGAACATCCTCTTCTTCTTTCTGTCATCAAGGAGAGACTTTGCTTCATCAGAATTGTTGTTGTTGTTGTTTGATGATGTGTTGGGAGAGGGTTTATGGAGTGGGATTTGAATTGGGTTGTTGCTGTTGCTAGGAAGGTGAAATTGGGAGCAGTAAAATGGAGTATGATGCAAACCATGAGGTGGATCCATGTTGTTCAAATTATGGCCTTCACCAGCTTCCACGTTCAGGAGGTTTGTTGAGGTAAAGATAGGTTTCTGTGTTGGAGAATGATAGTGAAGGCGCTGTGTTAAGGAAGCATAAGGTGCTACATGGAGTTCATCATCTTCATTGCAATCCATTGCTCAATTTTTCATGTGAGTAAGAGAGAGAGATGGAATTAATGGACTTACAGGTTTTAAATAGATTGGATAGTTAAAGCATAATGCAGATAGAGCACAAGTAGGTAAGGGTGTTTCTGGGCATTTAAGTTGGCTTTATGTATTTATAGATGTGTTAAGTTCCGTAGATCATCTTGATTCTGCATACTAGGAAAGTTAAGATTACAATGTGATCAAGATTAATAACAAACAATGGTTAGATAACCTTTTACTCAGCAAAATGGTGGGAAATAATTGACAGAGACAAGAAAATTGAGAAGCAAGGTGGTTTAATAGCTGGGAAGGCAATGCCATTGACTTTTTTTACTAAATATGCCTAAAACATGGTAGAAAGCAAGAAATTCAGTGATTCTCTATCCTGAATAAGAACCAGGGGATTAAATCATGCCACATAAGTGCATAGCCGCATACCCAATTAGCAAAATGCTGGCTAGGTGACTCTATCGGCAGTTCTTTTTTCTATTTCTGGTCTTAATTATGTAATCTACCCAAGAATAAATGGCAATGCGCGTTAACTTTAACTACATCTATGTCAAGCTAAAATTTAAAAACTGAAGAAAAGTTCACTTACCTTCATGAATAATATATATTAGAATTGGTGATATTTAAGGACATCTCCGAAATTGAAAACACTGTTTAGAGTAACTTCACGCTTTAAATTAAATAAAATGTCACATGTTATGGAACTTCCACTTTCCCTGGTGGGCGATGACAATAAGACATTAGCTTACAAGGTTAATACGTATATAAAAAGTAATTCACTTGCAATTGCAAAGGGCTTTTCTTCCCTATTCATTGCGCTTCTACAGCGGAGATGCTAATCAAAAGTCTAATATTGCCTATGATAAATTTCGACAGGGATTCCCATCCATAGGAAATCACCAGCTTTTGCCACCACTGTCATGTGGAGTTTCGAATAAGTAAATTTCTGGCGTCATATTGTACAACAAATAACATGGTTACCAAAAAAATTATTTTGCATAAGCATGTGTGACAATAATCCCCTACATTAAGTGCAAGCTTTCTTTTATGTTGGAATATTGTTTTTGAATCCACGAATTTAATTTCATGTCAGAAAAAACTCAAAATTAATTCTGGGTCTAGAATTGATTGTGAAACGAAACAATTTTGTTAGACAAAAAAATCATTCAAAAACAATTTTCTAAACACCCATCCAAACACACACCAAGTGAGAATGAAGTGAATGCCCCCCTTAACAAATGAATCTTCAGCAAGAAACTCAACAAGAACACCCTTAAGAAAGGAATGAATACCTACATTTTTATCAATCAAAGTAATATTTTCCATAACAAATATCAAATTTCAAGCAACTATCATTGTTGCATTTTCAGGCAACTACACCAAATTTGAGTTTGTACGTAACTAGAATTACAATTAAGAAAGTCACAAAGAAAATGCTAATTATATCAGAAAGTGGCCGAGGCATTGTTATAGAAATCTCATCGTGGTAATAAAAATAAAATAAAAAATTCACCCTGTGTAGTCCTTAACTATAAAAGGACACCATAAAGCTGAACCCTTGTTGTAAAACCTTAGTACTGCAATAACAAGTCTTAGAAAACACAGTCCAGCCAAACAAAGATCCAGATAAGAAATTTCTTCCTCGAAGACAAAGAAAGCCAGCAGAGACTTTTTACTACGCGCTGAAAGGACAAGAGACCACAAGAAAGTTGGCCATTGATAATTAACATTTGAAACTCAAAGTGCAAAATCATGCACAAAGAAACAATAATTTTTATCAAATTATTAACAGGCTCTAAGAAAAATTATAACAATCTTTTTTCTCGTAAACATGACCATATCATGAGATGAGAGATGGCCCTAAACCTTGTACCGTATCACATTACTCATTATGTGTTTGGGCTGGTGTTTGCAAAATTAATTTCAAAATGAAGTGATTTACGCTTCTAAAACATCATCAAAAAGCTACTTAAAACTGCTTCTCAAAATCAATTTCAGATTCAAAATCCAGAACTAAACACACGAAGTTACGAACATTTACCTAGAACGAACTTAAATGGTATTTCTACATAACATGAAGAAACACTTTCACAGAATTCCAATCGGGCAGTAACCCAGAACGACACAAGATAGCAGCAGAGCAATACACAAGAACAAGAACATGAAGAAATCACAACAAAAACAGATTTCATGATGGAAAAATGATTAATTTCTGTGATGTATCCCAAAAGTACAATTCGAAGAGAAAAATCATCCCTAAACTCAAATTTCTGAAAATCAACAAGCACAATTTTCTTCAGCAGCAAAAAATAAATAAAAAATATATACTTTTCATCCAATACCCTATCACTGAAAGTAAAAAAAAACTGACCCTAATAATAACACCATGATCATGATGATCACATAACAACAGATCTCTGCGCCTTCCTCCGCTCATAATCAGCATCATCAGTGGGGAACTCATAACGACAAACGGGACACGTGTTCCTTATCCCCAACCACGGCGCAATGCAGTCCTCATGGTAACGATGCGAACACGGCAACACCTTCACCCCTTCCCCAACGCCAAACTCGTCTTTACAAACCGCGCAAACGACGTCAGCTTCGGTCACAACTACCGACGGAAGATTCCTCACGAAGGAGGCGGAGGCCGGAGGCTTCCCATTAAAAGCATCGTCGTTGAATTGCCCGAACATCATCTCGTACTCCGCGGTGTAAGCGAAATCCTCGTTGTCTCCGAAATAAGGCTCCGAATTTGGTCCTTCCAAATTGTTGGAGTTCAATAAAACTTGCCACTCCAAAATGCTGGCTTCTGATTCTGCTTCTTCTTCTGCTGCTGCTGCTGCTGCTTCTGCTTCTGCTTCTGCTTCGATTCCGAGGGAAATGGAAACGGTGTCGTCGAGCATGCTGAGAACGTCTCTCTCGTCCATCACTTCCTCCCACTCGAAATCATCGTAGTAGTTGTTGTTGTTGTTGTCTTCCAATTGAAGCGCGTCCCAGCAGAGAGGGATGCTCGCAACGTCGTCGTTTTCGTTGTCGTTGTAGTCTTCGTCGGAATGCGTGCAGAACCCTAGGGCACCGTCGTCATTCCCCGCGTGCGAGTGAGAGTGTTCTCCGTAAGATTCGTCGGATCCGACGGAGAATCTCCGTCCGATGAAGAAGTCGTCGTCGACGGGGAAACCTAAGTCGATTCCGTCGATGACACCGAAAACGGCGTCGTTGGAGAGGGGATCGGTGAGTTGCGACTGCTCCACGCGCTGGTGGAAGAGATCCATGACGAAATTGACCTGGTTTTCGCGGTCTGTGAAGGAGAAAGTGTTTGTGGGAAATTCGGGGTCGAAATCGAAGTCCAAATCCCAATAAGGAAAGGGAATTAGGGTTTGGTTGTCGTCGGGGTCGGGGTCGGGGTCGCGGTGGTGGCGGAGGTAGGTGGTTACATCTGCCATTGCTGAAGTTGGTTGGAAAGTCTGGTGTGAATGGAAAGTGTGGGGTTTGGGGCTATAACGGGTTGGGCCTTGGAATGACGGAAATGCCCCTGTCTCAATTCAGTGTGTCCGTTCCTTGTCGCATCCGGATTACGGGGAACCCACACCGTTTCTCGCTCTCTTTACGCACACGTTATGATTGCGAGTGCCTTCCTTCCTATGCCCCAGAAAAAATAAAAATAATAATAATTTTGGAGATCTTTTTATTGTGATTGTGTGTGAAATATTATTATGCAAATAATAAGAGAATGTACAAACATCATGCAAAATTTTCTATTAAAATTTGGCACGGAATAAATACTAGTGCTGGATATTGCCAGTATACAATTTGTCAGTGTATTTATTGGCGGATATTTAAATGGTCAATTTATTGTGGGAGCAGAGAAATGATGAATGAAAATTAATAAGAAAATGGAAGTACTTAAATAACCAGGGGAGGATGATTTCGATTCGTTTCTTCCTTTCCCTTCAGGGAACATTAAAAATTGTTTTGTGGTTTCGCTTATTTCATAAAAGGAAATAAATTTCAGCTGAAAAGGAATGGGATATTATTAAAAAGCTTTACGATCCATAAAAGCTTGCCACGTTATGGTTTCACTTTAATGTTTCTTAATTCATACTTTTACTTTAAATTATCTTTTAAAATTAATTACTCGTACATCATTTTTCATAGTATAAATTTAAAATTCTAGTTTTAAAATGTAAAAACATAAAAAATATATAAGATTGATTTAGTGATAAATAAAAATGAAAAGATGAAAAGGTTATGAATTCAAATTTTCTCAATAAAAAAAATTAACAATACTAACAACTAATATTTATTAATAAATAACATAATTACATGAATTTCTCATAAATAAAGTCTAGGATAATGAGAAAAAAGAATCAAGAGAAAATATATTATTAAAATTGGTCAATCTAATGTGTTAGAAAAAATTACTTATCAAATAAATTTGACATATACTTCACTCATATTAAATTGTAAAAAAAAATTGTAATGTATTCTTCACTATGTTATCTTTCACTTAATAACAAGTACTTTACTATTTAGTACTTATTTTTATATTGTTTAACAAATCAACTTCTTAATTTTATTTTTTCTTTTATGTTAACATTTTTCTGCAGATATTTCAATTTTAATTACTTAAAAAATTTATATTAAAAATTTCCTTTTTTTAACTCAAATTTGTACTGCTCAACAAGACGTTCGGCTTGTAAAAATACAAAAAACTAGTATAGTGGACTGAAATGCGGCCTTTACTTCCTGCATCCCATGAATTTCTTCTTGCACCCCCATAATTTTCAATATCTCCATGTTGCCCTTACCTTATCCTTACCTTATAATAACTTCCTGTCTCGCGTTCTATCCCCCAAGTCGATGGACTCCTTCACACCCCTTATTACACAGTAGCTTATCCGGTAATTAATAGAGTGCACTATAGGAACAACAATTTTAACAAGGATTTGGAGTGTGAATGTGATAAAAACAAGGATTAAATGGATTGTTTGTTATTTAACAACTCACTCCGGAGATTGACAAATATAGCAACTCTTGATTCATCAAATGTAGCAGTTATTTTTTTTTTCTTTCTTTTTTTACAGCCAAAAGAATTTTATTAAATAAGAGCAAGGTTTGCGCACAAGGTGCGTCTAACTAAGCCAAAACAGAATTTACATAAGATATATCAGACAAAACCGATAATAGAACTCACCTAGCTTGATACAATGTTATTCCCACCCAAAACATTATGTCAAAACATGGATATACAAAAGAAACCACCTATAGTACGATTTATTTCGCACAAACTCCCTTCGTAGCACAAATTAAATTCTTCCATATTTCTCCCTCCATTCTACTTTATATGACATTTTAAAAAAAAAAGTCTCAAATTATATGTCGTTTTACAAAATTAATATTGGTAAGTAACTTTTTTTCCAAACTATTCTTAATCAATACTATTCCATGCATTAATAATATTCTTCTCAATTCTCCTTTCCCAAGCCATTTCTCTCTCCGTTCAAAGCCTCTTTCTATTCTTCAAGCCAGCAATTAGGTGCAGGGTGCTGAAGATGAAGGATGTAACATGAGTAATTCTTCAAGCCAGCAGTAGTATGAGTAAATGAGTAGTTATTAGAAAGATAAAGGACATATTAGGAAGTTGTATAATATTTTATATGAAATTAAAAAAATTAATTACATTTCTTAATACTTGTCATAACTTTAAACATATATAAACTGGAAGGAATGAGTATTATTCTAAAAAATCCTTGCATTTGATTCTTGGCACCCTCCATTCACCTAACATTTTTTTTGTCATCATTGATGTAGAGTATTTATCAGTTCTATTGATAATTAATATTTGTCAAAAAATCTAATTAATCATTTTTAGTGAAACTTTTCTTTTCAACCATATTTTTAATCCACAATATTAGATCTTAAGATTTTATTTAAAGAGATTAAACTCAATATCACTTAAATCAACTTGATGCAAAATATTTACTCGCTTTTTTGGCATGTTGTGAAGGAGATTTATTTATCTGGAAATTACCAATCCGGATTGCAAAAATTTATGTTCCGAAACACGTAGTCCGAACAAATGTAAATAACACTTCCTCACCTCTATCTCAGTTCTTCCTCACTCTTAACTGTGATGTCATTTTCTTTTATTCATTTCATGTATTTTGAAGTTCTAGGTCGCATTATTCCAATCCAAAAGTTGATTTTGTGGGCTTTACCCCATGTAGTTCTAGCTCAACCCCTTGTAGTTCGCCTAATTTGTGGGCTTTACCCCATGTTTGAGCCCACACAGCCATATCCTATTCGATATATCTCAGCCATTGTTAATCTTGTTGCCACCAACTCTACTCCCCCGTTTACTCTTCTTGTTTCAAAATTATTATGTTCAAATTTAATGTCTATAAATTAAGAAATACTACTATTTCATTAATATAAAATATTTTTATATCCTAACTAAAATGTCTTTACTAATTAATGGTAGTTAAGAGAAAGAAGGAAAAATATTACTAAAAGAAAAGGATGACAGCTGGAAGAAAAAAGAGGTGATACAAAACACGTAATTATTAAGTTAGAATAATAGTTAGTAAATATATGAGTAAGCCTTAAATTTGTAAGGATATGGGTGGATGTAAGTTTTTTATTTTAAATTTTCAAAAATACATTTCAAAATAAAATAAAGTCAAGGTTTTTTTTTTTTAAAAATGAATGAAGTCAAGTTGATGCTAAAGTAATTCAAGCATACCAATGCCTTAATGCGAGACCTTGGTCACCCCACGGGCATCTCGGATAAAGGAACACAACAGGAATAAAACTTGACTTATGGGCCACGAGAAGGTAAGAAAGCTGAAATCTTGACCAATAAATCCATAGTAAACAACAACCTAGAAGCCAGTGAAATAAATATGAGATGTTGCTTCCCAGCACATCAATGATATGTAGAGAGGGAACAACAACTTATAAGTTCTTCAAAATTTATGAAATTGATGCTTGGAATTAGGATTTTAAATGGTTTTGACAATTTAGTAAGAGGTAGTAGCACGGAGTAATAATTTACTTAATGTATATATATATATATGGATTAGCTTCTTAGTATTTATTAAAGGTTTAATTATTTATCTGGTCCCCCATCACTAAAAGAAATTAAAATAATATATATAAGAATTAAAAAAGATTAAAAATATCTTATCAAAAGAGAACATTTTTAAGTATTGAAAGTAAAAAAAAATAATTATAATTTTAAGAATCAAATGAATAATTAAATTTTTATTACATTAATAATTTTTTGTCTTAAAAATATTACTATTTAATTAAATAATCCTGTTAAGTCCACGTGTATGGGAAATATAGACAAGTAAAAAGAGAACATTGTCATTGTGAAAGTGATGTGACAACCACGAACATTTGGTCAGGTTTGAACTTAAAGAGTTTGTGAACAAGTATGAATAAACTTATCGAACGACAACTAGGCAGAAATAAATGTAATAATTAAGGTTCCTAATATGATTTGACCTAAATGTTTGGTATGAGTAAGAACCTAAACCCTATACTATAACGCACCAATTGACCCTTTTTGTGTGGATAAAGGGCACCTATGACAGGCCAAATTAATGCATGCCTCTCCTAACTAACATGGCAATATACCTTTAGGATGTGTTTAGGAAACTAACAAATAAATTACTATTTGAAAGTTAAAATTTAATTGAAAGTTGAAAAATAGATACATTTAATTATTAAATTAAAAAATTTAGTGAAATTAATTGTTAAACTAGTTAAAATAAGTAATCCCAGCATGATCTATGATCTCTCAAGGTGTGAACCGTTTTCATCCTCATACACCTCTTATATTGATGCCATTAAAGCTCTCATTGCCAAAGCCTAGAACATCACCCTTCAACACACTCTTGTGAAGGAAATGCTTGCGCGAACTACCCGGCGAACAAAGGTTCTTTAGGAGATACACCGTTCAAAGTTTGAGTCTTGCCCCATGGGTTAACTCATTTGGTTTTTGTGGGTGGTATAGGCACCATATTTAGTCGTTTGTGTTAGTTTTTTGTGTTTGTTTCCAATGTATTTCTTTATGATAAAAAAAACTAGTTAATAAGTTTAACAGGACATAAATGGCTTTTGTATTTAATTAATTACTTTAATAAAAAAATTATTATCACCAAATTTGTGGTGCCATTTCTTAAATATTTATACTAGTAGTTATGTTTTTCTTTTGTTATCATATTATTGATATAGAATATTTATTAATTTTATTAATTATGACTAATTTTTGTTATAAAAAAACTTGACTGATTGACTACTTAATTATATTTTGAATAAATTAAATACTGTACTATAATTATAACATTATTACTCGCTAATCGCAATGGTCAAACCAAAACACTTCTATCGAAGTACCCTCTAATCTCGGTCAAAATGAGACTAGGCTTAAAGCTATATATATGGTCGCTCCTTGCTCAGAACCCCAAGAATGAGATACAACTGTAAGTCTATTCCAACTACCTTTATTATTTTATCCTATGCTCCTATGCACATTCAACACAGTCTACCACAAAGCGCGCCCTAACTTATTTCTCCCATACCCACTCGATTTCAGTTAACTTTTAAAACTTAAGCTAAGATCACTGTTTAGTTATAGAATATTAATTAATATGAACAAACCCTAGGTACAATTTGTTAGGTAAATGAGCTAATATGCGTTTTCAAAGTACCGGCAAAGATCGAAAAAGGTGAATGAAGTAGTAGTTTCATGCATTGAAACTGGAGCATCATGGAAGAAGGACCAAACAAGTTTTCCTCGTTTTGCATGCATGACGGCCGACAAGCACTGAACAACTCGTATCTTCCATTTCACGCGATCATACACCTTTTTCTTCCAACACTTTGACTTCACTCCCGCAAACAAAACCCTTTTCAACAACATTGTTCTCGCTACTATCGCTAATTAATTACTTTTCCCAAGCAAAAGACTGTGAAACCCTTAACATTAAATATTGATAATAAAAATATTCATTCTTTAATTAATGTGTTCATAAAGCACCAAGAGTTAGAAGCTTTGACATGGGTTAAAATTTGGACCCCTATAAAGAAAGACCCACTTCTCTTTCTCACGATTCCTCTCCTCTTTTTCTTCAACGACATACCCTTACCACACTTATTTGTTATTCCCTTCGCAATAATGGTGTCGGCAAGGTCCACCACCACCTTTCTCCTAGTTTTCATTTTGCTTCCTCTGAGATTCTCCAGCGCACACACCCAACACCAAGAAGGTTCACTAACTTTTCACTTTCCCCATCTCTTTTGTTCCTAATTAATGTTGTGTTGTGTTCAATCATGCAATTTCCCTCACCTTTGTCTTTGTTGCAAAAATTTCCTTAACCTTTTGTTAAACTTTATATTGTTCAGGTAAGAAGACACTGGTGGTAGCAAAACTTGAAACACCAAGATGTCCAGTGAACGTAGAGGTAAGAATATACACGCGTCCCCATATACATACATTAATTTATTTGCGACACATGTATATGTTATACTTATATATGAAATCATTCAAAAATTTGTCTTCAGCAGATTTATCATGGTGTTCCTGCAGTTGCTGAGACAAATCAAGGAATAAGGATTCTTCCAGGAAGGAAGATGATGTCTAGAGGAGTACTCTCGAAGTTGAATGTGGTAGAGTCCGAGAATGGAACTAATATAGAAAAGGGCTTAACCGCCAAACGGAAAGCGCTTTGTTTGATTGGAAACTGCAACCGTGAAAAAGGGAAAAGAATTTTGGGTCTGAAACATAAAGACAGTAAAAGGAGCAATGGGCGTTCTACGAGACTGAAGATGTCTGGTTTGGTGCCTCTGAATGCTGATTATTATGTTCCAAGACCTCACCCGCCCAAGAATAACTGATTCATGACAAAGTTTTAAGCATATATATGTAGTTTGTTTTCGCTTGGTTATTTGGTTTTTACGTACTTCTAACCATTTCCTTTGTATTTGTTCAGTTTTGTAGTGCTTGCGTACTGTTTAGGATAGTCACAAAAGAACAGGTAATTATACTTGTACGTAAACTGAGACTTAATTTAAACTGTGAACTCAGCTACTGTTCAAAGAGAGTTCTCTACGATTTATATCTTTTTTAGAATAACTCCACGATTTATATTAAGATTTCATTTAAATGTTATTAATAAGATTCATTGTAATTCTTTGATATTTTTAAATCCTCTATATAATTTAAGTCGAGCTAGCGAACTCATATAAGGGGGGATAAAATTCTCTTGTATCTATTTTCTCAGCTCACATAGCTTAAATCCAAGATTATATTTAAGGAAAGCTAAGCTTCTTACCACTTGGAACTACAGACATTATTTTCTTTTTTAATTTTGATTATACACATTATGCAAAGGAACTAGTTATATTAATTTTAACGTTATTCAATAATTTCAATAAATATATTTTTGAAAATGGCAATAAGAAAATAGTATTTTAAAATCCATCACTAGATTAAAAATTACCATATTTTATAGATTATATTTATAAAATTTGACATTGATTGAAAATTATTTAATTTAATGTCAATAAAATATGTCAAAATTAACAACCATGTATATTTCTAAAACAAATTGAAAAAAAATATTTATATTAATACCAAAATTTGACAAGATTTGACATAAATAATTCATATAATAAATAGTTATAAGAACATCTCTAATGGGATGCTGATATGAGTTGTTTAACTTTTTTTTTATTTGAGCTCATTATTTAACAAATTTATATCATAAATAATATATTTTTAACCATTATAAGATTTACAAAATTAAGTTAAACACTCATTTTAATAATTTTAGTATTTGAATAAATTTTTATGCAAAGTACTTAAATATACGTGAAATTGTGAGATTCAAAAAATTAAGATAAACAATCCATATAATCAACTATGCATTATAGATGCTATAGTTGATCAATTGAATTAACAAAAATCAAATATTATCTAGGTTAAGAATTGACAAATTTTACAATAGGGCAATTTAAATTGGGCCTTTGGCCCATTCCCGAGAGTCTACTCGAGATAATGATGAATTGGGCCAGAGCCATAAGTGTTGGACTTAGCCGAGGCTGTCATCGTACTTGTCGTCTTCACCGTATAATAACTATCGCCTGGTTCTGAACAGTGTGTGATTCGGATTCCGACGCGGATGTCGTCGTTGGGTTCCCCGAAGAAGCGGCTGAGATCCCAAACAGAAGAAGAGAATAAGGAAGAGGTCGTTTGTTGCCGGATTTGCTACGCCGAGCGGGGGTTTTCGATTGCTGCAGCGACCACTTCTGCTTAGTTTGCATCATGAAATGGGCCAAGCACGAGTCTCGCTGCCCAATTTTCCGCCAGAGGTTCTCCAACGTTCGCAGGCTCGCTATGCATGGCATCTTTTCTTCCTCCAGGGACGTTAAGGTCCCTCATCGTGACCAGGTTCTTTTCATCTCTCTCCATAACTCAGCTTAAGTGGTATCAACTGAAATTGAAATCTAAATTAACATCTTTACTAATGATAAAGTGCTTTGCCCACACTAACTACTCGGCAACATTGTTAGAGTTAGTTGAATTTTGTTAAATTGAAGGGAATTTATTTAATGTGATTTTAGAACAACCAGATTACTCATAGGCATAAATTGTAGTATATAAAGCATCATTGTGTACCGGAGATAGATTAATTTTAGAACACATACATGGATTCATCCCAAAATTCATGAAAGCTGAAGGAAAAGAGAAACCATTGTTTTTGTGAGAGAGAACTGTCCAACCTAACAAGCATAAGTGTATGTTTGTGTGTGTGAAAATTGTTTTATTAGAAGGTAGTTTTTGTAACTAACCCGGTGAGAATATGAACTTCTCAGCTACCTATTAAAACTGAGGACTCAACCCCTAATGACTACTCATAAAGTAAAACCTAATGCAGTGGAGGAGCTAGAAAAATATCATTGGCACATTGTAACTTCTCCGAACTGAAAGATCAACATTTCAAAGCATTAGACTTGAGGAACACTAAAAAAGAGAAGCAGTGTGACTATTCTAGTCTCAACGAGAATTTGGAAAATCGCTCTACTCTGAAGTTGGAAGAGAAAAAGCAAAGTAGGGTTACATGTGACAAGATGATACATGTGAGGGACCATCCTACTCACTCAAAAGGATATTGTGAACGTCCATTGTTATCAAATCTCTTCTTTTCTTTTATATCTACATGATCATTGTTGGCTGAAATATTTATAGGTGTTTGTGTACACTTTTTACAATCCAAACCTGATTTTTAATTAGGCTGAGTGTGTGTCTAGTTCAGCTTATTTTGGAGAAATAATAGGTTATTTTTGTCAATGTCTGGAGAAAACTTTTGAAAAATAACAATTGTTTTCTTAAAACCATTTCCAAACATGCACCAAATTCATTAGGCTTCCATTCTACATTTAGCATATCAACGATATATCATACTTCTGTTCATTCGATGCGAGGTGGAGAGACAGAGTGCACCTCTATGCCAGGCACAAATTCTATCCCTCATTGCAGTTTCTCAATTTTTCCCATGCAAGCAAAAAGTGTTCTTGATAAATTTCTATTGTTGTTTTTCCTGTATGTATGTTGTAAGCTGTTAAACAGGTTGCATGTAAATTCCAAATGGTAACTGTTACTTGAATGAAAGTAATTTCACTTTAAGCTATTATCTTGATGCAGGTGTTGATACCTTGGAGGTAGTTGCAAGGCAGGCCACTCATACCATCTTGGCTGCTTGCAGTTCTGATCAGCAAAAGTCTAGTACATCCTCCTCTAGCTCAGTGTGCAGTCATGCCCACAAAACTACTCAGTTTCAGAAATCTACGTTAATGCCTAATTGTTGCAGGCAATGCTTTATGACTTTGTAAACAATGTTGTCAACTCCACCATATTGGAGAAAGTGGGTTGCGCTTGATCTACATTTTTTTCTTTTTCTTTGGTCAGTGCATTATGTATTTCTTTTGCTGTGATTAGTGTTCTCATGCACCTACTCTGTAAAAAAAATGTTACTTCGTGGCCCATGTAACTGCATTTTAAAATTTATGTCGTAGGTAGGGGATAGCAGTGTAATGTAATCTATTTATTTTTCACCTGAAGGGAATAGTTGAGGACATAAATGGAAAATCAGAGTATTTTGTTTACTGATTCTTCAAGATTGCACAATGACCATCATTCAAAGCCAATACATGGAAGAAACATAACTTTTGCACTATATAAGTGTATCACTTGTTTGGGTACAGTCGTACAGAGAAAAAGCAAAACGCTATAGCCATACAGTTGTCTACAATGAGTGTGTGGCCTCACATTACGTCACGAATCATCAAAGCACTGAAACATCAGGATTCAGGAGGGTGATACAATTGACATGTGTTCTCTCTCCCCCAAAGCAGATACAGTTTGCAACCTCTTCAGTTATGGATAGTTTTTTTTATCTCCAATTATCTTCATAATAACTTGGTGCAATGATGGTTATTACAGCGGTTTAGTCGATACGAAGCGTTATCCAAATTGGTTCAGGACTCCACTTACAAAAGTAGCAGTTTTAATGGCCCAGTCCATAGAAAATTTGAGCAGGACATGCACAATTGGAGAAGAGGTTGCTAGAGGAAATAAAGCTGATGCTGGCGCGTAGTTAATTTCTAATTTAAACTTATACTGTCCTAGTGTCCTCCAATTATTTGTTGGTTCATCCTTAAATTCTTTTTCATATAGCAGCGCACTATACGAGCTGCATAGTTTTCTCATTTGTGTGACATCATTGTTTATTTTGAAGAAAAAAAAAATTGTTAGCCTTGCGTGGTTTGTAGTTGCAAAATAAGAAAAGGACATAAGATAGGAAATTATTTAAATATAGGAATTAAAAATAAATAAAGGTATACATCATTAAAGAAATCTATGTAATTACTATAAATAAATAAAAAAAATCTATGTAATTAAATGTGTTGATTGTGAATCATCCGTATAGAAAGATAAGTTATTTAAAATCTGACTTATGAGAAAAGGTAATAGTATTTTTAAAGAAATAAATTATCTCACCATGACAAGTAGTAGAAACTTTTTATATATTATATTAGTGATTAGTAATAAAGTTTAATGTTTATATATTGATAATATAAAATAGTTTTATACTATCATCCAATTATAAATAATTGTTTGAATTACTTTAAGATAATTATTTTAAAAATCAATAAATTTATCATAACATAATGGATTGTAATTGAATTAGTGTATTTTTTCTTGTAACTCTTTCTGTTTTAGTAATAGTACTTTTTTATTAGATAGTTTAACTTTATTAGGTATTTTATTTCTGTACGTTTGGAATAGAGAAAAGGAAGAAGAAAATGATAGTAGTATATAATTAATAAGAAGGGTAAAATATGTAAAGTGGTGCGAATAGGAAATGGACACATTAAAGTAATGCAATGGATGGTGGTGAGGCCCATTGGGGGGTGGTGGTACTAGTCTACTTTGTGTTCCAGATTGATTCTAGTCTGAGGCAGGGTCGATGGAGACACTTGTCCTACCACAGGTGGGTCCATGCTGTAGCCATGAGGCGTGAGGAGGCGTAGGTAAACGACAAAGAGAGAGGGGCACGTGAGTGAGCCACGTCATGTGAAGGGAAGAAAGAAAGAACAGTTCACTCTCTCTCTCTTCTTGGATCGCTTTCAGATTTGAATGACCCATAACGACAGGTCACATGCCCCCACTAAGGTCGTAACAGAAGGGGAGAGAGGAAGTAACGATACTTAACGGCGGTTAAGAAGGAATGACGACGTCAAGGTTGAACTGGGCAGAGAGACAAATAGAGAAGGGGCACCGAATGTCGCAACTCGCAACATAAAAGTGGCGTAGGAGAAATTAGAAATTAGAAATAGAAAGAGAAATGGTCCCCACCGCACGCGGGGTAGACCAACGGCAGGGGATGATCGCACGTGACTTACTGCTTCCTCACGTGCTCTGTGCACCATGCTCCCATGCATTTGGTTGCATATAGCATATAAAAATATTCAATTCATAATTTTATGTAGGGGTACAAATTATTTTAAAATAAATTACATTAATATTTTCTTTTTTTTTAAGATTGTACACAATATCTTTCTTTAATATTATAAAATAACAATATAATTTACTTTTATATTCCCATATAAGTTTTTTTAATCTATCCAAATTTCATTTTACCTTATAAGCTATTAATAATCTATATTAGTTGTTAAAACCCAAAATTTACTTCAAAATTCAGTTATGGAGGATTAAGTAGAATAGCTGCCGCTAAGGTGGGATTTGACTAACTTTTATGTCAGCTAAATAAGGTAAATGCTAGTTTTGGTTGAATACATAATTGACACTTGTTAATATTAATCAAATAAGAAGGTTAACAAACATGAATAAGGTTGATATGATTACCTAAAACATTGAATTGATAGAACTCAACTAATTTTAAGGTTAGCTAAAAGATAGAAAATCAATTTGGTTAATCCAATATTAACTGAAGGGGAGATTCAGTTAACTTCAGTGTTAATTAAACATGGATAAAGTCATTTTGATTACTTACAATGTTAGCAAAAATGTTAGTTGAATGACATATTTTAACTAACTTTAAATATAAAAAAATTAGTTGAATTAAGTCAAATTTAATCAATGAAGATAAGATGATATATTTTAGGTTTAAATATATTTTTCGTCTCTACAATTTAGTATTTTTTTCATTTTCATCCCTGCAATTTTGTCCACTTTAGTCCTTACAAAATGTGTTTTTTTGTTATGTTTTTCGTCCTTAAAACGCTTTAGATAGCACTTTGAATAATAAAAATAGTGCTTTAAATAGTGGAAAAAATGTTACCTAAAATGTTTTAAGGACAAAAAAATGTTTTGCAATGACAAAAAAAAAATGCAAGGACGAAAATGAAAAAAATGTTAAAGTATAGGGACAAAAAATATATTTAAACATATTTTTTACGATTTTTTTATATTCAAATTACGTTAAAATTAATCAATGATAGTGCTCCCTAAAAAGTAGGAAGCATGTGTTATCTTCTTCAATGTTTGTAATAATTGATGAGTTTGTTTGTGGAAATAGGAGGACGCTATCAAGATTTTAGGAACAATTACTAGCGATCACCAAAGATAAATCTACCTTAGAATTAGTTAGCCTGAAATGTTAACCAAAATCAACTATATCTTGCCCGCCAAAACTGCTAGAATTAGCCAAATCAGTGTAAACTTAGTTGAATGACCCTCAAATCTAGTTGTATAACTCTCAAACTATGTTCTATGAAGTTATTAAGTAGAAAAACATAATACTGGAAGAGATTTGAATTTGTAGCATATAAATAGGTTTTGTATTTTATATTTTAGGAACAATCAATCCAATACAAGTCAAGTTTACTCATTTTATATTTTTTTGCCTTTTGTCTTTTTATATTACACTTTTCCTTTACTACTTTCATTTACAAGCTTTCACTTACTGTTCTTTTATGGCTTTCAACCTTTATTTTAACACAAATATTCTCCTTCTTCATCTTCTTCATTCATATACATTGAGCACTCTTTGAAAAAACTTAGGAACCTATAACTAGGAGCAGATTCTCCTTCTAGACATAAATCGTTTAACCATTATTTGAGATTGTAGTGAAATAAAGTTGACCAAAATATTACGGCTAACTTTACATTTTTACCCAACAAGATTGGTATAATGAAAATTTTCAACCTTGTTACTCAAACTTATTTTTGTGTTAATTATTTTTTAAAATTTACATCTCTAGTTATATTTGATAACTAGCTATATATATGCGTGTGTGGTTAATTTCAAATAGTTACGTGAACAATAAAAATTGGGTAAGGATGAGAATATGACTAAAGTTCAGTCATCTAAAAAATTACATATCTCTCAATTAATATTTTTAAAAAAAAGTAAATATCATCAACTTTTGGACGGAATGTAAAGTACTTTAATCTATATATAAGCATGTTGATATGGAAATTTAAATAAAAAATACTATTATTAGATAATCATGTTTTAAAAAATTAACTATTCATCGAGGGAAAAGAAATTCTCAAAAGAAACCCTTTAATTACAACTCTCATTCATGATTCAATCAAAGCAAATGTTGAACATAAACACGTTTGAATGAAAACTCAATCATCACACAAACTTTCATACCACTCTCACAAAGAGAGAAACCCAAGACTCTCACAAACGTAGTAGTTGCTCTAACTCATTTAAGATTCATTTGATTCCGAAATATTTAAGATAAAATCGAATTCATAATTTTACGTAGGAGTACAAATTATTTAGAAAAAATTACATATACATAATACTCTCTGATATTTTTTTCCAGATTGCAATAAACATTTAAAGATAAATTTGGGTAATAAAATTTAAAGATTTAATTAAAATGACATTTCCTTTTATCACATGTTCTCACATTAATCAATATAGGATTGGCTTTATTTTTAGAATAAATTACATTTGTACCTTTGTATTTTTTTCAAATTATACCCGATATTTTTCATTTTTTGCACCATATATACAAAAAAATCCTTAATTGTTTAACTCTGCATGGCACATGGCTGTCCACCATCTTTGATATTTGTTTCATAAGTCACTAATCTAATGAATTTTTTTAGGGTCTTTGTCGATCAGTATATTCAAATATTGTTTAAGAAATTAAAAGAAAAAATATTTATTATTCCCTCCCTCCTAATCATTTAATAATTTAACAGAAAATAGATACATACTGGGTATTACAAACCCTCATCTTCTTCAATAACTACTCTTCACTTACAACCACCACCTCATTCTCTTCCTCCTTCCTCTCTCATGGTAGCATCATTTCTTCCTCCTCATAGTCTTCCTTGCCCACCAACACAACGTTCAGGTATACCCATTCCCCCCAGAGCAACCACCACCTCCATCGTAATCAGCGCCACCATCGTAGCCACTGTTGCCGCCACCATATCCACCTTCACCGCCTCCTCGTCCCTAATCATAGCTTCAACAACCATCATCGTTGTGTCTGGTTCCTTGGACATTGGTGTCATTGGGGCCAATGACATTTTCATCAGAGTTAAATTCAAGGGAGGTATATTAGGTGCAATTTGAGAAAAAAAAGTGTGTGTGAGTATAATTTTCTCTAATGGACAATTTCGTTTACTCAGATATTTTAATTAACGTTAGCTAACGATGTTAACAGAAAAAGATAAAAGTAATATATAAAAAATGAGTAATATTGGATGCAATTTAAAAAAAAAACATAAGAAGTGGGAGTACAATTTACTCTTATTTTTAAGAGAAAATTTATGATGAAATAAGAAATACAAAATAAAATAATAGAAAGGACTGAAATTTTCATGAGTGAAATCTGGTGATGACGTACACTTGCACCACAAGAGCTAAAGTAGTAGTAGTTGAAGAGTCACTACATGATGCCAATACTAATGCATAGTCAGGAGAAATTGAATGGCGTTGAAGATTGTACAAACTACAAAGTAAATCAAGATTCCCACTCATTTGTGATGCTTGAAGATCGAAGAAAAGTATTAAACAATTAGGAAATTTGATTTAAAAGCACCCGTCCATTATGAATATGACTTAATTAAATTATTTTTCAGAAGGAGAATAAGGTTTTCAAGCTACGAGAGTTCCACCAAGTGATCAGGACGATGTGGTAAATTTATCTTGTAAATTGTTTTAAAAGTATGTATAGTGTTTAATTTTATGGAAGTAAAAGTATCTCATTATTGAATTTTCTATAATTTTAATGTTTTTATATGTTATTTTAAATATTATCACTATCATCAAGCTCTTAGAACAACCTATATCACTTATGAGATTATTTGTTTCTCATAAAATATATAATGATATATGTTATACTTATAAATAAATAAAAATAAGGGCCAAAAACAGCAACAGTTAATTTGTCTTTAATTTATCCAAATATTTTTTTAAAATTTTAGAATAATGGTTTATGCCTATTATACCATTAGATTTCTTACTAATTAGTTCAACTATTTTATGCATTTTTAATTTAGATATTTTTGAATTATTTAAATACCGTATCGTGATAACCAACTTTTAGCTTTTACGTACATTATTGAATTTGACACATAACCAGTAAAATTCCTTGTGAGTACTTTTAGATAGAGAAAAGCTCTAGGAATTATATGTATCAATTTTTTTTAAACTTATTCTTCTTCATTGACTGAATTAGTGAAAAGAAGTTATGATTAACTTAGGTAAGTAACTGAAACTAAATAGAACAAAATATTTTGACTGAACCAATATCAATTTTAAATAGAAATTTGACTACTACCTAATTATAATAGACATAAACCATAATCATGCTTTAAATAATTTAAAACTTCATATGATCAGTATGTTATTTCTCACTTAAATTACCAGACATTGATAATGGATATTTCTTTTTAATGTTACACATGCTTCCCTATGGTTTCAAATTGTTGTAGTGGGACAATTTATATTTTTAGTCATTTTTCTTAAAAAAAGAAAAAGAAGAAAAAGAAATACAATATATAGGATGACGTATGAGCGAGAGAGAGATATAAAAGGATTAAGTTTATTAATTAACGTAAAATATGGTGAAGCCAGTAACCATGATGTATGAGTTGGCCATGTGAAGAGAGAAAGTAGGCTTACATTTTAATCACGTGATGGGGTGCGGATTATCCGGAAAAACCGACACGTGTCCATTGAATTACGACGTGCAGAACCCGATATGGTATTCTAATAATCCATATCGGCTGGCTTAAGGCATAAACTTATAGTCAAAGCTAATTACAAGTTATTTGTTTATTAAAATATACATTTAGCTTGTGATTCAAAAAACACACAAAAGAGAAAATGAAAAGGCTTTAGAAGTGGGCTTCGTCTTGCAATCTGTAATTAGATTATTAGCAAGAATGTCTCTATTAGGATCATGACTTGTTCAGAAACTATTAAAAAGAGTGGAGCTAGATAGGTAGGGGGATGAATTGTTAATTATTATATAAACAACCAAATTAAAATGGATTTGTTAACTGATCCCTAAACTGATTCCTTAACAGAGGAATGTCACCACCTTCTTAGCCAGCACATGGCATAAATATAAAACTATTGTTTGACCAAAAATAAGCAAAGCAATATGTATACTATTAAATGTATTTATCTTAATATTTGCGTAAAACAATATTTTTATGCATAAAAATATATTTAATATCTAGGCATTTATTCATACGCATATATAGGGATATGTGGGTTTGTTAACTTTACATTTGCTTTTGCTAATTTATTCCTGCATATAAGTCAGTAAATTTAATACATATATATATATATATATATATATATATATATATATATTAAGTTTTATTATGAAATTAGGTATTATATGGATCTTATTAAGTAAGTTGAATTTTTTTAGAAAAATAATATGCATTATTCTTTAAGAATTTGAGTAAAATTTCAAGTTATTCTTTAACATTATATGAGTCGAGTATTTTAGTTCATATGATTTTAAATATCCTTCAAGAATCCCTAATTTCACAAAATAATATTTCCTTTGGTCCTTTTAATTAGGGTAAAATGATATAATTTTTCTTAAAAAAGGCTAAATATATGTTTGAAATTTACTAATTTGTATGGAACACATCATAACATCATGACTAAATACTAAGAGTATGAGTTTTACGTACTATCCACAGTGGCCTTTTCAGATTTAAGTAGAGTTATATCCAAATTCTCATAAAAAATATTCATTGCTTGTACCAAAAATACGTCTGATGGCCCATACAATATTGAGAATTAATTATAAAGTTTATTCTTAAGTCATGACTAAATATCAAATACTTTTAAGATATATATATATATATATATATATATATATATATATATATATAAGAGTGAATTAATTTGATATTATATAAGGATATACTTTAATTTTATTGTATTTTTTGGTTTGGAAGGATATGGGGTTCTTTAATTTTATTCTATAACTACACTTAATTTGTTTTTTAATGAATGTAATTCAATTAGCATGAGATTCCAAAAAAAAAAAAATCAATTAGTACCATGTTATTTTAATTTAACTAAGATTTTATTCTAATTTAGAATATACAATTGGCATAAATAAATAATAGTTTTTTAATGTAAAAACTATCTATGCTCTTTACCAAAATGAAATATGCACAACTTATAGTTTAAATTTAGATATCTTGTGCCACGATGTTTCAATTCTCAATACTTAAAAAGATATATTTTTGTTTTTACAAACAAACCGATCTATCTCATTATTTATTTATTTTTCTGGTGTACATTTTCTTCTACTACATATATCTATTTATCTTTTGTGTGTTTCCGCGTCCACTTAAATATGAAAAACACATCTAATGATTGAGATCTTTATACATAATATTATATAAAAAGCTAATGAATTATTTTGAAAAAGTGCATTTGCACTATAGAATTAGAGTGTCACGTTCTTGGTTGTATATTTTACTAATGCTTTCAATTGTTTAAAAGTACGATTGTGTAATTCATTCTCTAATAAAGATATTATATAGCTAGAGCATAGTTTAAATGGTACTTTTTTTATTCTCTGTATCAAAAAGTTCTGGCTGTTTAATAGGGCTTAATTGATCTTTTACATTTTATTTTTCATTTCTTCATATGTTTAATAGAATACCACAAAAACAATTATTGTAACCAGTCAGACCCCGGTGCCGATAAGGAGCTTCAAGCAATTCTTTTATGATATTCTCTTTCAAATTTTAATTTTATGTTCAGGAAGGAAGCACAGGTTTGCAACTCCGTGCATGAACCTGGTACGCTGTCTTTATGCATCAGAATCATTTCTTATTTGATGATAATCTATGACTTAGCTTATATTTGATTATCCATTTAGTTCATATAAAGTCTACTTCAATAAATATGTCAGGATTTATTTTAAAAAAACTTTATTTAATTAAAAAGATTAGGTTTTAGGTTATTAACATATCCTACAAATTGAATAGACTAGCTGTGGTAAGTGAACTTAATGAGATATATATATGTGTGTGTTAAATGCATGACGTGTGATCCAAATTAATAAGGCTATAAATTTGCATATCTCTAGTTTTGTTAAATTTTGAGATTAAAAATCATTCAATTTAATTTCATTAGTTTTTTTAATAAGGGAAAAGAGTACTTAATTAATTTCTTTAAACTTTACTTCTTTTGTAAATAGATGCTAGCCCTAAAATTTAATTTTATCACAATTTATCCTTAACTTTATCCCGTTTACAAATACCATCTACTTTAATTTCGCTTCAATTGGTCTTTAAAGTTTAAACTTTACCATTTTTACAAATAAATACCTTAAACATTAATTGAATTCTAATTGATTCTTAAAATATATCCATTTTACAAATAGTTGTTTTCTATCATGTTAAGGTCAATTAAATTATTCATCTAAAATATCAATAATGCATTAGTCTTTTTCGTCTTTTGTTACATTTGATTTCTTCAAATAGCAAAATATAATAAAAATATGAATTTAGAAAAAGAAATTATATATTTTTTATTCTAATATTTTTTATCAAGTTTTAATGTGTTGGAAAAGTGATTTATAAAAATAAAACTAGTAAATGACTAGGATTTAACATAAATAAATAATTGAGAGTAGTTTAACCTGAAGTTGATGTATGTGACTATTTTTATAAATGGGGTGAATTGTAAAGATTAATTGAGATGAAGTTGAAATTAAGATGTCTATTTAAAAAACAGTTAAATTTAAGGATTATTTGTAATGAAATTAAAATTTAAGATATCTATTTACTAGCTAAACAAATAAAAAGTTTAAGAATTAATTAGGATAAATTAAGTTTAGGTCTCATATTTTCAAAATAAATAAAGTTCAAGGATGTCTGTTAGAGTGTCCAACTTAATGGACATTATTTAAAAACCATAGAATTTAAATAAATAAAAAAAGTTAAGAACTAAAATAAAAATAAAAATTAACACATTTAGTTTTATCAAACAAAGGAAGATATCCATCACAAATAATGGATATATGTTAATTGCTAACAATAACAATGACAAATTTTATATATACTTGTCATGTATTAAAAAAAAACTTTTGTTTGTATTTGCATACGAAAACGAATTTGCATCTACTTCTGTCCCTTGTGATCTCAAATTTTCCAATTAAGGAAGCAGCATAACTTTCCTCTTATTTTCTACATGCTAAGTAGATTAACGTAGAGTAAGTGTAGACTTTGTAAAAGAACGTATAATTGAATAAGTGTGGATTTGGGTGACACTGGTATGCGTGACTGAAAAAGTGGGGGACCCCTTGACCGGGCCTGTCCAAATTGCAGTTCTGTGATGAGATGTAGACAGATATTAGAATATATTTAAAGATAGATTTCAAATATTTTTTTTTATGAATTTTATAGTATTGGTCGAAATTTTTTTAATTTTTTCTTTAATAATATATTTTATTTTAAAATTTTAGATAATTTTTAATAAATTTCATAAAAATCTTATTTTTAAATATTTAAATTTTTTTCCTAAACATTACTTTTTCTCTTTTTTTTTTTACTCTCTCTCTTCTCTCTTCACATCATATATTCGACTTCCTTTTTTCTACATTCTCCTCTCTTCTCCTCTCTCCACTACAAGCCACTGTTCTTCCTTTTGTTTTTTTCTCCTTTCTCTCCTCTTCGCGGTCGTACACCTTCCCCTTCTTCCTTTGTTGCAACCTTCTCCTTTCCCTCCTGTGCGACCCACCCCTTCCCCCTTTCCCTTAATCGAGAGTCCTCTTTTTATCTATATTTCTTTTTTTTCTTCTTTTTTTAATGGTTTTTGGTTTTTTATTTTCTTCTTATGCAACAACTAGTTCATCTTCTTTCATATTTTTTCTCCGTTTGTTGGTAGTAACATTTGCTGTTAGGGAGACAAAGGAAAAAAAATTAAAAACATTATGTAGGTCTTCAGAATTATTTTACAATGACTCATTTTTTATACTAATTTTTTTTTTAACTTTTTTATTAAAAGATATAGTGAAGACTGACTTTTATAAACTCAAAATGTTTATTTAAAAAATTGAGAGCAAAAATGTTCAAGTTAGTGGACTGGTTTGGTTATGTTATGCTGTGCATAGTCCTTTTGACTTTTGTTTTTATGCACGTGAGTTAGGATCAACTCACGTTGCCCCCATCCCCTTCCATGTGTAACCCCAATCACGAAACTAACGAAAGTGACTGCTGATCACTTTTTCACCATACATTCTTCCATCTTATATATATTATATATTTTGTAAAGAATCTGATCACTTTTAATAATCTTAATTACGTAGGATACTATAATTTAAATATTTTTTAGATAAATAATTATTTTTATCTTAAATATGTAAAGTACTGATCAATTTATCCTTCAAAAATTGAAAATTCAAATGTTAGTATCTGAAAGTGAAAAAAGTGTGACAAATTATTTCATTTATTAATTTTCATCTGTTATCGTTAATGAAAAAATGTGATATAGAGAGATAAAAATGTTATAAAAATGATTGTTGACAAGACTATTAAATAAATTTGACCAAAATATTAGTAAATTTTTATTAGACCAAAATATCATAAGTTTTCAAGACTAATTTGTCATACCCCAAATTTTATTTCATTTAAGGATAAAATATAATTTAATCTTCATTTTTTTTCTTTTTTTATCTTTACAACCATAACATTATAATAAGTACTTAAAAAAGTAGGGAAACATATATAAGTTAAAACACACATAATAATAAGTATAATTTGTTTGTTGTTATGAAATTTCTAATGTGATACTCAAACAAAATTACATCATCATTAAGTTAATCTTTACAAAAAATGAGATCCAATTGGATTTTGTCACTAACTAATACTGTCAAAATAAATTTTTTTCAAAATAAACATTCTACCAATATACCAAAATAAACAATGTAATAAATGTATTAATCATTACAAAATTTTCAATCACAAAAGGGAAAAATATAAAGATTAAATTATATTTTATCCTTAAATGAAACAAAATTTGGGATATGATAAATTAGTCTAATGATAACTTATTAACATTTTGTTCCAATGAAAACTTAATGACATTTTTGTTAAATCTATTCAGCCGTCATGTTAACAATCATTTTTGTGACATTTCTATCATTCTGTGTCACATAAACTTTTTCATTAATGCGATAATAGACAAAAGTTAATGCATGAATAAATTTGTCTCACTTTTTTTACTTTTAAAAATTAAAATTAAAATTTGCATTTTTCAAGAACGAATTGTCAACGCTCTATATATTTAAGAATAAAAATGACTATTTTTTTATATAAACTAAACAAACTTAATTTGAATTTTAGTTTTAGTAATGTAGGAAAAGACGAAGAAAATCACATGCCATGGAAATCACAGGCCATGGATCACCATTTCCAAGCTTTTCTGATTGATGAAATTATCGAGTGTCGAAAATTAAAAAAATACCCAAAATTTTATGAACAATGCAAGATAGAATTTCGAGTACATAAATATCAATTGGGTTACGTAACCAACAATTATTTAGCAACAAGATGAACGAATTACAAAATATTTCTAGATATAAGCTCAAAATGTGATTGTATTAAATACTTCCAAAACATGTTTTCAGTGTGTGTCATATTAACAAGGATGTTATATTAACTTTGTTGAAGACTAATATTTATTGGATAATTGATTGATTGATTTTAATTAAATCTTCTTTTTCAATTAGTTTTTGATTCACAAAATTTAAATTTAATATTTTATTTAAGATATTTGAATCTAATTTTAGCCACAACAATGACACATTAGTGCCAATAAATTAAAGAAGTTCAATATGTTTACTGACTTTTTCATCAATTTATAACACAGATCTGTCCAATATATATAAAATATTACTTTCGTTCCTTTAAGCTTCTATGATGAATGGGTTTGCATATTTAATTTTTTGAATATTGTTTCTCTAAGTGCATACCATATAACTTTAATATAATTTGATACTAATTATATATACTTAATTTGCTAATGCATGCTCGATCATTAACGTGTTTGCGAACTGTGCAGCATGAATTTTAAGAATTAGAAAATTTAGTACTCTTAATAAACCATCACGGCTATTGGGAATCAAACTTTGAAGTGTTTTATAAGATCTTGTCCATTTTTATATTTAATGGCAAAGTAAGTATTGCCATGTGTCCGAATTTGAGTGTTTCTACTTTGTAAGAATTGATTAATTAGTATATATATCCGAAAAGAGAAAGAAGAAAGATAAAGATATATGGATATCGTAACTACAAGCTGTCTCATTGTATATTTGCATCACAGTGTAAATGCTCGCCATGATTGTCGGAGGGCTAAAGAATCGTTTCATTAATAAATTGATATTCGTTTGTTTAATTAAAAGTGATACAAATAATTATAAAACTCGAACAAGAAATCAAAAACAAAACAAGAGAAGGTAGGGGGGGAAGCTGCAGCCGGCGGAAAGAGAAAGGCAACGACAAAGGTTGAAAATTCACATGCCTGTGCATAATCAACATAGTAACGTGACAAACTTGTAAATTTTCTGTTAATCGCTAATCATATAAAAAAAATTATATGTAAGGGAAATTCAATTATCAATGTAGGAATCAACATAAAGGTAAAGTAGTTGCTTTGATTTAGTATCAAATAATGCTCTTAATTAATTTGTTTCTTAATATGTGTGAGTGTTCTTATTAAATTTTGAAGTATTCTCCTTATCAATTTTCATTAGCAATCTGATCTTCTATTCTGTATGTTGAGCTCCTGTGGGCGATGAGAGTGGTATCTGCGAAGTCACTTTGGACTTCAAGTCAGTAAATGAATGATCAAAATAACATTTAACTGGAAGATGTGTACCCATATATTTATATTAGTCGAGTTTGTCAGTTATTAAAATAAGAAGTTACCTAGTTATGAATAAGTGGAATGAACGGTTATTATCCGCCATATCTTGTTCACTGAGTAAATTATATTTATAGATAAACTGTTCAAGATTAACAAAAGTATAGATTAATATAACTATTTAATTAGCTATAATGAGAATGTGAGACAAGTTTAATTAAGAACCATTATATATTCAAACTGTAACCTATCACAGCAACACGAAGAATGAACGATACAAATGTAAGTAACATTTTTTTTTTCTTTTGTTGTAATACAAATGTAAGTATATGTTTTGAAAGGACCTTGTCTCTACGTTTTTTCTTGAGTGGGTATATATAAAAACAGCAATTAGCTAGTGGGAGTACATGTATTTTTCATGTGTGGTGGGTATGAGAGAGAGAGAGAGAGAATCTTGAGGACCATGCACATGGAGGCATGGTAGAAGGCATGATGTGATAAAAGAGCAAAGAGAGATAGATTAAAGAGTAAAGAGCAAAGAGAGGTAGATTAAAGAGTAAAGAGCAAACAAAAAAATAAAAAATAAAAAATCCCGCGTTTGACGGCACAGCCAAAAAGATCCATCATACATCAGGATATGGAGAGTGGAGGTGGTGCAGCACGTGACACTTCCTCCCTTACCACCAACATCTTCTGTTCCTTTTCTCTGTCTTCATTCTTAATTTATTTTTTTGCTTAGCTCGTGAATAAAAAACGAAACAGGAGAAATGTAATTGCATTTCGAATTAATTCATAAAATTGTAGTAGAGTTTAAGTAGTAACTTATGCAGATAATATCGCTAGGGATCTGTGCACTAATCATCAGGACTGTATTTATCACTTTCTTAATTTCATTTAGGGACGTCAACTGCATCCTGTACTCCTGTTCTGTTCCCATGTCAACGCTCGCTCGGGTTACCCTCCTCTCTGTCTCACGTGACTTTTTTTTTTTTTCTCTTAAAACCAAATCGTGTCATTTTTTTCACCAGTGACTTGTTTATATGTAAGCATAAAAAATAATAAAATAGTAATATATGTAATTGATAAAATATATTTTTATATATCGTTTACAAAAATTTGTACTAGTTAATATTATTTTTTAAATTAATACTTATTTTTATTTATAATTTATTATTTTACAAATATGGTAAAAATTTCTGCTAGCTCCATTCCTGTTTTGGATTTTTTTCCCCTCCGATGCTGCTTGGCTTTCGCCCATAGAATTATCTAGCCAGCTATTGAAGAGAACAAGTGACGTGTCCTTCAAAAGTTAGGTTTTTCCCGGTTTAAGTTCGAACAATTGCTGTCAAGTTCATTTCGCACTGCATTCTCAATAGGATAAAACAGACAAGAATTGAGTTCACCTACATATATACAATTTGGTTGACTAGGTAATGAGCCTCAAGTTATATTCGAAGTCTGTCTGTATTACAGTTGAAATGGAATGAATATGTTGTCCCTAAATAAAAAAATATGAATTGCAAAGTACATTTTTTAAGCAAAAAAAAAAGTGAGAAAATCTCGTTTATTGTTAAAAAAAGCATTTTAACATCAAGAAATTTAGCTTAGATGATTAAACAAGGACTGTGAATTGTTATTCTAAATTTTCTGCTAGTGGTTTTGGATTTATATGGATTAAAAAAAAGGCATTTTAGTGTAGACATAAGAGGAAGACAATCTATTTCCTTGAGAATTTAAATTCGTAATATTTCAAACATATATTTGTAATTTAAGAAATTTTAAATTTTAAATTTTTTTAAAGAAATTATTAACTATGATAAATATTACTATATGGTCTTTCCCCCCTATTAAATGGTCGTTTCTTTCTCCCAATTTTACATTTTTTTTAAAAAATTATGCATTTAAGAAAATTATTTTTAACATTTATCATCACAGAATGGATGTTCTTTCAAAAGATTCTATATTTTTTAAAAGTAATTGAGGAACTTTAAATAATATAGGATGAAATTATAATTATCAATTGAAAATTTAATAATTGTTCAATTCCTTAAATCAAAGTGGATAACACACCAAGAACGATAAATACTTTATATATATGAATTTAGAATACTAATTTAAAAACTTTATTGTGGAATACATGATCGAATGGATCAAGAATTGTCCATGCATTGTGTGAATCCTTAGAAGTTGGAATTGAGAATTAAAGTTTTTCTTTTGTTAGATCACATGCTCTAAATATTAGGTTTTTAATGGAGCAACCTAATGAATAACTGAATGATGTCACAACAAATGAAATCTAATCACATTATTTATCAAACAAGATACTTCCTATCATAAGCCTAGCGATTAGACTTAAACTATCTCTCATACATCAGTATTAGATTTGTTCAAAGCTTATTAGTAATTTGATCATATTATTAGTAAACTTAAATATCATTAAATGAATCATAATATTAAACTATTTTTTAACAAAACAAAACATCACACTTGATTGTAGTCCACAAGATTTTACAGGAAAATTCTAACAAGATATATGCATTGGCGGATCTAGATGAATGTTATGGAACGCAGTTGCAACACGAAACTGAGAGAGCTTTACTGGTGGCTACATGTAAGAACTCTGAAGAATTAATCCATACCTAATAGATGAAATCCCATATATAGAAATTGAACGATTTGGCGGGAAAGGTCATGAGGTCATTAGAAAGCATGGGAGACATGTGGCAAATGGTTACAGTCACTAAAGATGTGTGATAATGTCAAAATTAGTCCATCAATTTTTAGAGGTCAGTGCAAATAAAGTTGGTATTGATGCACGTTGATTACAAGAGTTAACCTAAATCAAAGATCAAATTGATTTTCGGTACAAGAGGTCGTGATACATAAAATAATGTGATCTATCTTTCATGGCCCACTTTCATTATGGTAGAATGACAGAATGGTAAAGACCGATAGAGAGCAATAACATTTTATTAATTTTTTTGTTTATATATATAGATATATTTGTTCTAAAATACTATATACATGTAGTTTGTGAATGTTTTTAATTAATAAATATAATTATACTTTTGTACAGTCAAATTCCTCTCCAACTTACTGTACTGTATGAATGTTGTGGCCTATGGGCATAAGAAATCCAGGACGCAATAAATTGTTTAGTTTATACTCGCAAGACACAATTAATTAGAACGGCCTAGGAGGGTATTATGGGTTGCATAAACATTAAACAGAAAATATACGTCTAAATAAATAAATAAATAAAAGAGTTTTTTTTTATTTTTTCAGTAAAACGTCACGTCTCCCGCGCCATATAATCTTGTATTCAAGCAAACGGCGCCGTGTCGCACAGAATAAACCGTTTGTTAGCAACTTAACGTCGTTACCCGCCGCAACGACGTTTGTAAACGGAGTGCACGAGTTGACGGAGGAAAAAAGAAGAGAAAGGAGATGAAATGGATGGCGAAAACACAGATGGCAAGAAACTATATAAAAACATCTCTCATCACAATTATGAATTCTGAACTGAAGACACAACACAACATAGCATAGAAAGAGAAAGCGCAGGGTCCGACCCGAGACCTCATCTTTCGCCCTAGTGCTCGTTTTCAGAGCTGCAAAGGAATCGACACAGAAAGTGGTTATAAAAGGCCAGACACACACACAGAGGGAAAGGGAGAAGATATCTTTGGTGTCAAACGCTCCCAGATTCTTCTGCACTTCCATTTTTCTGTGGACTCCACTTCTCTACTGTTCCACCTATCTGCTTCAACTCACTCTCCTTCTTCCTCTCCACACTACGGTAATTGTGTTTCTTCATGGAAATTCACACGCACTTTTATCTTGTCATCCTTCGGATCTTTACTTTTTATTTGTTCAAGTTGCCGAATTTTCGAATTTTGGTGCTTTTTCAAGTTCAATTACGGGTGTGCTGAGTTTTGTTTTGTTTTGTTTGGTAATTACTTATTAGAGTTTAGAACAGATAGCGCGTTAATTTTTTTAAGTTGAATTGTGATTGTATGTTTTGTTTGATTTGATGTCAGATTCTGTGAAATCTCTGAACGGACGCTCTGTAATTGGTGATTTTGGAGCCCAACTGTTCCGTCCAATGAAAATCAAGCGCCAAAGTTTCCGTTGATAAGTCGTGGAGAATTTACTGATAAAATTTGATCCAGTTCAAATAGTTATTTGTTGGCGAAATTGAGCGAATGCATCTCCGATCTTCAGCCGGCCGGGGACGTAATCTGAGAAGATCCGAGAATTTTTCATACTAATCGAAGCTGCAAATTCTCAAATCTCGTGTTCGTTTCCGAATTCAAACGGGATCGAATTCTATGAGATTTCATCTCCGGAAAGAGCGAAATTCAAAATTCCGTTGAATTTCCGGGAAGGAAAAGGAAAACAGAAAAACGGAAAAGCATCATATTCAGGTTTTGATGGAGCTTCCTCAAGCACGTCCCCTTGGAACCGAAGGTAGTTCCTGATAGTAGTTGATCCTGTTTTTCCAGAAAATAAATAAAAATGAAATAATTAATTAGTTTATTTGAATTTGTTGGTATGAGATTTTCTGATTTTTCCGGGAACACGAGCAGGGAGGAAACCGACTCATGACTTTCTGTCACTCTACAGTAACTCAACTGCCCAACAAGATCCAAGGCCACCTTCTCAAGGTATTCCGCTTTTTAATTTTTGATTATTATGCAAAGCGATTCACTATGAGAGTTTTTCTTTTTCTTTTTCTTCTTTTCTATGTTTTTTGCCGTTTTTTCTCTGACGTGGGATCGTGGTGTAAATATCGTATAAATTCCACATCACGATCAATTTCTTTAAATAATTCAATTAGTTATGTACATCATGGTTGTTGGTGCACGTGACCGCTTTTTAATCAAAGGATCTGGGCCATGAATCTCATGGTTTGCGTATTTATCATTTTTGTGTGGTGTTTTTATTGATATCTGTCGTTTGATGGCTTTCCCATCGAACGGAGAAGTGTCAATCAGAACGTATTTAACACCGTTTGATAAAAGGTTGGGTGGGGCATGGGGATGGGGATGGGGATGGTTGGGGGCCCCAATTTGGAATTGGAGTTGCAGGTGATTTGACGTTTCGCATCTGGTCTTTGTTGTGGAGGGAATGGCGTCCTCGTGTAGGTGTATGTAGTTTTCCATTTCTTTTCATTTGTGAAAGAAATTACTCTCCCAGCTCACAAACAAATTTTGATATTTCCTCAATGAGGAAATGAAAACGAGAGACTTGGATGCATGAATGTTCTTTCTTTGGGCGCTATATATTTATTTCGCTCTCTTTTTTCTCAAAGCGAAAACGAAAACGAAAACGAAAGACTGAAAGTTTTGGTTTTGGAATATCCTTCCTGGCCTGGTTGGCTTGCAACATCTAATGGGACTTCAGGCTCTGCTTTCTCTCATTCCTGCCTCCTTGTGCTTTTCTCTCTCCCTCTCTCAAAAAATTAGGCACATGATGATGATATGAACTATTTATTAATAGATTAAAAATACTTTACTTTCATTTCACAACAGGTGAAATCTTCGTTACGACACACGCAGTTACGCACCATGTACCTAATTTTATGTCTGGATTTCAAAACGTTGAACCAATACAATACCATGCGTCCTGTTCGCTGTAAGGGTACGAGTGAGAGATTTAGGTGGGGGAAAACACGAGGGAAGAAAAAGTTTAAGGGTAACCTTTTGTTTGTGACTTTTGTTTTCTAAAGACAAGGAAAAGGATGATTTTTTTTTTTGAAGATTCTCTCTATTAATCACTTCTGAGTTCTGAACTTCAGTTACAGTACCTTCGAATTCCTCCAATTGAGAATTGAAATTTTTTTATTAAGTTAATTAATCTTTTTTAAAAATAACAAAATCACAAATTCATATAATTATTAATTATTTTAATTTAACTAAATATTTATTTTCTTTTAAATTGATGACATCCAAACAAATAAGAACTTATTCTTTGATCTCCTTCATCTATTTAACTTTTCCCCTCTCTTATTCCTTTTACTTTCTTTCCTCTCTTAACTCCAAGCACAAACGGTGAAGGTTTTAATGTTTTTAGGCAAAACTTTAATTTGAGGGTATTTTCATACTTTATACATCAGTTGTTTATTTTTTTTTTATAAAATTCACTTAAGCTTTATTTTCGCAGAAATTTATTATTTTGTGTTGATAAGTTTCTATTCCTATATAATTGAAATTATTAGCGTATTTAAAAATGTATATATCAATATATTGTTTTGCATGGGAACTAAAAGTAGCAAAATAAAAAGTGATATTTCTGATTAACTGAACGCTGATATCTTAACCTTAGTTAACGTCTTACTGTGCACATGCGCGTCTTTTTTTCATGCATTATAGTTTTTTGGAAATGAAAACGATGCATCAGCTTTTCTCACAATCCGTCTTTGTTTCATGTATTGTTTGTTTTAATAGTATTTATTTGGGATGAATGAATGAGTTATCTTTCTCTTCCCTGAACATCTTGTTGCCATTTTCACGCGTGAACAGGAAGTTACCTCAAGACCCATGATTTCTTGCAGCCACTAGAACGGGTAGAAACAAAAGCCAGTGCCAAGGAAGAAGCCACAGATGAAATATCATCGGTGGTTCAAAAGCCACGTCCACCTTCAGTTGAGCACCTCTTACCTGGAGGAATTGGGACTTACAGTATTAGCCACATTTCATATGTTAATAATAATAATCAAAGGGTTCCAAAACCAGAGACATCATCCCTTTTCGTGCGTCAAGCAACTAGTACGGATAGGAATGAAGAAAACTCTAACTGCAGTTCATATACTTCAAGTGGTTTCACTTTGTGGGAAGAGTCGTCGGGGAAGAGGGGAAAGACAGGAAAGGAGAATAATGCGGGCGAGAAACCCTCTCTAGGAGGTAAACCATAAATTTTCTCTTTATTGTGTCAATTGCATTAGTAGTATTTTGAAAAAATTTGCCGAAATTATTTCAATTTAATTATAAAAATAATAAATGACATTTATAATTTTATTTATATATATTCATATAAAATTTTGGATTTATTCAAACAAATACTTTTCTTCTTAATTCAATGAATTTCATAGATGAATTTATAACATAAATTTTTAATTTGTATTATAATAATTTATTGAATGAATAATTAACTAAGTATGCCTTAAATATTAGAGAAAAGAGGTTATGATATAAAATTATTTTATATTGTTGTTCAACCACATAATTATTTATGATAAATTTATTAATTTTATAAAAAAATTATCTTAAAAATATAAAAATTATAATTTATGATTAAATAATAATATAAAATTAATTTATACTTTTAAATATTTTGTTCCCCCAATTTCCTACATTGTCATGGAGTTTTCTGTAACTTTTGTTTATACAGACATGAATCTAAAATCAAAACAAGGATCAAACAACCACTTTTCCTTCCTTATTTCCCAATATTGAAATCCATTGGCAATTTATATATGCAAATCATCTCAATAGTTGCATAGAAATTTGATCTCTTCCTAAAACAAGTAGATGGAGGACGTCATCTATTTACAATAGGAAATTATATCTGTATAATTTTAAAAAATATTTAATAAGAAGAATAGAAAAAAGATGATACCTAAAAATATATTTGTACAAACATTTGTTTATATAAAATTATTAATGTGATAAAAAATTAGAAAATCTTGTATTACATTTATAAATAAATATATATCTTGCCACAATATATATGTTGATTCCTTTCAGATTTACATGTAATAGATAGAGCGTGGCAGTGTGTTGGACTAGTTAGCCAAATTCATTGTTTGTCAATTGTCAGTATTCAGCAATAAAAAACAGTAGAAGTAATAATAATAATAACAATATTAATGTTGTCAAATATCAACTGCATAATGTGTCTAACGGTAATAGCGTTTGGCCGCGCTTGATATTGTGACAGACTCTGCAGCAAAGCTAGGGCAGTGGACATCAACGGAGCGGACGTCACAGTCGTTTTCCAATAATCTTCACGGCAGCTTCAGCTCTCGCTCTTCATCACAGTTAGTCTCTCTGCCTCTACTTCCCCCCAATCTTATTAATCTGAACGATGTGTCTTTTAAAGTGGGGCTATTTACATGTTTATGATGGATTTATGGAATTGATTTAACAGGACAACTGGGCAGAAAAACCAGAGTTTTATTGAAATGATGAAGTCTGCAAGGGATAGTGCACAGGATGAAGTGCTAGAAAGCGAGGAAACATTTTTTCTCAAGAAAGAACCCTCCTCGAATACCCAAAGAGGTAAGTTTTAATATTCCCTTCTTGAGAAAGGCTGCTAGCTCAAGGGGTGAGGGATGTCCCCCACCCCACCTAGAACTTGGTGCATGGATAATATGGCGGATGATCTAATAATAGATCATAAACTATGATAACATCTTAGAATGTGAGTTATATACTTAACTCAATCCTAAAAGTTAGCTCAAGGGATGATGAATGTTTTTCATTTATATACTTTATCTTGACACTATTTATAATCGAAGTGGAACTTGCATCTTTTCCAATATAGAACTTCTAGAATATCTTAAGCTAGCTCAATTAATGTTTATGTTAAATTACTCCTTTTGGCCAGTATCATCATAGAGATGTTAACTAGATACACCTTTTTAATGTACTTTGTCAAACAATTTTTATAATTCTTTAATTTTAAACAGCTATTATTTGCTTTTAAAACATGATCTATTCAAAGACAACTAGTAGCTAGAATAACTTTTTAAAAATAAATTAATAATAGTGTATTAAAAAAATATTATTAGTATTTTTCATCTTATTTTAGTATGTTGGGAGTGGTTTTGATTTTTTTTGCCATACGTTTTAATTTAAGAGTTATATTATTTATTCAATATTTTTTACAACATTTTTTTTATATTTGTCCATTATATATTATTTTATCTCGGTTTTTTTTGTTTTCTTTACCTATCTCTATGTTGTATAAAAATACAAGAAATTCTAAAATACTGTTTAATACATCTTTATTATTAATTGAAATTTATTAAAAATACTAATTATGTGTATCTCGTTCTTTATTAATGAATTTTACTTATAATTTTATAATTTGCAATAAATTATAGTAACTAAGGTACAGAATTTGTTGTTAAGACTCGTAGAATGTATTGTTCAAGTGCACTTCTCCTTCAAGTTTTTGAGTTCTCTATGTTACTCCGGTAAATTTGGTTTACAAAGTCAACCAAACGTGTTTTTTCATTATCTTTGGACTACAAAATACCGTTTGGCTAAATTTTCGCAAGAACACGTATGGGACCAATTAGAGTAAGTTTAAACAGGCGGCTCAAACCAAAACAAGTCGAATTTTGTGGTGCATTTCGGTGAAACTTTGTATCAACTATACTTTTCTCATATCAGAATACTTTTTGTTCCTTTAACAACTATTCTTCCTGTTTGTTGACATTATTCTTGTGTTTTAATTTTAATGTAAAGAGGGAGTAAGGAGAAAATTTTCAGTGCGATAACCAAATTTTCACTCTAATTTGTTTGAAATTTTCTGACGAGGTTAATTTATGTGATTATTTACACCAGAACTGCGGGTGAAAGTGGATGGGAAGAGTACTGATCAAAAGCCAAACACACCAAGATCAAAACACTCTGCAACAGAACAGCGGAGAAGGAGCAAAATTAATGACAGGCAAGTATATATCGCCTGTCAAACTGATAGAAGTTTTTCTGGAGGCTAGTACAGGCACTCACTAGTTGCAAAGTGCAAACTTGAAATGATAAGTATAAGGAACTTTCCTTTTTACTTTTTTATTTATGAACTGAATATAAACTAAGATAAATTAAAAAAAAAATTCCTTACAATAATTAGGAGTAACTGACGGGACCTAATGGTTAACTTGTAAAGACACCAAGTATTTTCATATTTGGATATATAATATAATCAAGTTACACAACCTTACAGGGCTTTTTATGCTTCCATTGCTGCCTCATTTTTGTTTGGGTGGACCAATTTCAAAGATCATGAATAAGGTTTAGTATAGTGTTTATTTTATAGTCTTCTGACTGAACATTTTTGAATTAATCATGCAGATTCCAAATGCTAAGAGAGCTTATTCCACACAGTGACCAAAAGAGGGACAAAGCATCTTTTTTATTAGAGGTACATTCATATGAGATGACAGTTTTATCTCAAATTTGTTATATTGCTCATTAATGCTCAATCTGAACTATTTGTAGGTCATTGAATATATTCATTTTTTACAAGAGAAGGTGCACAAGTATGAAGGTTCATTTCAAGGGTGGAGTGACGAGCCAGAAAAATTGATGCCATGGGTAAATCTCATTTCTTTGTTGGATTCATTCATTAGTATCATATAGCCCGGTGCTACAGATTTGAATTTAGAAATATTCACAAATAATAATGATTGCGAACTACCCGAATACTTATTTTGCATTTTTTAAATATTTATATTAGAGAAATAATGACAAGCCAGCAGAAAGTTTTCAACCTCGTTGCACCGATAATGTGTCAAGTCCATCTCCAACACTGTTGTTTGCTTCAAAGGTTGACGAGAAAAATATTACTATCTCCCCAACAATTCCTGGGAGTACCCAGAATGTAGAATCTGGCTTGAGCACAGCAACTACCTCCAAGACAAAGGATCATCAGGCTGGAATAATGAACAAGGCTTTTCCAATTCCTATTCCTTCACAGCTAAATTTCTTCACTCCAACCCAAATCGGTGGTCCAGGTGGAGTAGTGTCTCAGCTCACACATAGATCGGCATCTGATGCTGAGAACACCAAATATCAACCTTCAGTGGAATGTCAGACTAGGACTGCTACCAATGAAAAGCTGAAAGAGAAAGAGCTCACTATTGAAGGTGGTGCCATTAGCATATCAAGCGTGTACTCAAGAGGGTGAGGATTTATATATATTTATTTCTTTTCTGTATAATAAGAAAACAGCTTGCTCCTTTAGACCATTTTGAAATTCTGTTGGTTTGTTGGACATAAAAAATATGGATTCATTCCCTAGTAAGCATTATAGGAGGAGAATGTAGATGTGGCATGTGATTATGGGGACATGCTGTTTAATAATAACCTACTAATGTCCCATCATACTTATCTTGACCCTGGCCTGATGCCGCAGAGTCTTTGGATTTATGGTATGCAACCTATATTTGAACTTATTTAACTTTCTTTCTCTGATTAGGATTTGCAATTCACGATGCTGTATAATAGGGGAACACGTCCATAATTTCAGTTCGCAGCATAACTGTTATCTCTTTATATTAGATCAATTGTCTTATGTTAAGATGCTTTTTAGTGCTGCTCTGTTCCATTCAAACAATTAATTATGCAATATTAGAAACTAGTCCAAATATTTGCACAACATTTATATGAACCAGGTCAATCTTTGCATAACATTTGAATTATGTAAAACTTTGCACTTCCCATCTTTAGTAGCTTTTTGTGATCGTAGAGAACTAGCTAACAGTCTTCTATTTGAATGCTCGTAAGTGATAAATGTTGTAATTAGAATAGCAACATTGATTTCTAGGAGCATTTTGGCAACAATATATTAAGATAAATATATTATACTTGGACAGGTTGTTACATACGCTTACACAAGCATTGCAAAGTTCAGGGGTGGACTTGTCACAGGCTAGCATCTCAGTGCAAATTGAACTTGGTAAACAAGCAAACATCAGACCAAATGTACCAGTGTCAGTGTGTGGGGCTAAGGTATATTGACACTCGATTTGTAATTTAATGCTAGAATCTAGCTTAGTTTCATTATCTAATTTGTGAATCATGTTCCCCTAGGATGGTGCAGTTCCTTCTAACAATCAAAAGATGATGCGCTCTAGAGTTGCTAGCTCTGGGAAGTCTGACCAAGCAGTTAAGAAGCTAAAGACTTGCAGAAGTTAATTCGACCGTTATATTCATTCTTTCTTTATTATAATTCTTACTAATTATTTGGGGTAACTTTTTAAAATTAATTTTTGGACGGGGTATTTTATGTTCTGCTGGCTTTATTATCCAGCGAGGGTGAGATCGACTGTAATTCAGTGTCTTTTTAGATTGTTGGGATCATTAGGCTCACCCCAACAAAATAATATGAATTATTTTAGTTTCTAAATCATATAAGTATAAAGGCTTCCATCTAATCGAGAAGCTATTTTTTAACCAAGGCTTCTATTCATGTAAAGATTGTAAACTCTCGCTCCGTTATTTGCTGCATATTGTTTATCATTTGGTTTTGGTGGTTTTTATGAGATACCTATTGTATATTTTTTTATAGAATAGTTTGATTATAGCCAACAGGAGTTGAGTGAATAAGTGGAATGGTAGACGAAACTCATTCTTAAAAGGACCAGAGTTTAAAACACTAAAAGAACGCACTATTTAAATGATTTGAATCACAATTGTGTACTAGTGTTCAAAGGATCGATGTTATTTACCTGTAGGAATATTTTGGTTAAGATTAACAAATATATTATATAAATAAATTAGTATAACTAAGTTATTAAATTTTATGTACTGTGTGTATGATAATTTATCACCAGAACACGCATTACACTTGAAGTGGGGAAGGGGTAAACTAAATTACACTATGATACAGAGTTATAGAATAGATCATATTCAGTATTCAATTAAAGGTCTTAAGGAGAATGGTAAAGCCAATATTTGACCTTTTAAAAACTTAGCCAAATTACATCTTTCATCGGAATTAATTTGTTCTTGTCACATTTTTACTTTATAAAAAAAGGTAAAGGGTTTCATGATATACAACTGTCTCTGTTAATCAATCAACTTTAAAATAACAATAATAATAATAATGTACCCAAACAAAGGGAATGTCACTTAATCATCACTAAAATCAAAGTAAATTCATAGGTGTTCTACTAATTAATAGTGTGAAATTTAAGAAAGGGTTGAAGTAGTACACAGCACCAACCATCACAATCAGTATATTGGTCATAGCACGGCCTCGGTGGTAATAAAGATTGTAGCTTGGCTTTCATTGCATATTAGGATTTGGGTCTGAGCAACAATTAGTTGTTTTTAAGTTAAAGTATTTGAAACAGCAACTCACTGTGTTAGTTTAATTAATTAGCATTTACTTGATAATGGCACTTGTTAACGGTTGATAGTTGAGAAAAACGTTGAGGACCGATCATGACGTGGCACCAAAGCAACATCCATTAAGTTAATATAACGATGTGTGTTATGAAGCCTATTAATATATGCTACTTAATTATGAAATCCCTACGTACTGCTACTAGCATTAGTGACCACTGACCAGTGACTAAGGTGACATTACTCATTGTTTAGATAATAATTTATACAATTGGGCCCTTTAGTCCCAGTTGGGGTTTCTTGGATCACTCAATCTATATTAATATAGAATAACTAGAAAAGTTCGTGTGTATTTTCTTGGGATCTACTTCATATTCAATTTCCCAATGATCTTGTTTTTTTCCAACACTAGTATACATTATTCTACAAGAATTTAGCTTTAGTTGCTCTTTGTTCAAACTGTGTTTGATTTGACCAAAACAATCCTTCAAAGCACTCAAAGAAGATACTCCATCATCTCTTGTCTTCAAGTTTTATTTAATTGAAAATAAATCTTAATTTGGCCGTGACGGATTGGATTCACGGTTTCAGAAAATGCTGGTTTGAAATTGTGTGTCTGCCACTTTTATGCTGTTCACAAAGTAGGAATTGAATATGATGAAATGGATTAAGTATTACAGTAGAAAACAACGCACTAATTTTGTGCTATTCGCATATTGCCGACACCTTACACAACGAAAATTACTTGAATTGAATTGGTGGCTTTCAATAGTTAATTTGATTGTGTTAAAAGAAATTGATCTGCATGATTTTAATTATTTTAAAAAAATTACTCTTTTGATTTTAAGTTGAGCTGCATATGTCTTAGATCCATGGTTCTAAACCGATTTATCACTGGATATTAGGTCCATTTTCTAACGTCTATTGAGATATAAATTTATGAGCGAGTACACTTGCCCCTAACTAAAATAACACCACAATAACAAGAGATCCTTATAATTCGACTCACTGCCAATTAGCTCGAGTTTAAAATCTCCCTCGGATCTAAAGAGCATATGAAACTCACTTTTGAATACCCTAGTTAAAAGTCATCTCTAGACAGCCATCTGAAAGTTTTATTGTGACTGGGAAAAAAAGCTATTAAAGAGTATAAATATTATTAATAAATATTTTTTAAAAATGTGATCAAATAAAAAAAATTAAATGTAATATAAGTCTGTTTTTTTTACATATGTGACTTTTAGCATGAACAAGTATTCAACTCCTTGCATTTTTTTATATGAAACATTGTTAGATATAGGAGAAAAAAGGATTGAAACACAAACTTTTTTCATATAACCATCAAGGGAGTGGAATACTCTTGGGGCAATAAAAATATCCAATAAAATCCCATGATTCAAGCATTAGTGTGGTCACTTGTAAAGATTTCGATATTCAAAACAGTGATACCAGGAAATGACGAGAGTGAGAGACTGCGTGTTAGAGTGAATGTGTAGTGGTGTCATTTGTGCTTGCCTTATATCATCCTTAGCGTGAATGCACGAGGAATGCCCTCATTGGGACTCGCTAATTTTTAGTGCTCATTGGTAATTGTTTTTTATTATAATTTGGTGTTTCACATACGTATTATTTCTCTTGCAACGCTGAGATCATTCTTGAATGAAGTTGTTTATTGGGGTTGTTTACGCTAAGGTTGTGTATTTAGGTTGTTTATGTTTGGGCCATCGTGTGTTTGTAGAATTTAAGTTGATTCAATGAAAATATTGATGAAAAGGTTAATATTTGTTTTCCTCTCTTTGTTTCCCCTTCAATACAAGGAGATTTAAAAGAGAGAGAGAGAAAGTAGTTTATAATTTTTTAATCGTACAGACTAAATTATATTGAAATTTTGTTTTACTGCTCATCTCTCTTATTTTTTATAAAGGTTTTACTACTCATCTCTATCATTGCTATTTATATAGGTATAACATTATAATATCCCCATTTTTTCTCCACTTTCTTTACATACCAAGATATTTTTCTTCCCTTGAAAACATATTTCCTTTTCTCTCCTTTCTTTGTTAAAAATCTCTTTCCTCTCCTTCCCTCTTTTAAACCAAACCCATCGGATGCCCTCAATTGCTAGAGAACATGACCCCTTACTCTTTTATCTCTTCTGGCTGGCGGATCTGGAAGTGGCGTGAGGATGTTCTTTGGTTTGTTCACATGGCTATAGGAATATTTTCCTGATTATAAATCGTTCACAATTCTTCACTCTACTCCTGTAATCCTGTTTAAGTGGAGCCTTCTACCTCTTATACTATAAAACTTAACGTAGTGGTAGTTGCCTCTAACTGAAGTGGATTTGGTGGCATTCTTAGAAACACCTTGGGTTTTTAGATTGTAGGATTTTCTAGGTTCGTTGGCCAAGACAACTTCTTGATCATAGAAATAAAAGGTTAACAAAATATCAAATTAGTGACACTTCACTTATGAAAAGAACACTTGTTATTAAAATGAAAAGTGGCATTAAAAGCATAATTTATGTGCAAAAGTTGATGCGATTGATTACTAATTAAAAGGTCCTCTCAATCCTTGTCTTCTCTCATATTTGAAATTTACTCATCATCCTAGAATGACAACTCTTTATTATTGCGCCTAGCCTTCATTGGCATGTCATTTTTTATGATTGAATGGTTAAAATAATGTGAATTGTGAGCAACTTTAGTGCAAGATCTTGAGTTCAAGATCTGGTCTTTACTAGATCTCCCACTAAAGGAGGTAGAGAGATCTCCAACATGGAGAATGAATTCTTGTAGAAAAACCCTTAAGATCTGCACATTGTTCAAAAAAGAATAAATTTTTTCTCTTTTTCTCTTTTTCTCTCTCCTTAAGATCTCAAAATGAGATGTACTACTAAAGAACAAAATGGAAGAGATCTTGAGAGATCTTAAATCCTACTTGGCACTATGAGGTCTACTAAAAAGTGATCTAAAATCCCAATTTGGGATCTACCACTAAAGATGTTCTTCAGACGACGTTAATATTAGTCTTTTATTACTGACAAAGTAATTTGATGTAAATCTACTTCATTAGACCAAAATGGTAAACATCCAATAATGAAAATTTTGGGTCAGAAATAGTGACTGATTTTTTCCATAGAAATAAAATTTTAACTCCAAAATATACTTAACCTATAACGTTAGGAAATTGATTTTGAAAATCACTACACTCTGGGAAGAAAATAATTTAATCGTCACCTATGGTCCAAAAGATTAATCTCATAACTATGCTTATTAAAATACAATAAATAATATTTATTTGTTTTTTTTCTCAATCTTTTTATATTAGATTCTGTTAAATCTTTCAAATTCTTAAAATAATGAATACGTAGTATTAAGTTTTTAATATATTAAATATTTTCATAATTGTTTACTTTTATTTATTTAACATGTGTCCTAGGAAAGACTAATTTACATTCTCCCGTGATAATAATTAAATAAAGTAGAAACACCAGAATCTAATACGTTTTCGATTCAATACACGAGCGCCACCTTAGCAAGACGTCAAAAGTAACGGTAACAAAGCATATTTCTCCAACGATCACATGATTCAAATAATTTATCTTCAATGACGGGTTTGCTGGAATAAACCAAAAAATCACAGTGGTCCACTTTTTTTGTCTAATGGCTTTCTTTGTTTAGCAGAATTGACCACTGATTTTTATTGGATGTACTAATTTGTTAACATGTCTCCCTCGGGAACATAGGCTCCAAAGAGTAAGAGCCTACTCTAACTCCCAGCTTATCCATAAACATGACACTACATGCTACAGCCATAAAGTTCCCCCATCCCATTTTGTATTATTTGGTCTTCAACTACTACTTTATGGTTGATGGATATGTTTTCATGAATTAATTAGAAATGGCACTCACTCACTGTCAAATATAAATATGAGAAGATGATACAAAAGCTTCGTCCAACCTAGCATATCATTCCCGGAACGTACCAATGTGGAAAATGAAATTAGGAGGCATTAATTAATACATGAACAAACAAATTCTTTAGGGTATAATAATCCAGAAAATCACAATGATGGAGACGAATTTAAGAAAAAAGGAGGGGGGGAAATTATATATTTATATCCAAGAAGAAGTAAAAAGTGAGGCAAATACCAATGAATTAAGCTTTCCACGAAGGGCAGTTTCCAGTAATCCAAGTTTGTATAAGAATTCCTCCGTCTACAATGTTGTTTGAACTGCTCTCACCCTGTAATGGCAGGGTAGCTTTCTATACATGAATGTGAGGATTGATTATTTTGCATATATAAAGTATCCCCTGGCTGTTTTTGCTGGACTAGAGTTTACCCACTCCACTTTTCTTTATGGGTCACCTTTTGACTACCTCGTTGTAGATTCGCTAAAACTGCGTGGAAAAAACTACTTATCTGTGGTAGAAAAACCAAGTGCACCAGGAGATGATGATGGCACAAGTAAATTCCACTATTTCCCAACACATTACTCACGTACTACTCAACGCCAACGGTTCATCTGCTGATGGTTCCAAACACTCCTGTGGGTTGGCATAGAAATAATCCTCTTCTTTTGGCCTGTCAGGGATTACCAACCTCATGGTTTGGCTACCCATGCGATCAGCATGAGCTTCTTTCACCGCTGAAGAGAATTCATCCCAGTTCAGCACTCCATTATTGTATTGATCTATCAATTCGACTAGGAGCTTTCTGTTCAACAAAATTGTTTTCTTGAACCCAAGATATCTGTACATGCATAGAAGAGGGTATAAAGTCAACTCACCTGAAACAGAAGTACTACTGAAAAGACCAAAACCTTTAAACTAAGCTTGACATTGCCATTAATAGTATTAATACCATCTCTAATCAACAATAACAGCAAGCTGATCTCTCGGAAGATGCGAGTACAAAAATTGTTTCAACATGAGGTGTTTTTAGTATTTTAACAGAACACACATGCCAACACTCCCAAAGAAATATAAAAACCAGTTTTATGTAGTTACTGATAGAAACATAATTATATCTGATTATCCAAGAAGGAGGAGCAAAAGTAGTTAAAAGTTTACAAATTAATGTAATTACGTGCAGAACTATACCTGCGGTGGCCCTCAACCACTTTGGCCATATTTCCATCATATGTGGGAACAAAAATATCACTCTCTAATGAGACAAGATAATCCAATGCTGCCATCTGGGATGAATGATTTTGGAAGAACTGAAGATCGGATGGCTCCAACAGTGTTTCCTTCCTGACCTGTTTTGACAAAGTGCAAAGTCAAATGCTAAGAAAGACATTAAACAATAACAAACATTACAATTACCATACTGCCTTGAGTATTGATGTTTACCAATTTTGGGTACTCCTTCGCTAGACTTGCCATTCTCCTTTCCCCTCCATATATTTCCCCTGCTGCAATGTAGATTTGAATGTTCTGATCAATGTCAAGAGCCTTAAGCGTAAGGGCAGTCTCCTCAGGTGTTAGAGGGCATAAACCATCTTTTCTTTTCAAATCAGAATTAATTATTTTTTCCTTCCACCAAGGATAAGCATATCTGCCAATGCACAGAATATAGAAATTTGAGAGAGATTCATATCAAATATCTTTTCAATGTCCAAGTTGATTGGAATTAAAGAAAAACAATGAAATCATGGAATAGCATGACTTCACATCTAAGTAATCACCTCATTCTTGTCAATTCATCCACCTCATCACTGTTAAAACCTTGAGTACAGCCAGAAAATGCCAACATGTCCATCTCATACCTTAGATGGAGCACCAGAAATGGCCCCTTTTGCCTAAGAAGCCTGATCACCTTTCTGCCCAACTCCTCTATTTGAGAAGTAAATCTCAGACCACTAAAATTAACTCGGCAACGCAGCTTCTGAATCTCCAGTGGTTGACCATTATTGGCCAACCGAGCATCAGTTCTATTTAAATGAACAACTTTGTACTTTTGTATCAAGGGTAGAATCTGCAAGAACAAATACAACATCATTCAGCTACACAAGATAAAAACAACAATCACAAGCTCAGCTGACAGTTTTTAAAACTCCAAAACCAATTGGCTCAAGGATACTACATAACTACAATAAAACACACCTGGTCCTTATAGTAAGATATATCAGACCAACTAATAGGCGGCATGGTGTAAAGAAACCCGTGCTCCACTTTCAGCTTGAGTCTGGGAGGCAACTCTTTCAGTATCCGCACTTCATCTCTCAAGGAAGTGATAAAATGATCCACATCAAATATGTCTTGAAAGTCACTAAGATAACAACAAAAAACACTCATTGATAGGAAATTATAACTAAAAAATAATGCTCAATTTTACAACAAATTAACACCATGGACAGTAAAATAAGAGGGTCACCTGGGATCAGCCCAAAAGGATGTTTTATCCAGTTCAGGAACTATAAGCGTGACATTTAAATATCTGGCAATAGCCACCATGTCACATATCTGTCAAGTTACATAAAATCAAATAATCAGAAGAAAAAAAGAGACCCAATTCAAGATAGGTCATGAATTATGATTGAACAAAACAAAACCACTCACTCACCGCAGCTCTCATCTGGTTGAGTCCTCCATTGCACGAGACCATAAGGTATCCATTGTTTCTATAAACTCCTGGTGACAAAAAAAAAAAAAAGAAAAAGGGTCTTATCCATAAGATAACCAATAAACTGTTTCAAAAGCAAAATTAGAGCAAAGAAGTAGTTAAGTAACAGATAGAAACAAGAGAGAACCGAAACAGAAACACTGACTCTTTGGAGGGAGAAGAGGTGGACGCGGTGACGGTAACTCAACATCCATTGCTCTAACGGCAGACTCGTGAGTGAAACAAGAAGGCCAACCTTTCAAAACTCTCGGCCCCCACATGTCACCCAACGCCGTTAACTGAACGATGCAGGTCCACAGTAACACCGATGTGGTCGCCCGTATCATCCACATCTTCATTCTCGACCGCGACGAACCCGAACCCGAACCTAACACACCCATTCCTATTCCCACCTTCTGAACCTTACTTTCCCACTTCTTCAGACCCATAACACCTTCCCACTCCGCCCTGCACATTTATTTTATTCTTCTCTCTTCAGAACCGTCAAAACCCTAAACGCCGTCGTTCCGATCCTCCCCCCTTCTTCTCTCCGACGAGATCCGTGCTTCCCCGAAACGGCAGCGGATCGAACCTAAACACGAACTCACGAAACCACCATTCGCCAATGCCGACACTGACAGATTTTTATTTTCGAGTTCAAGGAGCGTCAACGAAGTTCAATTCTTGGGCGCATTACGCGAAAGACACGTCCACCCGCTTCTTCCGGCAGAGAAACGCAGACGACGCTTATTATCCAAATCGAAACCGCGCGATAACAACCACACAATTCTTTTTACAATAAAAATAGAAAGAAAATATGTTGCAATTTGGAGGAAAGAGAAGGGTGTCGCCGGAGAGTGACGTGGCTGATCGGCCGCGAGTAGAACAAAATGTTATAGGAAGTGAGAGAGCAGAGAGAGAAAGAGAGAGAAGAGAATAAAACATTCGGTGTAGACGTACACAAGAAAGCAAGCAACGTGCTCCACCCGTGCTAACCCAACCCAACCCAACTAACCATGGTTAAGCTCATCTCACCTTTGGTTCGCTTCATTTACTTAGCTATGTCTCTTACTGCTATAGACTTCGTGTCGTGTCTGGAGTTGAAAATTACTTTTGTATATACTAAAAAAGTTTCTAAATTTTTTAAATAATAAAAATTAAATACAGCTAATTAAAAAAGGATAGAATAAAATACTAATTATATAAAAGTAATGGAAAATTAATATGAGTTAAAAAAAAGAGTAAACATTTCTTGTGTTTTGCTTAAATTTCACCTTATATTTCTTCTTTTTTGCATCATGCAAAAAACCTCTTAATTATTTAACTTACATTACACTCAGACTTCCTTTGTCCTAAACACCGTTTGCACATGTTTGTCATATGACTTTTAATGAAATTTTGTCTAAAATATTTTCATCTTCTTCCTCTCAACCTGAAAATATTTTAAGACTCTTATTTCTTTTTGTTTTCTCTGTAATTGGACGTGAATCCAGTTTTTTGTTAGAGGTAAACTCATCTTTTTGGTACACAGTGTTAATACCCTTCCTTTTTCTTTTTCAATTTTTTAGTTCAATTTTTTTCTCTGATTAAATATGGTCATTTGTTTCAAATTTAGTGTTTTGCTCATGTATTTGTGTTTTTAACTTCTTTCTTTGAAATATTTTTTTATAGCAAGGTGTTTAATATAATATCTCAATCAAGAACTGCAAAGCACATTATAATGTTCAACTGAAAAAATTGAGTAATTCAGTTCAATTTATTTATCACTCATCCAATTTCATCTGGAAAATTATATATTTCATTTTTTCTCGGTGATATAACAGAGATACAACTATTTAAACAAGCAGGTATAATTAAATTGATTTGACACATTGATTTTAATTCCAAAATCAATTTTATTAGATAGTCACTCATGAGATGCTTCTTTAAATGGAGATTGATAATAACTCAAACAATAGATTGTAAAATAAATATTATTTTCATTAGGGAACAAAGAAAAAATTATATTTAACTATGAATTTGCTTATTGGTCCATTATCTTTCATTATGTTCTTGAAAATTCATTGTAAGTAATTATTATTATACTAATAAATTGTCAATAATGTTTACAATGCAAAACTGAATATAAGACAAGATCAGATAATGATAGAAGAAGAAGAACAATGAAGAACTCGTGAACTGGAAGAGGAATAGTAAGAACTCGCTAATAGTGAAGAGGAATGAAACTTGAATATCATGAGAGGAAGAGGAACTCGCACCCCATAGACGGTAAATAAGAACTCACCAATAAAAGGAAGATTAATAGTACTCATGAATGGAGAAGATGAATGGAACGACCCTGAACTCTGAAACTAATTGGGAGGAGATAATTTGGATTTTACAATTAAAATATAAGGACAAACTCATATAATTTGTAATTAAAAGTAATGTGAAAAAATGGAGAGATAACAGGTGAAATTTGAGCAAAACACAGGAGTGCGAATATACTTTACTCTACAAAAATTGAAAAGTAACTTAAGGATAAAATTTTATCCAATGAAATATATACATCAAATAGAATAATTTTCATTATTAATAATTATAAATTATAGATTATATATATATATATATGTGTGTAATTAGGTAATTTATTTTAAAAATATAATTATTATTGGAAGTTAAAATAAATGTTACAATGACTTATAATAATTGAGAGTAAAAATCTGTAAAAAGAAGTATGAGACTAAATAGAACTACTTTTTTTACAATAGTTATGAATTGTGATATGATATGTGTCTTACACACATTTTGACAACATATATGTGTCTTATTGTAACTGACGTCAAGGTAAACATAGTTAGTACGAGTTCTACGATTTTTCACGTCATATTATAAGTATTTTTTGTTAGGAGAATATCGCAGGAGACCTGTAAAACATAATTTTGACGCTCAAGTAGTAAGTATGTGAGTAAATTGGAAATGAATCAAAAGGGAGAAGATATAAAACTTAGTATTTATAATGTTGGATGAGAATTTTGGATTCTTAATTGTAAGGATTGGTATTACATTGACATAACAATATAGATAATTCATTACTTGTATATAATTCATTACTAATAAATAAGTAGATATTGGTAACTTGATAAGTGACTAATAACATTATAATTAAATTTTCAATATATAAATATATATTAACAATTTGTCAATTCAATAGTCCGACTACTGAAAATGGTGCATTTGTTCTCCTTTATTAAAGTTGACATGTATATTTTAACACCACTTGCTATAACCCCAAACTGTATACTGGTGCTAAGTGTACACGATAAAAATGTTTGTTGCTTTTGCCAACTGCCAAATGATGAAAATGTTTATATAAGAGCTTTGATTTATTTTGTTATTGTTTTTTTTTAAGTTTAGTATTTTGTTTTTGTAAATAGTAGTAAGTGGAGAAATGCATATTTTCATAATGCTATGGGTCCGGGACAATAATTTTTCGCACGTGTTGTTGAGTGTAGTTGGATGCGTGGCGGTTTGTGATTGTGGGCTTTAAGAAACTCACATAGGAAACGGTAGGTGATTTGTATCCGCCGGTTGAGCTATAGCTAATCGTGTCCACCACGCCGACATTATATCGCGGGTTTTTCTGCCCATCTACACTGCATGTCTAGCACATTAATTATTTAAATGGGTTTATATAAGGAAATGAAAATAAAGTTGTGTCCAAATAAATAAATAAATATATATATATATATAATATAAATGAAATAAACGTATTTTAGAAAATACAGTATATTTATGAATATTGATAAGAAAATTAATGATTATAATTAACTTTAAATTTTATTATAAACAATATTTATAAACTAGGTTTTTAATTAGCTCAATCTCACTCAAGTCACTTTGCATCTGGTACTTATAACTTTTGAGACTTTACATATTATCTAGGTTCTCGATAAGCTCACCAAAAGGAAATCAAGGCATAGTTTACACTAATAATGGAAACTCTAAATCACTTATAACGTGTGAAACCTTTCTAAGTCTCCCATGGTAGGAGATAAAGGTGGTATGTAGAATAGGAATTTTTTTCGAGATATGTATAATTTCATCATAAATTTTTCTATACTAGAATTTATTTTATAAAAAAATTAGGTCTTGAGATCGAATAACATTTGTCTGTTCTCGACGACTCATCCAACCATCACTAACAATGACTTTCATAATGGTGACAATAAAGTTCTTCCCTCAACAATCTCTCTCGAATCCCTCATTTCCTTCTCCTTCCCTCGGGCAACCACATTTGATAGTGATGCCACCTCACACATCTCACTGACAATGACATTTGTCGTAGTAGACATACTCTGTCGTCATTTATATGGTCGCGAGACTGATGCTTTGGTAGTGGTTATTTGAATTTGCGTCACCAATCTTTTTGTGTCACAGTTGCTTCCCTAACAGTTCAACTCATAACTGATTTACAAATCAAAAACTCACTCACAAACATATATGAGAAAACATGTATCAACAACAACTAGATTTGAGAAAGAAAAAAAAAAACCACACTTCGTGGTTGAATAAGAGCAGCGAAGATAAATCTAGATCTGCAAGTTGTTGTCGAGGACTTAGTAGTCATTGTAGAAGCATACTATGACGATACCGGTGAGGATGAGTGTGATGACACAAACGAGAAGGAGTGTGACAGTGTTGGTAAGGAGAAACAGATAGATCAAACTTGTGACTGAAAGGGATCTCTTTTTCTATAAAAAAAATTAATGTGGACAAGTCTACGGTAGTGCATCACTTATCTCAAGAAACATAAGCTTTTCACGGATGCAATTTCTTTCCCATCGTGGGTGATTTAATTTGCTCTCTCACAATAAACTACTTTGTCTAATAAATGCACGAGCTAGGATTAAACCTAAATTAGGGATGAAAACCTGGGATCGCCTTCCCTCGTCTAATAAATGCTTAGGCTCATACTATAGCTTGCATTCAAAAGAGATTCTCATCTTATAAATGGTATGTTTAAAAAAATTAACTAATAAGCTAGTTGAGAGCTCATAAGCTAGTTAAAGCTTGTAAGTTATGACATGGGAGTTAAGAAAATTTAAATCTTATTGTTTAGTTGATTAAATTGAAAGTATTTAATGAAATTAATTTAAAAGTTAGATGAAAGTAATTTATAAGCTGGTTCTTTTTCACAAACTACCTAAAGTAACTTATGAAAATAAGCTAAAAGTTACTAAAATAAGCTTGTATACCAAACAAATTTTTGATCAAACTAACTTATAACTTAATCAATAGTTTATAAACTTTAAAGAAGTGTTGAGTTTGGTTGTCATTGTAATATACTTATCTAAGAAAGACTATAATGGGTATGAAAAATGATATTTGTAATATATTTAAGTCCACTTTAATTGGGATACGAGAATTAAAAAATTAAAAATGAACATTTCTTTCATTCTTTGATCATAAACAACATGAAAAAACTCATAATTAAAATAATAAGCTTAAAAAGTTGATATATATTTAAGAAAATGTACTAAAATATTATGTAATTATATATTTTTTTATCATCATCATCATGTGAATAAACATTTTTAGAGAATTAAGTACATAGGTATTGAACACTATTGATTGTGATGAATTAAAAATTGTCTATAATGATGGTCACCTACAAACACTCTAACGCTAAAGACCATATAAATTCAAATTATTATAAAATGAATATAAAGCATAGGGCAATTTATAGAGGGAGAATGTACTTGATCAAAGTGTTTACAAAAAGATATTTGTAGCAAAATCAAGGTGATGTGAATGGATGATCGTGTTATCTTCTGGATCTCCTTATTGCGCACACTATCTTCTTCTTTGTGCAAAGGATTGTGAATATATGTGACAAAGAGTTATCATGTGACTTATAGTGCGAAATCTTCTTTTGAAAAAAATGGAAGACTTCAACCTTTGACATCTAACTTAAATTATAATGAATACCTTAACTTTTGACATCTAACTTGACAACAAGATGATAATTTATGTTGTGATTGGTTTAGAAGAGAGATATAAAGTAGATGAAAATAGAAGAGAGAGATAATTTATAAATAGAAAAATAAAGTGATATACTTTGTTGTTTAGTTTATGAGAAATATGTAAAAATAAAATACTAATAGTATTGTAAAGTTATAAAAGTGTCATTATACCCTTAATGTTTATATCCAAATGACGTGGATGAGAGATAAATACAGGGCAATAGTGCCTTTTTATTTATTTATTCTGCTTTCAATCACATAAAACGGGGAACACTTAATATAAAGTTAGTTTTTACTGCCAATCACATATAACAAACAATGAGAGCTCATTTTGTCTGCGAGAAATTATTTATGTTGTCTAAACCAAACTGAGCCTTAAGAATAGTTTCTTAGGTAGTGAGTTGGGGATTCTAACTTTGACGAGTCTCTAAAATTTGAGCTAAAATTGTAAACTTTTGTACAAATTCAAAAACAATAAGAAATATGTTATATTATATAAAGACCTTTATGTCGATGAATCTTTACAAATATTTACTTTTACCCTGATTTGAGATTATTGATTGTAATGACCACTAATTACAAGTTTTTCTCGAGTCTTAATCTTAAAACGCCAATCATATACTTTTTTCACCATTTGCATTGCTTTCATAAATAAAAAAGGATTATTATATTTTTGTCCTAAAACTTTTTTGATATTTTATTTTCAGTCTTTAATGTAAATTTTAATGGGTCAAAGTTCCTGATTTCTTTTCCCTGTCATCATTTTTAGTCTATGCATTCAAGTAATAATGTTAATTGTTAATTAGTGATGTCGACAGATTAATCAACACCATCAAGAAATCTAACGAAATAATCATATGTAATTTTTAATCTTTTATCAACTAATTTAACGCTATCAACAAATTTGAATAGATGAGGGATTAAAAACAGATTTTAGAAAAACAAATACAAGTGACTGTCCGTCCCATTTTTCTTTAATGATGCAACAAATGATTGGGTTGTTAGTATTTTTGTTACGTTAACTATTAGTTTTATTATTTGAGTGTAAGACTAAAAATAATGATGAAAAAATATTTTAAATGATCAAAATTTAGATTTTTTTTTCTTAATCATCTGGTTTATTAAGGAAAGAAATTTTAATCAATTTGGAATTTAACTGAAACATAAATAGAGTCTGATTAATAATTATTTTGAATAATGATAGGAGTTCAAATAGAGATTTAGAAAAAGTTTTATACAATAGTAAACCCATTAAAATTTATATCGTCGCTTATTACTTCCTTTTATATATTGTGGGAGATCTCAATTGTAAAAAGCAATTTACTATTCACAAAATTGAATTTAAAACATAGTATAATAGTTGAATGATAACTCCACGTTTCTATAGTTAGTTTTCAACCTAGAAAATAATGGTCCATCATTACTCATTTATATCAATAAACACGTTTATAAATTTATAATTACTCTCAATTCACGAAATTCCTTTTGCCTCTTGCCTACCCCAATATTTCATTTAAACATATAGATTTTTTTATAAAAACAAAAGAAGAAAATAAAAGGGGAGTTAAAAATATTAAAGACGCGGCAGTAAAATCTTTAAAAAATAAATCCAAAAAAAAAATAACAGTATCATATAGTCAGAATAGCTAATTTTAGATGGATCAATACTATTACTAGTTGTGCAATATTTATTATTTTTATACAATACATTGTGTACAAAAGAGAGGTAAGAGAAAAAAGGGATAAATATTTTTTTCATAAAAAGAGTAGTATTATAAAAATGTTATATAATTCATACAATGTATTGTTAGGATGCACTTCAACAT